>JBBMOL010000222.1:0-600000 GCA_037954665.1 Laguncularia racemosa | reverse complement strand
GTTGAAGTTTGCTTTAATTTTCTACTAAGCACGATCCATTTCTGAATAAATGAAACCCATAGCTGGTTGATCATCAGAATCCACTAATCTAAGCACTTTAATAAAGGTAAATGCAACTTTAAGGCAAACAATAACATTCTTCCAAAACCTACTATCCAAAACCACTTGTTGAATCCGCTTTCCATCACTTGTGGTCGAATACTTACATGATTTCCAATGACTAGAAGTGAACATCATCATCAATGCACTTTTCAACTCACTAAGGCAACCTAATGTCAAATACGAAGTGGAAAAACGAGTTGCACCAGGTCTAATCAAGTCCCTCCCTTTAGTGTATCTTCTCAAAATTGAGATAAGTATAGTTCTGGAATAAATATATGTAGTAATTTGCCTTCCTTTTGTAATTATCCCCTGATGGATCTTCAAATTCTTCTCAAAGTCTTCCAAGATCAAATCGATGCAATGTGCAGCACAAGGTGTCCAATATAAGCATTTTCTCTTCTCCATCAATTTTTCTCATGCTGCTTTATAATTTGTAGCATTATCTGTAATAACTTGTACAACATTTTCCTCTCCAACCTTCTCCACAATATCATCTAACATTGCTAAAAATTTGTCGGTTGTCTTGGATACATCAAAAGCATCTATAGATGATAAGAAGACCATTCCTTTAAGGCTATTAACCAAGAAATTGCATATGGAACACCTCTTTCTATCAGTCCATGCATCAGACATAATAGAGTAACCTGTTTTTTTCCATTCAGCTCTGTAGTCATTAAGTAATTCCATTGTTCGAGCTACTTCTTTCTTCAAACAAGTCACCCTTAGCTCATGATAAGAAGGAGGTTTAAGCCCACATCCATATCGACCAACCACTTGAAGCATCTTCACAAACTCTGGATTTTTGACACAATTAAATGGAATTGCACTAGTATAGAAAAAACGAGCAATTTGTTGGCTACATTCTTCTCTCAAATCTTTCTTCATGAATTGGTTAATTGTACCTTACGTTGCTTGTGTTCCACTTTCACAATTTTTTTTTTTTGTTTCAGAAAGAAGTCCATGCAATTCCTTTCTTTTTTGTTTATCCCTATTTGCTCCACCTCATCATCAAAATCTTCAATGCCATGAATTTGCTTTCTCTTCATTTCTGATAATTTTGCCGCTTTTAGCAACATTGTTAACATTTCATTTTTTACATCATCCAGGACACTGGTGCATGGCTCTACATCTTTACGCGTACACCCCAAGTGATTCTTGAATTTGTAAATGCCTCCACTAACAACTTTATTACAATACTTACATTTAACTTTTTTTCCATTGTTGTCTACATCAATTCCATGCTCCCAACCTACATCAGATTTACTTCCAAGTGAATTCTTTCTTTTCGAACTCTCTCTAGATGATTTGGAAGATGACATTTTAACTCAATCGATACTTAAAATCCTGTAAGAAAAAAAAGAAGAAAAAAGGAGTAAAGAGAGCTATGGTAGAAAGTAGAAACTATAAAGTACAATGACATATTTACAAATTACATATATAAAGTAAATTGCTCATGCTCATGCTCATGCTCATGTAATAAGTAATTACTAATTACAATTTACAACTAGAAGAGATAGAAAGAAAAATAACTATAAAGGTTTTCTTTAAATCATCATCAAGAAAAGGAAAGCAAAACATAAGGGGTAACAAGCTTTACATTCCATAAAGTTAGAAAAATGAGTATATTATAAATTTATAACTAAGTAATATAATCCCATTTCCAAATTATAACAATATAACTTAGCACACCACATGCTCAACCTAACCCCTCCAAATGCAACTTGTATGAAGGATTAAGTTTCTTTGGAATTGGCTTCATTGATATTTAAGCACATAATACATTTGGATGGGATATCAACTTGGATTGAGATCGGATAAGATAAGAAAACACGAAGAAAAATGCTTTTTGGAAGGAACAGGGGAAGAGCACGGTCGTGTGTTAAGGAAATACGCCCACAGAAGCACACACGGTTGAAGGCACGACCGTGTGTTTAGCTTGGAAAATCTACAGAAGCACACACGATTAAGTACACGGTTGAAGGCACAGTCGTGTGTTAAGCTTGAAAATCCATAGAAGACACACGGTTGAGTACACGGTTGAAGGCACGGCCTTGAAAGCCATCAACCCATTGAAATACCCATTCACAATCACAACTCACAAGCATAAAAATTCACATGATACACTACATTACAACTGTACAAGTACAAGTATTGCTAGTTAGTAGTCATACAAGTCATACCTAACACAAAAATCGCGTCTATGAAGATGGATCTCAACTCGGTGGCTTGCTGCAAGAACAATCGCTGCTTGGCGGTGCTCACTAGTCTACAAAGGAGAAGGATCGTTGGCTCGCTGCTCGGTGCTCTTTATTCTGATAGTATCAACTTAGCTCAGTGTGGAAGTGGAACTATAGATCTTGGCTCGCGCTCGCCTCTCCTGTTTTCACTTTTCACTGTCTCTCTTCTCCTCTCTCCACTAAACTCTGAAGAAGTTCATCGTACAGGCTACAGCAGGCAGCAGCAAGCCAGAAATTGCAAAGGATGTGCTGAGTTGCCAATTGGGCTGGGTTGGGTTGGGCTTGGATCCGATCCGAATAGATTAAGCCTACAATTGGAAATATTTGTGGAATCAGTTGAAACGGATAGAATCGCGATTTTGAACGATTTTACCGTTCAAAATCGCGATTTTATTACGATTTTGCTCCTCTCCGATTTTGTATGTGAGTTAACTGGGAATATATATACAAACTCGTAAAATCGTTGAATCGTACGAGTTGAAACGCAATTTTGACAACAATGATGGAAATGGAAAATATATGTTTTGATGTTGAGAGGTTTTATTATGTAATTAAGTGTGTTCTTGATTAATTTTAATGAATTGATGATAAGAAATATGCAATTGATGTTTTGATAGGAAGTATAGTTAATTGGAATGTGTTATTGGAAAAGAATTGATAAATGGGATATGGTTCTTGTGATGAGCAAATTATGTAATGTTAAATGGGTTTTTGGAATGTTAAAATAATGTTTTGATGATTTGAAATAAGTGTTAGTTGGTGGAATTTGATTTTGGAATGATGATGATTGGTGAGGTAATGAGTAAGAAATGGATGAGTTGAGATTTAATTCGTTTCTAGAATATAATATAGAAAAATGGGTTGTTAATCTTATGCTAAATGAAGTTTAAGTGTTGATTCTAAAAGGGGGAGAGATTTAAAATTTTTTTACTATGATTTGAAGTGATTCAGAGTTAAAATGAGTAAAATATAGTGTTTTAAAGTTTTAATTCATAATTAGATTTTGACAATAGTTAAAAGATTTTGATAGTAACTAGATTTTATATAGATCTATATAAAATCTAGTTACTATCAAAATCCTTTAGCTATTGTCAAAATCTAATTACGAATTGAAACTTTAATATAAAATCTAGAAAGCTTTAAAGAAATTAATAGAGTGATGAGTCAAGAATCAAATGGCTTTGCTTTGATATGATTTGGAGATAAAATGAATGTGTTATGCTTATTTTAGTGAGGCAAGTGTATGAAAATCGAAATTTGGAATTTTGTAAATTAATGCTAAATCATAATTGATTTAATGAAGTTTGACAGTTAAGTAATGTGAATGATAAATTTAGAAAATTTACAATTTAATGTTCATTTATTGATATTTTTTATGCAAAATGGTGATTGTCTCATTAATATAAATTGTTGAGTGAGTTTGACTCATTACTTGATTCACTAAGTCACAATTGAATACCTTTGAATGTGTTCTTATGTTTATCATGACATTCAAAAGGCTCTTCATGAAATTTAAGCTTGATTCAATTTCTTCAACCAAAATCATTAAAAATGCGCTTTAAGATGAGTTTTGAGATAATTACTTTTCTTTGTAAAGATTTACTCCAAGATTAGATTTCCACAAAATGTTTTATCAAAATCAAAACTATTTTCATTCAACAAGTGATTAATGTTTTAGATCAAGATGGTTTCAAGAATGTTTTAGTCTTCATAAGCATGTTGATCAAGAGTAAAATGTATTTATGAGCTTAATTAAAAAAATGGCTTAAATTATAATATTAGACTTAAAAACTAAAATACACTTAATAAACATGTGGACCTTTTAAAGAATAATTTATTTAGAAAATAATAAAAAGGAATTAGGCTATCCCTTTTAGAGGACTGAATCGGTCTGAATCTAGTTCACTTGAACCAAATTGGCTCCCTCTCAATTGATTCACCTAAACCAATCCAAACTTAGAAATTAAGAAAAATAAAATTTAAAATTTAAAATCAAACAATGAACAAAAATTTATATAAAATAGATTTAGACCAAACCCCTAAAAGATGAACCAAATCCAATTATCCCTAATTGATTCAATCTTCTCCTACTTAGTTCGCAACCGCTTAACTGATTTATTTAACAAGCCGATTAACTAATTAAATGAAGAAAATATAAAATTAATAATCAAACTTAAATAGTAAACTTATGTAAAACCTGTATATAAGCTTATTAGCCTAAATGGGTCTACACTTAGTTATGTATTAAGTCAATACTCATGGGCCTAATTAGTAGTTATATATAATTGAATCAATAATTATATTAATTAAATTAATTAAACACTAATATGAATTAATAATTATATTCTAATTTTATATTATCTTCTAATTGAGTTAGAGGATCAACTAATTAAATATTGTCTTGTGGCTCTACCTTTTCAAGTACATAATAGTTGCATGCTATGTGTTAGAAACTAGGATAACTAGAATGAATTAGTACTTAAACTCAACCTAAGTTTTTGTAATGCTTATTATGCATGGTCACTTGATCTAAAGGGTGACACCCTTAGACTGAGTTCTAGGTTGTGATTCAAAATGTTAAAATGATACGATTGTTAGGTTCTTTGTCACAAAGGTGGAGTAGCGAGTAATTCATAGGGTTAGTACTTGTGCAAGGCAACTATGCAATCAGAGAGATGTTAATTGGATAATATATACATTATGGGATCTATAAGGCGATTGGACAAACATTGATTGTAGAGGCAAACCTAACATTTGGAGTGAATACCTAGATGAGATTACTATACTATGATATGGTTAATAGTTTCTGTATTGAATATGATTTTGATCACAGTAGTTGGATATACCATAATAAGCCCTGATGTGTATTGAGTAAGGTTGGACCCCTTTCATTCTCAAGAATGTTTAGAGTCATAAGTACTCTCATGTTGCTTGTTTCGCTTTAATTTAAATAACTTAATGAATTTGTGCTAATGTATTAGAAATAATTATACATGACATACAAGAATGTGCTTGGCTATTTTGTACCGAGTTCTTTTAGCTCATTCCTTTCTTTTATTTTTCAGTTGATGATGATGACTTTTATGCTGATGACTATTATTATGATTATCTTGGATATGATTCTAAGGAGGAATTTTGGGTTGACGGAAGCAATGAGTAGTTCCATCATATTTCTAGCTATTATCGTTTTTCTATTTTCTATTTTTAAAGGTATTGACGAGATCTAGATTCTTTCTGTTGGATTTTATGAACTTTGTTTACAGACTTTAATCTTAGACTTGCTTAAGAATTGTATGTCAGACACTAGACTATGATTTAGGCAATGTAGCCCTAGTGGTCTTTGTTGTTGATTTTAGTATCTTTTAATATATAATGTTTCGCTACCAAGTCACCGATTCTATCAAATAGTTTTCAAAATTAATAATCATGCTTTCAAAAATTAAAATCTAATTAGAAACTCACACAGTAAGTTGTCAAAGTCTTAACGTATTTTTACTTAAGTAGAATACATGACAAACTATCTACACTTAGGATGTCAGGGGCAAGACATGCTTGGTTACCTCTTTTTCATTTTAGCACATATTTTATGGGAAACACTATTAAATATTATGATTTTTTTAATTTTTTTTGCAAATATTATACATATAATAATTATTCTAAAAATAAGTTTCAAAGGCACAGATATAGTTTGCGACGTTTTTTTTTTCAAAATTTACAAAACTAAAGACGCATATTAGGTCTGCGCCTTCAGTAAAATTTGTACTAAAGGCATAGACTTGATTCGCACCCTTAAGTATATTGCTTGAAGGTGCATACAATGTCTATCCCTTTAGTGGTACTTTTTTTTTTTTTCGTTTTAACATTTTGACAGATGAAAATATAACAATTTGATCCTTATAAAAATACCAAATGGCGACACATTTGGTGTTAGCTATAATACACACAAATCAATCTTTTTTTATATATTATGACCTCCGTAACTCTAAATAAGCAAAAAGTTATAACCTTTAAAGTTGGAAAAGCAAATCATATCAATTTCAATTTTTTTTTCCAACTTTGAAATATCATAACTTTTTGCTCGTTTGGAGTTATGGAGCCTATAATATATAAAAAAAGACTTATTTAAGTGTACTATAACTGGGAACAAACGCGTTACCATTTGGTATTGCTATGTTTCCATCTACTAAAGTATATAAAAAAAGTTGCACTTGTTTGTGCCTTCAAGCAATATGCTTGAGGGCACGGATCATGTTTGTGCATTCAATATAAATTATATTGAAGGCATAGACTTAATATGCGTCTTCAGTTTTGCAAATTTTGAAAAAAAAAAAAAAAGAAGTCGCAAACTGCATCCGTATCTTTGAAACCTATTTTTGAAATAATTATTGCGGGTACAATATTTGCAAAATTTAAAAAAAAAATCACAATATTTAAGAGTGTTCCTCCATATTTTAAGCAATTTTTTTTGTAGACTTTAATATTATAAAGAAAATTGATCCTTTATTTTTTTTAATATACTTGATAATTTTATTAAGATTTATTTTTTATTTTTTGCATCATTAAATGGAAATAACGTAATATATAACAAAATATTAAAAAGTTGAAAAATAAATAATGATAGCTCTCTCTCTTTTTATTTGTTTCCTTGAATTCGTATAACTTTTAAATTATTAGTGAAACTTTCTTATAGGGTAAGATAACCATTCATTTAGAAAATTGAAATAATATTTAAATACGTGGAGTTATATGCTTCAAATTAGTAATAGGAGGTTACACGTATATAAAATAATTATGATATATTATATTTACAATTGGCCGAAAATATAAGAATGTACTGGAGTGGGAATGGTATTGGGATAAGTCATCATTAGATGATTAAAAAAAAAAAACTATTAGATAATTCGTAAATTAATTTCTCTTATCTCTGTGGTTAGAAGTTATTCTAATAATTGTTTGTTAGGAGTCTACATAAATTATAATAAATGTTTCTTCTGGTACTTGAAAAGAAAAGGTAAGCAAGGCTGTTTGTCGGAATGCAAAACCACTACCACCAGCTTCACCGGACCCGAGCCTCTCCTTATTGGCGTCTCTACTCCATTGGATGCCACTACTTTTTCACAAGTTTCGATCTCGTATAATTTGCCTTTGTGTATCCTTGTCTGCTAATGCTTGTTTTATCTATATCATATATGGGTTAGCCATGTCCGTGAAATGCAACGTACTTCGTCTGGATGTCCAGTAAAGCAAAAGCCAAACAGATGATGATTATATGAGGACTGTAGTGAGAGTAAGCTTCGTCTATAATAAATCACACCAAACGCCCTATATCTTTCACTATCTACTGCAAAACTGCACCAAGGATTGGTCATCCTGATCTATGACTCTTCACAAGCTTCGTTTTCACTGGCTTGACTCTTTCTATTTGCATGCTTATGGAAAGAAAGAAAGGAAGGAAGGAGGGAAGGAAGGCAAACTCCAGTTTCTCACCATATATAACATGTACCGTCCTGGTTGGTGAGATGGGAAAAGCATGGATCAAATTTGCCCACGCCGGCTCTATGTCTATCTATAATGATCCATTGCTGGAATCCATGTAATTTACAAATGGTGACTTATGATAGATGGGACCTAGACATAGACATGAATCGAGATATTGAATACACGGATAGCATTTAGTTCGCAGAATAGGTGAATGTAATAAAAGAGAATTAAACTATATAGTGTAAATAGAATAGGATAATATAATATAATTTATAAATGGTATCATAATAATCGGTATGTTTAGTATTAGATATGGATTTTTATAATATATTTATTTTATAATAAAAGAAAGGGAAAAAAAATTGGAGTATATGATTTAAAAACTTACTGTAGGGTTATTTTTTAAATTTTGAAGATATATTCACTTTTTTGTATTGTTAAATAGATTTTTATATTATAAAATATATAATATAAAATATTCTAATTTTAACACAGCATTTCAATACCTTGTAACTTAAGTCAATATACAAAATAAACAATAAGCTAAAGAATTCGTATAATACTATAGAAAAAAAATATAACAACCAAACAGTAAGAGAAGCTCCACGGTAGATTCATTAATTCCAGCTGAAGACGGAACGCGGTCGGTGGATAATAGTGGTAGTTGAATTCTACAGCAAAAGTGATAAAAACTTCAGAAATTTGCTTATTATTATTATTATTATTTTCCAGCTAGCTGATTATTTATTTATTTTCCTTATAGCTGTAGTTATGTCGATGTATAGGAGCAGTCACCTCCGCTAAATATAAAAAAAAGGAAACTTGTCCATACACCAAGTAATAAAAATATTAAACTGGGTTCTGAACATGGACAAGATATTTATATTTGACCCTACACATTTCACAAAAGTATAAGATTATTCCCCCAACAAGAATGCCGGACAAATGTTGTGGTTTCAAACTTTCAGTCAGCTGGTTTGTCTTTTTGTTTTTTTCATTTCAGACAGTCAATTGATACATAAGGATGAAGGGTGATAATCTCAGCGGATTTTAGAATTGACAATGTAATATTCCTGACCAACGGTAATTCGTATTAGCAATCGAGTTCGTATTTTATTTCCATCAATCCTAGAAATATATGAGAATAAAAATAAATCATAAACAAATATTTTATAAAATAATTATATTTAATTCATATTGTATGTCTCTTTATATCGTATATTCTATACCATTTTTGTATTTTATCTTTATAATCACGTCATGTTTAAGTTTGTATCAAAACATCTCTATTGAAAGAGTATCCATGACAAAATTACAATGGACATAACTTTAATACATACTATCTTCCATTTCTTCAAAGACTATATGCTTAACAAAAATCATCTCTTCTCGCCAAACGATGATCATCTCCTCTCGCATGATCGCATTTCTTCCATAAACTTTGGTAATTCCCCCATTGTAAACAAAATGAACAACGATGGAGACATATGGACGAACTACAGTAATAAATGCTGCTCGTTCGATTGTGAGAATAGGAATTCAGTAGAAAAAACCAGGTAAACCTCTTTTCAAAATGAGATAATCTCCAGAAATAATAATTTTTTTTTAAAAAGGAAAAGTGCCAAGTCTAGACACTTTGCACTGCAACTTGTGGCATCGACATATCCTGACGCGGAAGTTGGATCCTCGTAGTTCTGTTCCACTTGCAAGATAAATCATATATTAGGGCCAGAAAAAATGACGGCGTGATGCAGATGCAATCCTGTTTCAGGATAAGATGTAAATTAGACATAACAGCAAATGTAGAAGCTAGCTAGCAAGCAGGATGGTAATGTCAATACGACTACGTTTGCGTTATGATGTTTGATTTTGTTAATATTTTTGCTTATTAGGACAGCAAATTACTTTATAATTTTTTGTTTTGATTAATCTAGTTCTAAACTATAGAAAATAAATAAGTTTGTTTAGATTTGATTTGATATAATTTAGCAAGTAACACTTATCAACTTTGATATGATTGTGTTTTACAAAAAACACAAAGATCTTATTGAATGACAGTATTGCGTTTTTCGGTTTTGCTACTACAACTTTTGTTCCTCTGATTTTTGTGTGTGCTCTTGCAACAACAATTGGTATTAGAGCTCCTATTCTTAAGGGACCTGAAGTGAAGAATTATTTCAGCTATCGTGGAAAGTGAAATCAGCTTCTCGTCAATTGCTCCACTGGTGTTTGATGGAGAAAACTATCAGGTATAGGCTGTTCGAATGGAAACGTATTTGGAAGTCTTAGATCTGTAGGAAGCTGTGGAAGAAGATTATGATCTTTTTATACTTCTCGAAAATCCTACCATGGCACAAATCAAGATGCACAAGGAGAGGAAAACTAAGAAGTCGAAAGCCAAGGCATGCCTGTTTGCTGCTATATCTTCAACGATCTTCACGAGGATGTCTTGCAAGACAGCAAAGTCCATCTGGGATTATCTCAAGCAAGAGTACGCTGGTGACGAGAGAATTAGAGGGATGAAGGTGCTGAATCTGATAAGGGATTTTGAATTGCAAAAGATGAAGGAGTCCAAAACAATCAAGGAGTATTCCGATAGGCTCCTTGACATTGCAAACAAAATCAAGCTATTAGGATCAGAGTTTATGGACTCAAGGATCGTGGAGAAGATCCTAGTCATGGTGCCTGAGTGTTATGAAGCAACCGTTCTTGAGAATACCAAGGACCTCTCAAAAATCTCCTTGGTTGAGTTGTTGCACGTGTTGTAAGCGCAAGAACAAATAAGGCACATGAGGGAAAACGCAAGCATCGATGGAGCCTTGATGGCAAAACACCACGGAGCTGATAAAAGCAAGTGGGGAAAGAAGAAGAGTGAGGATGGAAATCCTTTGTTTGCTCTGAATAATAACAGGGGAAGAAAGGGGAGCAACAAGAACAAGTATCCTTCGTGTAGACATTGTGGCAATGAAGGTCATCCACCATACAAATGCTGGAGGAGACCTGATGCAAAGTGTGCCAAATGCAATCAAATGGGACATGAAGCAATTATTTGCAAGAGAAAGGTTCAGCAGCAAGTGAGTGAAGCATAAGTTGTTGAACAAGAGGAAGAAGATCAGCTGTTCGTTGCTTCATGTGTTGCGAACAGCTATTCATAATGTGTTACAAACATTTAAGTTGAGTTATTCTTTTATAATTATCTTTATGGGTTGCATTAACTAAGTACATAACCAAAGTGCAGTTATGAACATACGTACAAGATTTAAAATAAATCACACCAAAAAAAAAAAGGGTTTTATAAAAAGAAGAACATTAAGAATTCCATTGAAATTACAAACTCTAGGCTAGAATTACAAATTACAAACTTTTACAATCTTATCACTTTTAAGAATAATTACATTTTATGAAGATTGTTAGAGCGTCTTTAAATTTGACCCTAGCAAAATGCTTCCTTGGCTATACCCTGCGCACGATGAACCGAGTTTGTAGACAATTAGGTATCCGTGGTCCATTCACTCTTTAATTGGGTTTGCCAGATCTGTAACAACCCATTGCACAATGCACCGAATGTTGGCAAGTAGCTTAAATGAGCCTCGGGTCAACAGGCACCCATTAGCATATGATCAAGTATACATTAACTCCCTAAACAAAATGTTAAGATTATCTCGTTATAGTTTAATGATATGGATATCGATTTTCCAACAAAATAGATAAAGTTTGATTTTTTTTCCCTCTCAACAGTTGCTTTGGGTGAAAATAATAATAGTAATAATAATAATAAAACTGCCAATTTTAGTTTAAATTCTTCTCCACAGGAAGCTTTGCTGCATTTTCTAAAATTCCTCTATCGCAACGAAAATGTTAATTTATATTAATGATAAAATCTTGTCAACTCTAGGACAATTATTTAGTATCGATTATGCACTTGAGTCCTTGTTATGGTCCTACAGGAACAAAGACAAGACGAAACATAACAAAAGAAAGCGCTATTCCACTCTGAAAAAGCAGAATATCCAAGTGAAAAATGCTGATGACAATCAAAATGATTAGCCTACAAATTGAAACATGGATTTGATCTTCATTATATAAAATCTCCAACTGATATTGTGTTAATAATGAAGTATAACGCTCACGTCTATCTATTACTTTAAGCGCTTCGATTAGCTACTCGTGGAGCTAAATCTAGTATGTTGTCAAATAGGAGGTCATGAATTCTGATCTTGATACCGTAAATTTAAACCTCTTTTATTTACTGCCACTTGGTAGGTTTTGATAAAAAAGTCCCAGCCCATAAGTGTAAATTTTATTTTCAACAGAAAAAAAGAGTTGATTATTTGGTCATGGAATTAAATCTAACCTCACTTACGAAACTTATGCGATCAATAATTCATTCCACAATGCACACTGACATGATTGAATTTGATATAATTCTTGAATTCATGAGCACAACGTATCAACGAAATGCTACAGCACAAAGCACGCTTATCTTAATCGATGATCATCCTCATATGACATGCATTTGCATCCTTGACATTTTCAGAGACAAATCACTGTCCCGAACCATAGTTTTCATTTTATTATGCATGTGTCTCTCAAATCGAATAGACAATTTATCGTTTTTGAGGTAACCCCTTCAGCATTATATAGCTGTCAAACCTTTTAACACTTTCACATGCTCTATTATCAGAAGCAGGTTTGGCATTTCCAGTGACAGCTTTGCTCAACATTAGCCCCAACAATGCTCGACAGGAAATACAAAGGGAACAGCTTGATCTAATGTAGAAGCTTTGCAAAGCAAAAAGGTACTCATTGGTAGGGCTGAAAGGTCCTTCATGGGGCAACCATCTATTGATTCCAGGGCATGCAGATGCAATAATCCAGCTGTGTATACTTAGAACCAAACCTACCAAGAATGGGTGATGATTTCCAACTTTGTGTGTCCCTTAGAGGAAAAAAAATCTTCACTGTGACTCATTAGAACATACACACTTTTCTTTATACACTATATACAAGGCCTCTTCAACACTAACTAATATATGAACTTGTTTACTTATATGTGAATAAGATTATTATGCTAGCTGTTTAAATTATATTTAGATTAGAAGTTTTATTATATTTCCTAATATAGATTTCCTATATTTATATATATCCTATTTTTTCTTATATAAAAAGAGAGAGAGGAGTAATAATAAAAACAATTTTTTTCTTCTAAATTTTTTATAGTATTAGAGCCTAAAAACCCTTTTTTAGGTTAAAATTTCTCAATTTTTGGTATGCCCTTCAAAACCCTAAAACTACTCAAATTGGGGCTTCTCTAATTAGAGTGGGAGATAATCGACACCACCTATCCCAAAATTTGCGCCACTCGATTTTTGACCTATCCCTTATTTTTCGATCACTAGAATCCGTGTGTGTGAATCGCAAAAGCCGCTTGAATCTTCTGCCACTCATCGACACGTGAGATGCATGTGGTTTATTTTGACCACCATTTTTTGTTGGCTCTCCACCAATTGTCTCGCCATTTATTCTAATGCCAACTAGTTGTCCTCCATGTGATTTCGATCCGATTTGAGTTGTGCACATGGATTTACACAATCAATTGACTTTTTTTTTATCACTTTTCCGATCAGGGCTAGGAGCACTTTACCAATAGTTTGACATCATCAACAAAATCGGTTGACAACAGTTTGTTATCACAATGTAGCCAAGTTTCATAGTGAGATCAACTATGGGTACATGGAAATTGCTTCATCCCTGTTGATTTTTTTTTTTTTTTTTCTGTTGTCTTAATTGCTTGGGATTATTTTTTTCTACATTGTTTAAATCATGGAAATTGATAAGAAAATTGCTATCACTAGTACTGATAATCCTTCACTGCAAATTAGCCCTATAAAGCTTAACAGGAATAATTACCTTACATGGTCACGATCTTGTTTATTATTTATCAAAGCTAGGGGAATGCAGGATTATATTACTAGTACTAAAGTCAAACTAGCAGCAATTGATCCTACTTTCAATTAGTGGGACTTTGAAAATTCACTGGTAATGGCTTGGCTTATTAATTCCATGTAGCTCTAAATTTCATAGACATACTTATTACTTGACACGACAACAAAAATATAGAATGTAGTGGCTCTCACATATTCACGAATGGGAAATGATTCCCAGATTTATGAGATTCAAAACAAGGTTCATGGTACGAAACAAGGAGAGATGGCGATCTCACAGTATTTTTCTAAGTTAAATGGTTTGTGGTAAGAACTTAACTATTATCAAGATTTTTAAGCAAATTGTATTGGAGATGCAGTCAAGTTTCAGAAACTGCTTGCAAAAGAAAGGGTCTATGGTTTTTTGGCCGAGTTAAATAATGAATTTGATCATATCAAAGTTCATGTTCTAGGTAAGTCTCCTTTTCCTTTGCTTAAATAGGCATATTCCTATGTCCAATAGGAAGAAAGTAGGTATAGTGTTATGCTCGATATCTTGTAAGTTTAAAAGTCTAGATTGGTAGTAGCTAGTAATTCACCTGAGCAGCTAAAGGTACATAGTTCTAATAAAGATCATCTGCGATGTGACTATTATGGGAAATTGCGCCATACTAAAGAGACTTGCTGGAAGTTACATGGATAACCAACGAAAGGTCGTGGAGGTAAATGAGTCAATTCTACAAACACTCAGGCCAATTTGTCAGAAACTATTGAATCAACTCTAGAGATGACTCCCTCTGATTTCTTCTCTCTTGATGAGATTCAACATCTTAAGCATCTCTTGTCCCATATAGACTCTTCCTCTAGTGCCAAATCCAACTTTGTGAAGTTAGGTAATGCTTTTATTGCTCACTGTGATACTGATTGCTGGATTATTAATTTTGGTGCGAATAGACACATGACTGGCTTCTAAAAAAATCTTCTTGAATACTCACCATGTTTAAAAAGGGACAATGTCCGAATAGTTAATGGTTCTTTTACTCCTATATCTAGAACAAATTCTATTTTCTGTACTCCCCATATTAAACTATCCTTAGTACTTCATGTTTCTCAATTTCCTATTAATCTCTTATCTATCAACATACTCACAAAAACTCTCAACTACAAAATTGAGTTTTTCCCTGATCATTGTATCTTTCAGGATCTTTAAAGAAGGAAGAGGATTTATAGTGGTAGATTGCACGATGGCTTATTTATGTTGGATGGGAGTCAGGGTTTTAGTCTTCAATAGGCTTTTTATAGGGGAAATAAGGATGTCAACCAGGAAATATTGTAGTGGTATAGGTATTTAGGACATCCTTCCTTTATTGTGTTAAGCAAATTATATCCTAGTTTATTTTCAAAGACTCAATTTGATTCATTATTCTGTGATGCTTGTGAATATACTAAACATTTTCAAAACTCTTATCCTTTGAGTAATAATAAAAGCAAGCTCCCTTTCATGACTATTCACTCTGATGTTTGGGGCGTTACTCAGACCACTTCCTTGTCTAGTAGCCAACGGTTTGTTACTTTTATTGATTGTTGTACTAAGATGACTTGGGTATATTTGCTTAAGGCTAAGAGTGATGTGTTTTCCTGTTTTCAATCTTTTCATAAGATGGTTTGTACTCAATTTGATACTAAAATAAAGATTCTTATGATTGATAATGGCACTGAATATATGAATGGAAGATTTAGTTCTTATTTGGAGTCACATAGAATAATTCATTAGACTAGTTATCCTTATACGAGTGCACAAAATTGGGTAGCTGAAAAGAAGAATATGCATCTATTGGAAGTTGCTAGGTCACTTATGTTCACCATGAATCTTCCTAAGCCTTACTAGGAGGATGTAATTCTAGTAGTTGCTTATCTTATCAACCGAATGCTTGTTAGAGCCCTTAACTACTAAAGTCCTTTAGAAACCTTAAATGGGAAAAATGCTTACACTGTTCCTCTAAAGGTGTTTGTTTTGTTTATACTAAGGATGTTGGGAAACTAGATCCATGAGCTCTTAAGTATATGTTTATTGGGTATTCCCGACACAAAAGAGTTACAAATGCTATCATCCTCCATCTATGAAGTATTTCGTTAGTATAGATGTTACTTTCAGAGAAAATGAACCTTACTTCAGTCCAATCCATTTCTCTTCAAGGGGAGAATGATGAGAAGGAAGAGATCTTACTTAGTTCTGTAACACTTATTGATCTTACCCCAAGGGAAAATGATGATAAGAGGAAGACTATTATTCAGGGGGAGAAAATTGGGCGTTTAGATAAACCCGATTTGAAGAGGTACTCAAGGAGAGATAGAGACAAGATAAAAGAAGCCATTGTGCAACCTGCTATGTGCCAAGAATCATCCTCTTCTAGTGAGTTACTTTTTGATGATTTAGATAAACTTATTTCTTAAAGAAAAGGTGTTAGGGCATGTACTAAACATCCCATATCTAATTTTGTTTCCTATGATCCCTTGTCTCCAACCTATAGAGCTTTTGCCTTGTCCATTTTGTATGTGTCTATTCCATAGGATTGGAAGGAAGCACTTAAAGATCTGAAATGGAAAGGAGCAATGATTGAAGAAATGGAAGCCTTGACTAAGAATGCGACTTAGGTGCTTGTCACTTCTCCACTTGGAAAGAAACTGGTAAGTTGCAAATGGGTGTTCATTGTGAAACACAAAGCTGATAGATCAATTGAAAGGTTCAAAGCTAGATTGGTCACTAAAGGATTCACTCAAACCTATGGAGTGGACTACTAGGAAACTTTTGCTCTAGTAGCTAAAATGAACACAATCAAAGTATTGTTATCATGTGCAGTTAATCTTGATTGAGACTTGTAGCAATTTGATGTGAAAAATGCCTTTCTACATAGAGATTTAGAAGAAGAGGTGCATATGGAGATCCCTCCAGGATTTGATAATGAAACAACATAAGGGAAAGTATGCAGACTGAAAAAGGCCTTGTATGAACTAAAACAATCACTCAAAGCCATGATCTATTTTGGCTATTAATAGAGCAATGCAGATCATACCCTATTTATTAAACATGATGAGAGTAAAGTCACTATTCTCATAGTCTATGTTGATGATATAGTGATGATAGGAGATGATATAGAAAAATGGCTTGATTGAAGAAACTTTTAGCTTAAGAATTTGAAATCAAGGATCTAGGAAAACTGCAATATTTTTTAGGAATTGAAGTTGCTAGATCAAAGAAAGGTATCTTCATTTCTCAGAGAAAATATATTCTAGATCTCTCGAAAGAAACTGACATGTTGGGTTGTAAACTAGTAGAATCTCCCATTAAAAGAAACTACAAGCTGCAAGTTGGAATTGGTGATTCGATTGATTTAGGGAGATATCAGAGATTGGTTGGAAGACTAATACATCTCTTGTACACTACACCGAACATTTTATATATAGTTAGTTTAGTGAGCTAGTTTATGAATGATCTGTGAGAATCACACATGCAAGCGATCTTTCACATCTTGAGATACCTGAAGTCTGCTCCAAGAAAAGGATTGTTGTTTGTTAAGCATGGTCACCTTTCAATAGAATGCTTTACAGATGCAGATTGGGATGGATCTTTAGGAGACAAAAGGTCCACCACTAGTTATTGCACACTTGTAGGAGGTAACTTAGTAACATGGAGGAGCAAGAAGCAAAGTGTAGTTGCTCGATCAAGTGCTGAAGCAAAATAAGAGCTATAGCTCAAGGGGTTTGTAGCTTCTACGGTTACAAAAGATATTGGAAGAATTAAATCTATCGGGCAAAAAAGGATTATCCTTGTACTATGACAATAAAGCTACTATTACTATAGCACAAAATCCAGTTCAACATGATTGAACCAAGCATATAAAGATTGATCGACACTTCATAAAAAAGAAAGTGATTGATGGCATCTTGAGCTTATATCACATGAATTTGATAAGAAATCGGCTGATGTGTTTACTAAAGGGTTGTGTCATAAGACTTATCTGTTGAACAATATAAGAAAAGATGCAGCAAAGGATCACAAAAATTCCACTTTATTGATCAAAAGAATAGCCTATTTATAAGCTTAAACAAAATCAAATCAAACATTATTTGTTTTCCACCTTTTTAGGTAGCGAATCTAATTTGTCATTATTGCTTTTGTAATCTACTAAAGATTCTAACAAACCAACTAAAATAGATAAAGATTAACTAACAACTAACTAAGAATCTGATGTTGATGTTAATACTCCCCCTCAACATCAGCTCCTACTCTATTCACCATGCCAATCTGATGACAAAGTCTTCCAAGCTTGTTGCCATTTAAACCTTTGGTGAACACATCTGCAGCTTGATCCTCTATCTTGATTTTCCTTAAATCTACTTGTTCTTCAAGAACCTTTTCCCTGATGAAGTGATAATGCACTTCCACATGCTTAGTTCTTGCATGAAACACTGGATTCTCCGCTAACTGTATAACCGATTGATTGTCACAATGCAATGGAATTGCATACTCCATTGGCTGATGCAAATCCTTTAACAGCTGCACAAGCCAAATGCTTTCTTGAGCTGCCATAACTGCTGCCCTGTATTCTGCTTCAGTTGACGATAAGGAAACCGTTGGCTGCCTCTTGCTGCACCAGGAACATGCTCCAGATCCAAGCATAAACACATATCCCGTAGTAGACCTTCGAGTATCATGATCTCCTGCGTAATCTGCATCACAAAATCCAACCAATTTACATTCTCCACCTCTTTTATACAAAATGCCGTGCCCAATTGTTCCCTTAACATATCTCAAGATCCTTCGTACTGCTTCTAAGTGAGATGTCTTTGGATTTTGCATGTACCTACTCATCACACCAAATGCATAGGAGATATCAAGTCTTGTCAGAGTTAAATATATTAAACTTCCCACCAATTGTCGATACATAGTCACATCTTCCAAGTCTCTTCCTTCGTAAGCACACATCTTGACATTTGGTTCCATCGGTGTTGATATTGGCTTGCAGTTTAACATTCCAAACTTCTTCAACAAATCTGTAGAGTACTTTTGCTGATGAAGTAAGATCCCATCTCTTCTATGATCAGTCTCTAAACCAAGAAAGTGATTAAGTTGTCCAAGTTCTTTCATTTGGAACCTAATTGACAAGTTCTCTTTTGTTCGAAGGATTTCTTCATCATTGTCCCCTGTAAGAATCAGATCATCTACATACACTAGCACAATTGCTAGTTTGCTTCCAACAGCTTTTACAAATAGACTAGTATCTCTAGGTGCTACTAGGTAACCACTATGAGTAAGGAATTTAGCAATCTTACCATACCACGCCCTTAGTGCTTGTTTTAGTCCATAGAGTGCCTTCCTAAGCTTACATACATACTCTGGATGCTCTTGACTCTGGAAGCCCACTAGTTGATACATATAGGTTTCCCGATCCAGTTCTCCATGTAGGAACGCATTCTTCACATCCATCTCCTAAAGATTCCAACCCTTGTTTGCTGCAAGTGCTAGAAGAACTCGAACAGTTGTAAGCTTTGCTACTGGACTAAACGTTTCATCATAATCTAGTCCATACTGTTGAGAAAATCCTTGATCTACCAAACAAGCCTTGTGTCTCTCAACTGATCCATCTGTGCAGTGCTTTACTTTGTATACCCATTTGCAAGAGATAGGTTTAACATCCTTTGGCTTTGGTACAATCTCCCAGGTTTGATTCCGTTCTAAAGCTGTGATTTCCTCCTTCATTGCTTTAATCCACTTGGAATGTTGAGATGCCTCCTCATATGTCTCAGGTTCTTTCTCTTTTGCTTCTTCCACAATTGCTGCATTTGCATACTTAGGATTTGTGATGTGCCTAATTCCACTTAGAAGCACAATTAAAAGACTTAAGAAAAAGCAATCTCAAGTCAACAACAAACCGGATCCACAAGGGGCAAAATTCACGTGAACCCTAGTAAGATGTAATGAATTCCAAATGCTCAAAGTTATAATTGTAATACCACAATGATAATCTCTTCTAATAACACCCTAATCACATATAATTCCACGAAAATAATCTAAATTCAAAAGAAAACCTCCATTCCAAGGACTCCTTTCCACTAGTGAAAATCACGTTTTCAAGGGAATTTTCAAGGATGATTCAAATTCAATTGCAAGGGACCTTAATCAAACACAAGAATTCAACAACAATTAGAAGCAAATCTGTCCAAGAACTATCTCAATTCAACCCTAGATATGACACACTAGAGAAGAAAAGAAATCACAACAAGATGAAATTGATACTACTCACAATTTCAAGGTGTTGCACTCGCCACAATTTCAACTCTTGGGATTGAAATTGATAAAAGTCTAATGAAAATTAGGAACCCTAATTCTCATGTGAAGAAGAAGTGTATAATCTGCAAAATATGGCCTCCTCAAACCCTCTCTTAAGCAAGTATTTATACTTGCTACTTCTAGGGTTAAAAAGTGCTCAAAATTACAAGTTTACCACTTTTAAGGTGGCTAACCCTAAATGAAAGTTACAAAGAAATAAAAGTATCCCAAAACCAAAATACAACCAAAATAGTTCATAAAAGAGTAAATATATAAAAGAAATGGTCCTTCATGATGCCGGTCTTTAAGAAGCTTTTGAATCAGGTTCCGTTGACAACCTTGATTCACTCAGTAGTAAGGGTGTTTTTGCATCCTGTAGGACTGACAAATGAACCTACTGAAATGCATCAAAATTATAGTGCAAAGATGTATAAAGTGGGTTAGATTTCTCAAGGTTAGGTTTCTCTAGCAAAACCCTCAAAACTAGATTCTGGAGACCCTTAGCTCGAGCCTTGGTGATAGGTCCTGGAAAAGTCTGATTCCTATCATCTCCTCGGGCTTCTCGAAGATTTGCCCTCAAATCTGATGGATCTTCGTGCAAGTCATCTGCTAAATAAGGTGAAAGATCTAAAACGTTAAAAGTAGCTAATACTCTATAATCTCCTAGCAACTCGATGTGATAAGCATTGTTGTTTATGCGCTTTAAGACCCTGAATGGTCCGTCTGATCTAGGAGATAGCTTCTGTGACTTTTTGTGTGGAAACTTGTCCCTGCTAAGATAAATCCAGACTAAGTCACCTAGATTATAGAGATGAATTTTCCTATGCCTGTTTCCCTGGATCCTCTGTTGTTCCTAGGTCTTCTGAAGGTGTTCAGTGGTTCGATCATGGATGTGTTGAATCTGTTGTGCTCGGTCAACTCCACTAAGACTTTCTTCCTTTGTCGCTGGTCCAGCTATAAAATCCAATGGAATAGAAGGGTTATAGCCATAAACAACTTCAAAGGGAGACTTACTGGTTGAACTATGAGTAGAACTATTGTAAGTGAACTCAACAATAGGAAGACACAAGTCCCAATCAGTAAGATTCTTGCCAACTGTTGCTCTAAGAAGATTTTCAAGCGTGCGATTGACAACCTCTGTTTGTCCATCAGTCTGGGGATGGCAAGAGGTACTGTACATCAGTTTAGTACCCAGTTTTCTCCATAGTGTTTTCCAAAAGAAACTAAGGATTTTAGTATCTCTGTCTGACACTATGCTGTGTGGAACTCCATGTAATTTGACAATTTCCTGCACAAAAAGGTTAGCAATAAAAAGAGCATCGTCTGTTTTGTGGCATGGTACAAAGCGTGACATTTTGCTGAATCGATCAACAACCACCATAATAGAGTCTTTCCCCCTTTGTGTTCTGGGTAATCCCAACACAAAATCCATGCTGATATCAGTCCAAGGTTTAGATGGTATAGGTAAAGGCATATATTCACCCTGCGCACCTTTCCTTCCCTTGGCTCTCTTGCAAACACCACACTTTTCTAGTACCCTATGGACATCCCTTATCATGCCTTTCCAGTAGAAATTCTCCCTCAATACGGCTAGAGTTCTCTTCTCACCAAAATGCCCTGACAAACCACCTGCATGTGCTTCCCTCACTAATAATTCCCTCACAGATCCAGATGGAATACAAAGTTTTCCTGATTTATATAGAAAACCATCTATCACGCAATAACCATCATACATCCCGCCTTCAAGACACCTCTCCATGACAATTTTGAATTCCTCATCACATGCATATTGTTCCTTCAACAGCTTAAAACCCAGTAATTTTGATTGAAGAGAAGTGATTAGTACATACCGTCGTGATAAAGCGTCAGCAACAATATTCTGATTGCCCTTTTTTTACTTAATCACATAAGCAAAGCCCTCTAGAAATTCCACCCACTTGGCCTGAGGCTTAGACAAATTATGTTGACCCTTGAAATGTTTCAAAGATTCATGATCTGTATAAATAATAAACTCCTTTGGGAGGAGATAATGCTGCCACGTCATGAGAGCCCTCACTAAGGAATAAAATTCCTTATCATATATAGAATAGTTCAAAGTTGCTCCATTCAACTTTTCACTAAAGTATGCTATAGGCCTCTTCTCCTGCATTAATACAACACCAATTCAAATCCCTGAAGCATCACATTCCAATTCAAAAATTTTGTCAAAATCAAGTAAGACCAGTAATGGGGCACAAGTGAGTTTTTCTTTAATCTCATCGAAACTCCTCTGGGCCTTTTCACTCCAGATAAAAGGAACACTCTTCTTAGTCAATTCTGTGAGAGGATCGACAATGCTACTGAAATTTTGGACAAAGCGTCTATAAAAAGATGCAAGCCCATGAAAAAATTTTACCTCAGTAACCGAAGTGGGTGTTGGCCATTCCTTAACTGCCCTCACTTTCTCCTCATCCATCTTAACTCCCGCACCTGACACAACAAAGCCCAAAAATGTTTCTTCAGTTTGACAAAAGGAACACTTCTGAAAATTCGCAAATAGCTGTTGTGCCTTCAATATTGAGAATACTGCCCAAAGATGCTCCACATGTTGTTCTAGGTCTTTGCTGTAGATCAGAATATCATCAAAATAAATAACAACAAATTTTCCTAAGAACTCTTTCAATACATGGTCCATCAATCTCATAAAAGTACTAGGAGCATTACTCAAACCAAAGGGCATAACCAACCATTCGTACAGTCCATGACGTGTTTTAAAAGTGGTCTTCCATTCATCCCCTTCCCTCATCTGAATCTGGTGATATCCGCTTTTAAGATCAACTTTGGAGAAAATCTGTGAACCATACAACTCATCCAACATATCATCAAGTCTAGGAATAGGATACCTGTATTTAATGGTGATTTTGTTGATGGCCCTACTATCGATACACATTCTCCAAGTTCCATCCTTCTTGGGAATAAGAAGGGCGGGAACAGCCCATGGGCTGAGACTCTCTCTAACAAACCCCCGTTCCACCAATTCATCTACCTGACATTTCAATTCCTTAGCCTCCTCCAGATTCATGCGATATGCAGGTCGGTTTGGTAACACTGAACCGGGCATAAGATCAATAGCATGCTCTATCCCTCTCAAGGGTGGTAATCCTACTGGCAAATCATCAGGAAAAATGTCAGTATACTCATTTAATACCTGAGAAACTGCTGGAGGTAGAGACTGTGATTCCCGTAACCCTAAGACACATCTCAACTGAAGCAAGTATGTTGGAGCCTCTTCTATGATTAATCTCTCCATCTCACCCTGTCCCATCAATAATACCTTTTTCCCTTTAGAAACGTTATTTTGAATAAAAGCCTTCTTAGCCTCTGATGGTCGATTAATCTGTTGCTGGACATTATGGACCTCTGAAGGTGGCATAGGATTCAGAATAATTCGCTTGCCCTCCTTTTGGAACAAATATGTATTTCTGAAGCCATCATGTAAGACCCTCCTGTCATATAACCAAGGTCTACCAAGCAAAATATGAGATGTACACATGGGCAAGATATCACACTCAATTTCATCACAATACTTGTCCCTTATACTGAAGGGTAGCCTAGCTCTTTAGGTAACATACAAACTTCCTTGATCATTAATGATGAGAGCCATGATGGGAGCCAAACCAGAAAATGGAATGTG
This sequence comes from Laguncularia racemosa, assembly GCA_037954665.1. Lineage (NCBI taxonomy): Eukaryota > Viridiplantae > Streptophyta > Magnoliopsida > Myrtales > Combretaceae > Laguncularia > Laguncularia racemosa. The sequence goes on along the minus strand of JBBMOL010000222.1, from coordinate 576,252 downwards.
GAACCTCTTGAAGTGCCACTTGGACCGATCACAAGAACTCGAGCAAAACGATTCAAGGAAGCACTTAACGGGTTGATAAAGGATGTCCACGAAGCCGGAAAGGATTGGAGCAATCATGAAGCCGGAATGGATTGGAACAACCATGAGAATGCCCTTGCTCTTGTACAAGTCATAACGGATACGGGTTGAAGAGGGCGTGTCTTTACAAGGCACGACCGTGTAGGAGTCTGGAGGTTATACAGAATCATACACGGCCGTATACACGGTTGAAAGGCACGGCCGTGTATGTTATCAAGAATATCCACAGAAACATACACGTCTAGAAGGCACGGCCGTGTATATGCTTTACGCCGGCCGGCCTTTATTGCAACGCCGCCGGCCTTTAAGTGTCTGTTTTGTTATTTTTCCGCAACTTAATGATGTTATGTCGTTTTGGGCCTTTATTGTTACGAATTGTAAACCCTAATATAAAGCTCCTAGGGTTTAGAACATAGAATATACAACATACAAGTTTGAAAACACTTTTGAGAGAATTCCTCTCTTGGTTCTTTAAAGAACTACTCTAGAACTTATCAAATTTTCTTCCGTGGCATTCATCCCGACTTATCAATCGGTCTTTCATCCCGATTGTGGCGTCTACATAATATACCAAGGTTCTTGCCTCCCTTATAGGCAACGGGTCGCAGTTTCCACTCGATTATTTGGCATCTTGGGTAGCAATTCCGAACGTATTGGTATTAGGTTTCGTCACATGTTGGCGTGGTTCATATCAGTTTGGTATCAGAGCTTAGGTTTGTTAAAACATCAGTTCGGTTTGAGGAAGGTAACATCAAAACCCTAACTCTAATCATTCATATCAATTGTTCATACTCAATTTCATAGTGTTAATTGTCTATTGAAAGTGTAGTACCTACTATTCACGTTTGTTACAAAAAAAAAAAGGGAACTTGATCAAGAGCAACAAAAAAAAAGAAAATCGGAAAGAAAAAGAGGAAAATTTTAAGGCCTAGAGTTGTTTTGAATTCTACGGAAGGGAATTTGTGTAGTTTGGGTTAGTTCCGAGAGAATTGAGAAGAGGAATTGGTGAATTGATATCATTATTGCTTGTGAGAATACACGAGTGACTGTGCGATATCATCCTTAGAGCGAAACACGTAAGGGAGTGTATCGTGAGGCTTAATCATATATATATTTGTGTTCGTGCTAACCTTTTTTTCTACAGGAACTATGTCGAGGCAACATTCTCCTGAAAGTGAGAGGGGAAGATTTGATGCTAGGTTAGTGATTGAGGCGTTGAGGGGTGAGATGAAGAGGATGTTTCAGGAGGGCATGGAACAAATTCATGAGACAGTGGAACAAAGAATAGAGTAATCTAAAAACGTCTTCCAAGGGCGTAAGAGGGAGAGTTGTTCTAGGAGAGTGCAACGGGGTGGAGATGAAATGTTTGATAATGAATTTGATGAACCTCCTGTCGGGAGTTATAGAGGTTATAGTGGTAGGAATAGAGGAACTAGGGATTGGGAAGATAGAGGAGATAGGAATAGAGAGGATAATCAACTGAGTAGTATATAGATGAAGATTCCTTCTTTCCAAGGGAAGAATGATCCCGAGGCGTACTTAGAGTGGGAGAAGAAGGTAGAGATGGTGTTTGATTGTCACAACTATAGTGGGAGAAAGAAAGTGAAACTTGCTACCATTGAATTTTCAGATTATGCCATAGTGTAGTGGGATCAACTAATGTTGAATTGAAGAAGGAATGGCGAACCACCTATTGAGTGGTGGGAAGAGATGAAGAGGGTGATGAAGAAGCGGTTTGTGCCTGCGTATTACTATCGTGAATTACACAATAAATTGCAAACTCTTAGGCAGGGAAGCCGAAGTGTGGATGAGTATTTCAAGGAGATGGAAGTCACTATGATTAGGGCGAATGTAGAGGAGGATAGAGAGGCTACCATGGCTAGGTTTCTTGCTGGATTGAATAGAGAAATTCAAAATGTCATGGAATTACAGCATTATGTAGAATTGGAAGATATGGTTCATATGGCTATAAAGGTTGAGAACAAACACAGGAGGAAAGGTAATAGTGCTGCACGGTTTCAACAGGGTACTGGTTCATCCACCTAGAAGACTAACCAATGGAAGAAGGAAGAAAAGCCTTTACCCACTAAACCGAAAGGAGAGTAAAGGAAAGCGGGTTCTACTCCTAGTAACTAAGGTAAACCTGATTTTTCTACTCTTAGAAATCGTGACATTAGATGTTTTAAATGCCAAGGTAGAGGCCATATTGTTAGTCAATGTCCGAATAGGCGTGTGATGATTCTGCGTGATGATGGTGAGTATAAGACTGAGGGGGATAATGACGACGATGATATGCCTCCATTAGATGATGCTACTGATGATGAGGAGCCTACAGTAGGGAAGTTAGTGGCAGTAGTGAAGCGAGCTTTGAATGTGCAGGTGAAGGAAGAAGAGGAGGTGCAACGAGAGAATATCTTTCATACTAGACGTTATCTAGGTGATCATATTTGCAGTTTGATCATTGATGGAGGGAGTTGCACTAACGTGGTGAGTACTTTTATTGTCGAGAGGCTGGGACTCAAGACTACTAAACACCCTAGTCTATATAAATTGTAGTGGTTAAATGATAGTGGCGAGACTAAGGTGAGTAAGCAAGCCTTGATTGCTTTTCGCATTGGTAGGTATGAGGATGAGGTGTTATGCGATGTAGTGCCAATGCAAGCGCGTCATGTGTTGTTGGGGAGGCCATGGCAATTTGATAGGAAGGTTGTTCATGATGGCTTTTCTAACGAGTATACACTTGTTCACCAAGGGAAAAGCTTTAATCTTAAACCTTTAACACCTAAACAGGTGTATGAGGATCAGTTGCAGCTACAACAGTCTTTTGCAAAATATAAGGTGAGTGAAAAACAGAGGGAGAGTGAGAGAGCAAAAGACAATGAGAAAGAAAAGGAACACAAAAGTCGATATCAAAAGGAAAAAGAGAGGAAGGTTGGAAAGAGTGTGAGAGACCAAGTTGAAGGGGGATCAACTTTGGTGGTGAGTGAAAAGGAGAGTGCAGCCTTGCAAAAGGAGAGTTGTGTGGCAAGAACGAGTGTAGTGATGAAGTAACTTATGTTGTTACTGGTTTTTAAGGAAACATGTCTGAATACTAACAAACTATCTAACTCTTTGCCTAGTGTGGTTGTGTCTATTGTACAGGACTTTGAAGATGTCTTCCCTGAGGAGGTTCCAAAGGGATTACCACCTATTCGTCGTATTGAGCACCAGATTGACCTTGTACCCGGAGCATTGATTCCAAACAAACCAGCTTATACGAGCAATCCGAAGGAGACAAAGGAACTCCAAAGGTAGGTCGATGAATTAATGGAGAAGGGGTACGTGAGAGAAAGCATGAGCCCATGTGCAGTGCCTGTGATTTTGGTGCCTAAGAAGGATGGGTCATGGAGAATGTGTGTTAACTGCCGCGCCATCAACAACATCACGGTAAAGTATCGTCATCCCATTCCTCGCTTAGATGACATGCTAGATGAGTTCATGGGTTTAGTGTCTTTTCCAAAATTGATCTAAAAAGCGGATATCACCAAATTAGAATGAAAGAAGGTGATGAATGGAAAACCGCATTTAAGACAAAATATGGATTGTATGAGTGGTTAGTAATGCCTTTTGGTTTAACTAACGCACCTAGTACTTTTATGAGACTTATGAACCATGTTTTGAGGACTTTTATTGGCAAATTTGTGGTTGTCTATTTTGATGATATCCTCATTTACAGCAAGAGTTTGGAGGACCATATATCTCACTTGAGAGATGTTTTAGAAGTGCTTCGAAAGGAGCAATTATATGCTAACCTCAAGAAGTGCACTTTTTGCACAGACAAACTTGTGTTTCTTGGTTTTGTTGTTAGTGCACAGGGAATATAGGTTGATGAAGAAAAGATTCGTGCGATCCAAGAATGGCCTAGTCCAATTAATGTAAGTAATGTGCGGAGTTTCCATGGACTAGTGAGTTTTTACAGGAGGTTTGTGAAGGATTTCAACACCATTGCAGCACCACTTACTGAGGTAATCAAGAAGAACGTGGGGTTTAGATGGGGAGAGCAACAAGAGAAGGCCTTTCAGATGCTTAAAAATAAGCTGACTCAGGCGCCATTACTTGCTTTACCTAATTTCTCTAAAATGTTTGAAATTGAGTGTGATGCTTCAGGATTAGGTATTGGAGTAGTGCTCATGCAAGAAAGAAGACCAATTGCATTCTTTAGCGAGAAGCTAAGTAGGGCAACCTTGAACTACCCTACTTATGACAATGAGTTATATGCCTTGGTTCGAGCACTGGAGACTTGGCAACACTATCTTTGGCCAAAAGAGTTTGTGATCCACACTAATCATGAATCTTTGAAGTACTTGAAGGGACAACATAAGCTAAACAAAAGGCATGCTCATTGGGTGGAGTTCATCGAAACATTTCCCTATGTCATCCACCACAAGCAAGGTAAAGAGAATGCCGTTGCTGATGCACTTTCTAGAAGGTATGCTCTTATCTCTACTCTTAGTTCTAGACTACTTGGTTTTGAGCACATTAAGGAATTGTATGCTACTGATCGAGATTTTTGTGAGGAGTATGTGCATTGTGAGAAGAGTGGTCATGATAAAATTTATAAACATGAAGGATTCTTGTTTAGGGAGAGTAAACTATGCATTCCAATTTGTTCCTTAAGAGAATTACTAGTGAGGGAGTCTCATGGAGGAGGTTTAATGGGACATTTTGGAGTAGCTAAAACCTTAGGGGTATTATAGGAACACTTCTATTAGCCTCACATGAAACGAGATGTTGAGAGGATTTGTGAGCGATGTGTCACGTGTAAGCAAGCAAAATCTAGAGTCCAACCTCATAGGCTTTATACCCCACTTCCCATTCCTCATGAGCCTTGGGTAGATATTTCCATGGATTTTGTGTTAGGATTACCCAGGTCTAGAGATGGTCGAGATTCTATTTTTGTAGTCGTGGATAGATTCTCTAAGATGGCACATTTCATTCCTTGTCACAAAATAGATGATGCTTGCAATATTGCTAATTTGTTCTTTAGGGAAGTTGTGAGATTACATGGTATGCCTAGAACAATTGTATCAGATAGAGATGCGAAGTTCTTGAGCTACTTCTAGAAGACCTTGTGGGCTAAGTTAGGAACTAAGTTATTGTTTTCTACTACTTGTCATCCACAGACTGATGGTCAAACTGAGGTAGTAAATCGAACTTTATCTACTTTGTTGAGGGCTGTCATTAAAAAGAACATTAAAAGTTGGGAGGATTGTTTGCCGCATGTTGAATTTGCCTATAATCGCACAATGCATTCTGCTATTAAGTTTACTCCTTTTGAAATTGTGTATGGTTTTAATCCACTAACTCTTTTGGATTTATCACCCCTGCCTATTTCTGAGTATGTTAATCTAGATGGCAAGAAGAAAGCAGAATTTGTTAAACAGATCCATGAGAAGGCAAGGCTAAACATTGAGCGAAGAACAGAGAAGTATGTGAAACAAGCCAACATGGGTCGTCGACAAGCTGTCTTTGAACCTGGAGACTGGGTTTGGGTTCACATGCGCAAAGAGCGGTTTCCTGTACAGCGTCGATCTAAATTACTTCCTAGAGGTGATGGACCATTTCAAATTCTTGAGTGCATCAATGATAATGCATACAAGATAGATTTACCAGGTGAGTATCAAGTAAGTGCTACGTTTAATGTTACTGATTTGAGTCCTTTTGATGTAGGCGACGATTTGAGGACAAATCCTTTTCAAGAGGAGGGGAATGATGAGAGACATGATGGGAGCCAAGCCAGAAAATGGAATGTGGATCCTCTTGAAGTGCCACTTGGACCGATCACAAGAACTCGAGCAAAACGATTCAAGGAAGCACTTAACGAGTTGATAAAGGATGTCCACGAAGCCGGAAAGGATTAGAGCAATCATGAAGCCGGAATGGATTGGAACAACCATGAGAATTCACTTGCTCTTATACAAGTCATAACGAATACGGGTTGAAGAGGGCGTGTCTTTACAAGGTACGGCCGTGTAGGAATCTGGAGGTTACACAGAATCATACACGGTCGTATACACAGTTGAAAGGCACAGCCGTATATGGTGTCAAGAATATCCACAGAAACATACACGTTTAGAAGGCATGGCCGTGTATATGCTTTACGCCGGCTCCAACGCCGCCGGCTTTTAAGTGTTTGTTTTGTTATTTTTCCGCAACTTAATGATGTTATGTCGTTTTAGGCCTTTATTGTTACGAATTGTAAACCCTAATATAAAGCTCCTAAGGTTTAGAACATAGAATATACAACATACAAGTTTGAAAACACTTTTGAGAGAATTCCTCTCTTGGTTCTTTAAAGAACTATTCTAGAACTTATCAAATTTTCTTCCGTGGCATTCATCCTGACTTATCAATCGGTCTTTCATCCCGATTGTAGCGTCTACATAATATACAAAGGTTCTTGCCTCCCTTATAGGCAACGGGTCGCGGTTTCCACTCGATTGTTTGGCATCTTGGGTAACAATTTCTGAACGTATTGGTATTGGGTTTCGTCACACGTTGGCGTGGTTCGTATCAATTAAGCCAATGTAGTTTATAAGGTTTAGGATGTGGAATAGTTGAAAGCTTTAGCTTCGATACCAACGATGCAACTACTACATTAGTACAATTACCACCATCTATTATAAGGACACACAAATTTCCTTGTATCCTACAAGAAGTGTGGAACAAATTTTCCCTTTGTTCTTCCTCCTTACTAGCAAATGTACTTAATGAGCATCGCAATACATTAGCATATTAAAGCATTTCACTAGACATTGTGGAATTCAACTCAATCAACACGTGAACAATATTCCCCACTTCTTTTAAGATCACGGTGCAACAAACTTTAATCTCCACAAGTCACTCCGCGGCAACACACAAGTAACAACAACAATGATGATGAGTTACTTCCACGGCAACAACAAGATGGATAATAATTACAAGTAGACTTCCACTTCCACGGCAAATAAAGATAACAAAGGACTAATATGTGAATTTCCACAAATGAATTCTGAATTCCACAATAGGCAGCAACTTTCAATTTGAAATTCAAACAACTTCACTTATTGCAAGCCGTCCTCAATTGGTAAATAATGAATTCAAATTCAAATAGCAATCATTAACTCCCACAACTTAATTGCATATGTTTGAATTCAAATAATTCCTTACTAATCAAAACTCAATGCAATCTGCAAATTATACTCCACCAATTCAGAATTACACAATGGAAATCAAAACAACAAACTACACATCCTCCTCCACGCCACAACAAGGATTTTGGTAAGTTTTGCAAGTTCCAAAAATTGTTGAATTAAACAACACTTTATACTTCTACCCTTCCACGAAAATTAGTGATCACAACATGATGCAACAACCTTCCCAAACCAACTCCAACAAACAGCAAAATAAACTCCAAGTCAAGGTAATTTCACAAGCTCAAAACCACAACAATCAATACAATTGCAGTTTTCACTAAATCAACTGTAATGGATGATTAACTCCATGAAATCAAATGAAACCAATTCCCTTCTCTCAACATGTGCTCTGATACCAAAAATATGATGTGCCTAATTCCACTTAGAAGCACAATTAAAAGACTTAAGAAAAAGCAATCTCAAGTCAACAACAAACCAGATCCACAAGGGACAAAATTCACGTGAACCCTAGTAAGATGTAATGAATTCCAAATGCTCAAAGTTATAATTGTAATACCACAATGATAATCTCTTCTAATAACACCCTAATCACATATAATTCCACGAAAATAATCCAAAAATTCAAAAGAAAACCTCAATTCCAAGGACTCCTTTCCACTAGTGAAAATCACGTTTTCAAGGGAATTTTCAAGGATGATTCGAATTCAATTGAAAGGGACCTTAATCAAACACAAGAATTTGACAACAATTAGAAGCAAATCTGTCCAAGAACTATCTCAATTCAACCCTAGATATGACACACTAGAGAAGAAAAGAAATCACAACAAGATGAAATTGATACTACTCACAATTTCAAGGTGTTGCACTCGCCACAATTTCAACTCTTGGGATTGAAATTGATAAGAGTCTAATGAAAATTAGGAATCCTAATTCTCACGTGAAGAAGAAGTGTATAATCTGCAAAATATGGCCTCCTCAAACCCTCTCTTAAGCAAGTATTTATACTTGCTACTTCTAGGGTTAAAAAGTGCTCAAAATTACAAGTTTGCCACTTTTAAGGTGGCTAACCCTAAATGAAAGTTACAAAGAAATAAAAGTGTCCCAAAACCAAAATAGTTCATAAAAGAGTAAATATATAAAAGAAATGTTCCTTCATGATGTCGGTCTTCAAGATGCTTTTGAATCAGGTTCCGTTGACAACCCTGATTCACTCAATAGTAAGGGTGTTTTTGCATCCTGTAGGACTGACAAATGAACCTGCTGAAATGCATCAAAATTATAGTGCAAAGATATAGAAAGTGGGTTAGATTTCTCAAGGTTAGGTTTCTCTAGCAAAACCCTCAAAACTAGATTCTGGAGACCTTTAGCTCGGGCCCTAGTGATAGGTCCTAGAAAAGTCTGATTCCTATCAATTTGGCTTCCTAATTCTTGTTGATCTTCGGAGCGAAGTCACTGCACTAGACTCTCCTTCTTCACTTGGATGTTGATACACTCCAGTTTGCCAAGGATTATGTGTACTGCTTTCCTTGGCATTTCCTTCATCGTTACTACCTTCAATTTCTTCCAGACTTAAGTGGATTTGAGGATGTTCCAAAGCCTCCTTAAAAACATTTGAATTTGTTGATGCCTCTTTATCCACAGACCACCATGATGAAGCTTCATCAAACACTACATTCCAGGATGTATAGCACTTCCCATTCATTGGATTACAGCACTGCCACCCTTTCCTATAGTTGTTATATCCTACAAAAATACATCTAACAACCTTCTTGTCTATCTTGCTTCATAAATGATTAGGTATAAACACATAGCATACACAACCAAAGACTTTGAAATGACTTACTACAGGCCTTGTTTTCCATAACCTTTCAAAGGGTGAATGGAATCCTAACCTTTGTTGAGGAAGTCTATTTATAACATATGCAGCTGTCCTCATTCCTTCTACCCAGAAACATCCAGTGACATTCTTTGCGTGAAGCAAGCTTCGACATACTTTAGCCAGGTGCCGGTTCTTCCTTTCTACTGTACCATTTTGCTGTGGTGTGTTAGGACATGTGAATTGATGACGGATTCTACTCTCCTGAAGAAGATTTGAGAACTCATCTGAGATGAATTCTCCTCCATTGTCTGTGCGTAGGCAACAGACCCTTCCGTCAACCTCTACTTCTGCCTCCTTCTTGAACTCCCTAAACTTTGAAATAGTCTCAGATTTTTCTTTCATAAAGTAAACCCACACATACCTCGAGAAATCATCAATGAAGGTCACCATGTACTTCATTCCTCTAATTGAGGCTTGCTTAACTGGCCCAAACACATCAGAGTGTACTAACTCTAAAGGTTCCTTTGCTTTAAATTTGGAGTCTTTTAATGGCAATTGATGTTCTTTTCCATACTGACAACCTGCACATACAGTGTAAGTTCTAACCTCAATTTGTGGAAGTTCCTTCAGCATTTGCTTCTTTATCATCACTTCTAACTTGGAGTAGCTAACGTGGCCTAGTCGCATGTGCCATAGATCAGCGGTCTCATTCCTTTTTGCCTTGTCCACATAGGCAGTCTCTGTTGACAGTACATAAACTGATTCCAACCTTCGTCCCTTCATCACTGGCTCTTTTAGGATCTCAAGATCACGATATACTTTTACATCTCGCGGTCCAAATAGAACAAAGTGACCAGAAGTCGTTAATTGTGCTACTAAGAGGAGGTTTTTCTTCATACTTGGAACGTGATAAACATTGTGAAGTGACACCCCATTGTCACTGGTCTAAGGAGCAACAGTTGTGCTCCCAACGTGAGCAATTGGTAGCTTTAAGTTGTCCGTTGTCACCACAACACGGCTTCCTTTATAGTCTGATAAGTCCTGCAACTTTTCAACATCACCTGTCATGTGATTGGAGCACCCTGAGTCAATGATCCAATCGTTTTCGTAATTGATTTGGTAGGATGTTGTTACTGTAAGAGCAGAGTCCTCTTCTTCTGCAGCAAAGAGTGCTTCAGCATCCCACTCCTCCTCAACATTAGAGGTAGCAACATTGCTTTCCACATACTTTTTCCTCAACCTGCAATCCTTTGCCATATGTCCCTTTTTCTTACAGTTGAAGCACTGTCCTTCAAACCTCTTACCACGAAATTGACTCCTTGGTCCTTCCCTTCCATGAGCACTTCTTTCACTTAGTTGACCTCTTGTCTCATTGTCGTTCCTTTTATATCCACCAAACCTATGCTGCTTCGAGTTCCATCTGCCTTGGTTGGCAAAAAGTGCTTCCTCTTGACTCTTTAGTGAAACTCCTCCCATTTGCTTGGCTAAGGCTTCTTGACCAGCTAGCAAATTTTCGAATTCTACAAGTGATGGTTGAGATTGCCATCCTTGTACAGCAGCAACAAATCCTCTATATTTAGGCCTCAGACCATGGATGATAATTCGCTTCATCCTAGTCTCTCCAATCGGGGCTTGTGGATCTAACTCTAAGATTTCTTGACATAGCAACTTCACCTTATGGAAATATTGTGCGGTCGTCATGTCACGCTGTGCAATTGAAAGTAATTCACTCTCTAACAGTTGAAGCCTTGTGTCGTTCTTCTTTGAGAACAAGTTGGCAAACGTATCCCATGCTTGCTTTGGAGTTTTGGCATCTTGAATGTGTTCTAGCCCATCCTCTTCAACTGTCGTCTTCAAAACAAACATTGCTTTGCCTGCTTTGATCTTCCACTTTCGCAACATTCCGTTTGCATCTTCAGCTTCCGGTGGAGTCACCTCACTGCCATTGACAACCTCCTATAGATCTTGCCCTTGCATATATGACATCATGCAGGTTGACCAAGCGTTGTAGTTGTTGTTGTTGAGTCTCTTCATTCTGCCGATAGCTTGTAGGTCCGTCATGGTATCGACAGGGCAAATCCGACACAAACACGACTAAACTTTCAACGAGGACTCAACTTGGCTCTGATACCAGATTGTTGAACAATATAAGAAAAGATGCAGCAAAGGATCACAAAAACTCCACACTTTATTGATCAAAAGAACAGCCTATTTATAGGCTTAAACAAAATCAAATCAAACATTATTTGTTTTCCACCTTTTTAGGTGGCAAATCTAATTTGTCATTATCTCTTTTATAATCTACTAAAGATTCTAAACTAAAATAGATAAAGATTAACTAACAACTAACTAAGAATCTGATATTGATGTTAATATTACCATACTTTAGTTTACAAGTTGGGCATGCATGATATTTATGCTCTAACTTAAGGGAGAGTATTGACTTATATGTAAATAAAATTATTATGCTATCTCTAAGAATTATATTTAGATTAGGAGTTTTATTATATTTCTTAATATAGATTTCCTATATTTATATATATTCTATTTTTTCTTATGTAAAAAGAGACAGAGAAATAATAATAAAAACAATTCTTTTCTCCTAAATTGTTTAGAACTATTTAAACGTAATAGTTTTACTATCCAATGCAGGATGTATAAACAGGCATGAATTGGGCTGTTCGTCAATAACCAATACGGTCCAGTGGCAATCAGAAAGTACTTTTATTATGCAGCTAAGAAGAGTCTACGTAACAAGACCAAAAGCACTAATGAATCATATATATAAATATTTAAAAAAAATAGAAGAAAAGAAAGATGCAATTGAAAGTATTTGTGGAAATTTACAGCTAAAAGGCTGAGGAAAATGAAAAACGATGGTGATATTGAGATTTTTACACCATAAGAAAGGCATTAAAAGGCAAAACCTGTTTAGATCAATAAAAAATGAAGTGGTATCTCTAGAAACTGAAACTGAAATTGAGTTTGTTTTTGAAACAGGTTCTTTCGGATTTTGCATTCCCTTCCTCTTTACTTTTACTTTTGTAATGTACATTCCCAAACACTGAAGATAACACAGCTTCATTTTCAACAATATAATCCACTAGACAGCAACAAACCCCGCATACTGAGCTTACTGTAGAAGCTGTATTGATGACCAGAAGTACCAGCTTGGAGGTCTAGCATGATCATTCTCCATTTTGTCACATCACATAGGATTTGGTTGACAGAAATATTTGCTACCTAAGTTTGTAGGTATCTGTATGTTTCTCTCTTTCCATCTCTATCTCACCATGATGGGACTAATTAATATATTATTCGTATAACCATGAGACACTTTACCTGAAAAGAAGTTTCTGCCTCATCTCACCATTCATACCAAAGGAAACGAAGCCCAGGTTTCTGAAAAAGAAGAAAAGATGAAGGTAAAATGAATTTTTGTTACTTGTGAGCAAATCAACTTTTCTCCAATACTAAAGGCTTGCTTTCTGTATTCTGCAGTTACTCGGTTGGATGCACCGCAAGTTTCGGCAGAATAGCTGTGAACCAATCAAGGATCTTTTTATAGGTAAACTACTTAAAGCAACATCCTCTTGGAATGCTTATATATGCTCATTACCGAAACAAATATGCCAAAAGATTTAGCTATTGCATGTTGATTCATTTAACACATGAATTGCCTCTATTTTCAGGGCATTCCTATAATTGCCTCTCCGGGAAGCCATCTTTCGACGATCAACAGTACTACCAAAAGCCAACCTGCGGGAACAACCCGCCTAAGCAGGCTCGGACTGACAGCCCCTTTGGAAAGCCATTTTCTGCCTTGGAAGCAGCACAAGGAGAAGAAAACAATATCCTAGAAGAATCATCGGCTGCGATATCTGACATCTTTGATGGCTTCTTGGCAATTGGTACTCTTGGTTCAGACCCTTCACTTGCAGATCCATCAACCCCAACATTTGCCTACTCTTTTGAGAATATAACCGAGAAAGATGCTGAAGTCACAGAGGATGAACTGAAGTTGATCAATGATGAGTTGGAGAAGGTTCTGGCAGCTGAAGCAAAGGAAGATTGCTTTAGTCTTTCTTCTGGAAGAAACAGTCATGTGAGTACTGGAAGAAGCAGTCATGCTAGTACTATAACACTCAGTGGGAAACCGATACTGGAACGCCGAGAGACCTTTGCAAATGGAAGTTCTGCCTGTCCACTTAAGGAATATCTATTGGGTTCATCAATAAGTCTGACGGAAACATCATCCATGGCAAAGAAGGAGAGGAGGACATCACTTGGAGAGCTTTTTCAGATGAGTAAAATAACTGAGGACAATTGCGACTCAAAATGTGAGAAAGAGGAGAAGTGCAAAGAAGGGGATAAACCTATCATGCATCTCATGAAAAAGAACCTTATGAAGAAAATGATGCTTGCATTTTCTAAGGGATCCACTGCAGCTGCAGGTGCAAGTTTCGACTCGACAAACGAAACAAAGCTACCCAAGGTATGTTCCTATTATGAGAAATGATCAAATTACTCTCCATCTTTTGCTTTTTGGAGAATGAATAAGTTCATTTCTAAGTAAGTGGTATGACTAAAGTGCTATTTCCGTGATCAAGATCTCGATGTTTCCATAATTTACATACATTATGGATGTAGTGACCTGTTTCGAAAATATAAAAAGCAACTACGACTTCATTCTTTACATTCATTTTAATCAGCACGGAGGCAATATCTCTGCCAAAAGAAATTTTACTTGAGCTTGCAATGACGGAGTTTGTTTGGTGTAGATCCTTCATTTGTTCCACAGGAAAGTCCACCCAGAAGATGTAGTGACTACAAAGAAATCTGGCAGGCCTAAGAAAAATAATGACAGCAAGAAGAAAACTAGGGATACCCGACAGAACAGCGGGAATCGGGTTTTTCAAAACGCAAATGTTGTGGAATATCCTCAAAGGGCTCTTCCAACTCCACCTGAGTTTCCATTTGCTGGTAGTGAATCAAATGGGAACAGGGAGTGCTGGATCAAGACGGATGCAGACTGTAAGAACACAAAAACTTGATTCACACTTTTCCACTTCGTGCAATAAACCAGACAGGTCTCTCGGAACCACCATATTAATTGTTTTGATTAGATGACAAACATTTACTAAATAAACAAAAACTCACTTTTCACAGAATATTTCCAGGGTGTGCTTATTTGTGTTATTAAACTATCTTGACACTTCCTAGGATCCAATTCTTTTGCAAACCAAAAAACGTAAACCTGAATGATCATTCTCATATGATTAATGAGTTCATTTATGGTTTATTCACTTCACTGAGTAGAATAAGGTTATAATTGAATAGTTATTGCTAGGGAATAGAATAGAGCTATGATAAAAGATGAATTATTATTACATTATTTAGTTAGATGGAACGTTATTACTATTACATTGTTCAGTTCATAGAATTAGATAAAGAATAAACTATGAATAAGAAAGAAAAATATCAAAAATACCCACACACTATTGTCTTTACTCTCTCCCCTCATTCTACCTCTCCCCTCTATCTTTTCACATTAACTCTCTCTCTCTCTCTCCCTCTCTCTATCTTTGCTCTACTCTCTCTCTCTTTCTCTCTATTTCTGCTATACTCTCTTTGTCTCTTTCTCTATCTACTATACTCTTTCTACATCTTTATTTGCTTCAATGGGTTGGGTGGTCCATGTGCATGTGGGTTCAATAGTCTAAGTGGGTATGGGTTTGTGGGTTTGGTGGATTTAGGTGTGGTGGTGGGTTTAGTGGTCTAGGCGGGTGTGGGTTCAGTGGTCCAAGTGGGTTTGGGTTTAGGTATGGTGGTGGTGGTGGGATTAGTAGGTGGGTCGTGGCAGTTAGGTTTCGATGGTGGCATGTGGGTGGGATGCATAGTGGTGGTGAGTTCGATGGGTTTGGGTCGGCGAGTCATGATGGCTAGGTTTTGATGGTGGCATGTGGGTAGGATGTGTAGTGATGGTGTGTTGGTAGTGGTAGTGGTGGGTTCGATGGCTCAGGTGGGTGTGGGTTCAATAGTTCGAGTGGGTGCGGGTGTGTAGGTTTGGTGGGTTTAGGCATGATGGTAGTATGTTGGTGGTGGTGGTAGTGGTTGCATGGTGGTGTTGTGTGGTGAAGGTGTGTTAGTGCTGGTGGTGAAGAGGAAGAAGAAGATAGCGGTAGTAGGGTCTTTCTCCCATTGAATTGCAATTTTTAAGTCTAATAAAAAAATTACAATTTAGCAAAATGAGGATTTGTGATTCTTCATGGAGTTGCT
Source organism: Laguncularia racemosa (assembly GCA_037954665.1). Taxonomy (NCBI): domain Eukaryota; kingdom Viridiplantae; phylum Streptophyta; class Magnoliopsida; order Myrtales; family Combretaceae; genus Laguncularia; species Laguncularia racemosa. The sequence goes on along the minus strand of JBBMOL010000222.1, from coordinate 560,901 downwards.
ATTATGGATTGAAAATTGAATTAAACGCCATAATAACAATTCCATGAGGAATAAAGGAGGAACCACCTAAGTGAATGGGTTGCTAGTGATTTTTGCTTCTCTCATCTCAATATCCTTTAAGCTTTTTGTTAAGAGACATATTCTATAGAATGAATAATGGTATATGTTCTAAGTAAGATGTTTCTCTTTCTATAGGAAGAATTTGTACAAAAAGTAACCTTAATCAACACATTTTAGTTCTTTCAAGGATAAGAGTTCTCTAACAATTAATGATGAAATCCTTTTGTGTCGTGTATCACAAGCTTCTGTATCAATCTTATTGCATGAGCTTTGTAGCAAAAATTTCCCAGTCTTAAATAAATACCTGATGGCTTTTCTTCTTATTAACATGTTAAAATGTTTGTTGATTCATTTGGCAGACTTGGTGTTAGAGCTGTAAAAGGTAATGGAGCAAAAAAGTGGAGTTGACACATCACATCATTTCCAGGCAAGAAAAGCTTTAGTGGCTCTAAGATTATACATAATTATGATTGAACAATGTAAGTTTTATGTTTGTTAGGATATTCAATAATCAAACACAAACTGCAATACTTTGTATGGTATGTACTAAAAATGTACTTGTTGGCACAACTATGTTTTTGTTTTCCTTTAATAATTGCACGGTTGTTACTAATTATTGAGGACAGTCTTGAACCGGGCTTAGTTTCCTGGATCGAGACAAGGAAGGCCACACATGTGGCATGAAACCCCTGTTGAGGTAAAGGTTTGCATTACAACCATTCTCTCTCTTCAAGTTTATATATCATTATATGGAAAATGATAGTAGGTATTAAGAGCCTTGCTAAGAAATTATGGAAAATAAAAAATAAAAAAAAAAGAGAGAGAAAAAAGATCATTGGCCTTTTCATACACTTCACTATATTTTCCCATTAATAAGTGTCCTCCACCTACCTTTTAGGCACGGCCCTATTCGTCTTATTATGCTAAAAAATATACATTTTTTTTTCGGTCATCCTAACCAATAGGATATATTTTGGTTAATAATTAAAAATGCTAAGCCTATCTTATGAATACAAGTACAAGTGAATAAAAGATGCAAGAAAAAAACTTTATATATATATATATATATATACACAATCATAAAAAGATCCTCTTTTGTTGTGGAATTCTATCTTTGTTATGCTATGTCATGATGACCAAATACAACCTTTAAATAAAATAAAACAAATGGCATGAGTAGAATATTACGTGTGTTTGTTAGGCAAGGATAGAATGAACTATCTTTATAATATTATTTACATGGTGGAAAAAAGCTTTATGCGGAGTTAGCATTACACAGGAGGACATCCACACATTTTAGGAAATACTTGTTTGTTAGCAAGGTGCTCTATGAATTATTGTCCATTCTATAAAAGTATCAGCTCCTACCATCATTCCCTACAGCTATATCAATCAACCTCCTCCACCACCATCACCAACTTCCTTTTGCCACTATAGACGAATCACAAATGCCCATAATTTACACACCCATGAACATCGAATGATGAACCAATAGACTGCCACCATGCACTACTATTTACTTTTCTACAAATTGTACTACCCATTGCAAATGAATCGATAGGTCACTGGCCGACGATCATCGGTAATCAACATAGCTAGCCAAAAATTGGTTGCATGCAACCAACCATAGGGTTACTATTAGGGACCAAATTCATTATAAATCATTACTTAAAAGGAGGATACAACACATGATATAGCTGGATTTAGGATTAATGTGCCTAGAAAACATGACTTTTGGAAACCCTATTCAAGTGAGTTATATTTTTCTTTTAAACTACAAGACAAAACTTAGGATATCTAAAAGCTCAATATTAGTACCCCAAAAAACAAAAAAGGAACTAAGGAGAGTAGTTACTAGTAGCTAGAAAAAAATGAGCTATATGGATGATAACAACAACAAATTAAAAACTCAAACTTAGTCTTTTCTTATTTCTTTTCTCCATACATAATTAATAACTAGTTTCGAAGGAGCTAGAACCTTAGGACCTAAATAATTAAACAAGTCTTAGATATTTACAACTTGAGAAGGTAGCAATGATGATCCAGGCAGCACTTCCTCTAAATCTCACATCCAAAATCACACCTAAGAAAGAGGTGACAGTGTGATTTTTCCTCCCATCCACATAAGTAGCAGTTGTTCTAGTAAACCAAACCTTAAAGCAATAACTTTTCAGGAGTAGATAGCTTTTGCTGTGCAACTAAACATAAGATAAAAGAAAATCTTGGGTTTAGTTTCTTGTTCCAAACAAGAGTGCTAAGGAACTAAGCTCTTATGCTGTTGAAGAATGGCATAAGCCAACTTAATGGAATATTGTGCTAAAGGTTTCTCTCTCCAAACAAGTAAATCATCACTATTGACTTGTAGATTAAAAGCTCCTCCCAATTCTACCCTCACCCGGTCCCAATTCCCCCGAAGGTCAATCCCAACCCTCTTGATGTGCCTATTATCTAATTATAATTACACAAAGCCAATTGGAGAATCAACTAAACACAATTCACAAAAAAATGGCGTGATTCCACTTCCATGTGAACCCTAATTACACAAATCAATTTGCTTTGATACCAAATTGTAAAGTACTTAATTGGGATTCCAATACTAATAAAAGATACAAGCACAATTGGTTCTAATTTCCAACTAAATGGCATGAACCCTAGATTAAAACTTGAACCCTAATTGCGTGAAACAAAAACAACATAAATGTAACTAATTCCTTACCAAATATTATGCACTAATTGGAATTAGGATCAACTTGTAATTTGTTGATATTACTCACAACAAATCCAAGTCCCACTCGCTACTACCCTAGAAGAAGTTGATACGAGTCTTATGAAATAGAGAAAAGTCTCTCTTTTCACGTGAAATGGTAGCTAAATGTATGTGTAAAAAAGCTCCCTTCTAACCTTACTTTGTAAGTATTTACACTTGCTCTAAATAGGGCAAATTTAACAAAGAAAATTACAAGTGAAAAACAACAAGTGTGGCCAATTTTTGCACTAAAGATAATTACAAGTAAATCCTCATAAGTAGCCGTCTTCTTGCACCTCCATGGAACAATATTAGACCGGTTCTTCTTTGATTCATGTAGGTCCATGAATAACCCACAAACTGAGCATTAGTGAATTTATCCACTGTCCTATAAAAACCGATAAATGTACCTACTGGAATGCATAACAAATATACAATAGAAAAGAAGATACAGAGGTCTAATTATTCAAAGAGGACCCTCATCATCAAATTTTGTAATCCTTTGGCTCTTGTCCTAGTGATGGGTCCTATAGGTATATGATTCATATCATTAGATACTAAACAATTATCCTTGGGGTCTAATTATTTAAAGAGAACCCTCATCGCTAAATTTTGTAATCCTTTGGCTCTTGTCCTAGTGATGGGTCCTGTTGGTATATGATTCATATCATCTCCTCGAGCCTGTGAAAGATTTGCCCTCAAATCTAATAGGTCGTCATGAACATCATCAGGTAAATAAGGTGATAGATTTACAACATTAAATGTAGCAGAGACATCGTATCCTCCTAGCAATTTATCAATCAAAAGATTACTGTAGTCATCTAATACCTGAGATACCACAGGATGTAGATGCTCACGCTCCTTTATCACTAGAGTATACCTCATTTGCAATAAGTATACTGGTCCTTCATCTGCTATGGCCTTCTCTAACTCATACTATCCCAACAATAAGGCCTTCTTCTTCTTGGTTTTACTTATTTGCCTTTGAACTTCTTAGACCTTTGAAGGTTTACTTATCTGCCTCTGAACCTCTTGGTCCTCTAAAGGTTTACTCATCTACCTCTAAATCTCTTGGACCTCTGAAGGTTTACTTATCTGCTTTTGAACCTCTTAGACCTCTAAAGGTGACATTGGGTTCAATATGATACATTTACCCTCTTTTTGGAACACACAAGTATTTCTAAAGCTATCATGCAAAACCCTTATATCATACAACTAAGACCTGCCAAGCAATATATGAGATGAACATATGGGAAAGATGTTACATACAATCTCATCATGATATTTATCCCCTATACTAAAAGGTACCCTAGTCCTCTGGGTAACATGTAGATTACCCTGCTCACTCAGCTAATGCAATTTATAGGGTTTTAGATGTAGGGTAGTTATAAGTTTCAATTTCGATACTAATGATGCAGCTACTACATTAGTACAACTACTGCCATAAATAATAATAACACATAGATTACCTTGTACTCTACAAGAGGTGTGGAACAAGTTTTCTATCTACTTATCATTAATAGTAGGAAACGAAGTCAAAGCTCGATGCAGTACATTAATAAATAAATACAAGTCACCTCCCACCTGACTATTAGGCTCATTGCCATATCCGTCATTCACAATATCATTCGACATGGTTGATGAATTGATTTGTTGAAACACAAAAACAATTCAAGACAATAGATATTACGCACTTCAACACACACTCACTTCACACTTTAATACACACTCTACGACACACACATACACTCACAGTGCAGCACCCTTCAAACCACAATACACACACTTCTACGCCACACACACTTCACTTACAGTGCAACAACCTTCAACCATAACACACTCACTATGCCACACATACACTCCTCACTCATGGTGCAGCATACATACACTTCACAGTCCACTTCCAATCATGGTAGCTAAGCAAAAAGGAAACAATTAAAGATACTTCTCCAAATGGTAAGTAAATAATTCAAACTAGTCAAAGTGTATTATGATGATCAATACACAATAACTCCCTCAACTTAATGATTGTTTTTTAATTTCAAATTGTTTCCTAATCCTCTATGCAATGAAAGCAAATCTAAAAATGAACCTTCCAATTTCGAAATGACAAGGAAACAACAAAGCATAAATCAACACTACTTCAACTTATGGAATTCCAAATTATGGAATTCAAATCCAAAGAACTTCCCCTTCTTCCACACACAATCAACTCATGGCAAGGATTGCAATTTAGTTTCTACACTTCAATTGGAAATCACGTAAGCATTTCAAGGTAGAATTTAACACAAGAACTCAATTTTCACTTCACATAAATTCATTTTCGGAATGAAGAAACAAGAACCCTAAATCCCAATTTGTGATTCACGAAATTTCCCTTCTCTAAACCTTGCTCCGATACAAAAAATTATGATGTGCCTAATATCCAATTACAATTACACAAAGCCAATTGGAGAATCAACTAAACACAATTCACAAAAAATGGCGTGATTCCACTTTCACATGAACCCTAATTGCACGAATCAATTTGCTTTGATACCAGATTATAATGTACTTAATTGGGATTCCCATACTAATAAAAGAAATAAGCACAATTGATTCCAATTTCCAACTAAATGGCATGAACCTTAGATTGAAATTTGAACCCTAATTGCATGAAACAAGAACAACATAAAAGTAACTAATTCCTTACTAGATATTATGCACTAGTTAGAATTAAGATCAACTTATAATTTGTTGATATTACTCACAACAAATCCAAGTCCCACTCACCACAAACCTAGAAGAAGTTGATAAGAGTCTTATGAAATAGAGAAAAGTCTCTCTTTTCATGTGAAATGGTAGCTAAATGTATGTGTAAAAAAGCTTTCTTCTAACCCTACTTTGCAAGTATTTATACTTGCTCTAAATAGGGCAGATTTAACAAAGAAAATTACAATTGAAAAACAACAAGTGTGGTCGGTTTTTGCACTAAAGAAAATTACAAGTAAATCCTCATAAGTAGTCGGCTTCTTGTACCTCCATGGAACAATATTGGACCGGTTCTTCTTTGATTCATGTAGGTCCATGAATGATCCACAAACTAAGTATTAGTTAATTTATCCACCGTCTTGCAAAAACTGATAAATGTACCTACTGGAATGCACAACAAATATACAATAGAAAAAAAGATACTAAACAAATATCCTCGGGGTCTAATTATTCAAAAAGGACCCTCATCACCAAATTTTGTAATCTTTTAGCTCTTATCCTAGTGATGGGTCCTATAGGTATATGATTTATATCATCAGATACTAAACAAATATCCTAATTGTTCAAAGAGGACCCTCATCGCTAAATTTTGTAATCCTTTAGCTCTTGTCCTGGTGATAGGTCCTATAAGTATATGATTCATATCACCTCTCCATTAATAATGCTACACAACCTTGCTTCCTTTGGAATTTTTTAGTCCTTTAACTTAACCATGAGACCAACGCACCTTTAAGATGCCAATTGTCATACTAAAGGGAGATAGAATTACCACTTCCAACTTTTCACTTGAGCAAACACTAGACGGTGCATCTAGAGGCTTTTATGCCACAACAAAGAGGACCTTATTGAAATTTTTAAAGACTAGAAATTCCCATCTCTTACCAGCTTAGAGTATGCCTAGCTTAGCTAAAGCATATCCTTACGATCTATGCACAAATACGAAATGTGTTTCAACTAAGGCATCTTGTTCCACACTGTTAGGTCTAAGATACCAAGGCCTCCTTGCACCTTTGGTTTACAAATAGTATCCCAGTCTACCTTCGCTTTACCATTATCTTCATCGTTACCATTCCAAAGGAACCTCTTTATCTTCATGGTCAAAATTTTAAGGATGCTCTATGGCAACATAAAAATGGATGACCAATAGACTTGTAGAGAAAATAGTACACTTTTAACTAGTTGAAAATGGCCAGTATATGATAGAATTTTACTAGTCTAGTAATTGATACACTTAGCAAACTTTTCAACGAGAAAGTGGTATGACTTATTAGGTTTGGAGGAAGACAAAGGCACCCCCAAGTATTTAACTAGAAGTTCTCCAATAGGTAACTTAATACATGGTAGATGCTTTCTCGAACTTCTAGAGACACCCCACTTAAAAAATGCTGCTTTTATGAAGGGTAGCTTTAAGACTAACCAAATGGGAGAATTCCTCCAGACCTTCTTTAACCAAATAAGTTGATTTATGGTCACCCTTCATGAAAATTAAGACATCATCTATAAAGCAAAGGTGGTTAATATGTTCTTTCTTGCATCTTCAATGAAAGGAGAAATCTTTCTTTCTACCTAGCTCCCTCATAATGCATGAGAATAATTCCACGACAAGAACAAAAAGATAAAGAGAGATTGAGTCACCTTATCTCAAGTCTACTGAACTAGGAAAAAAAACCCACTAACCCACTGTTTAAATTCTCCAAAGATTTTGGAGTAGAAATACATTTTATAATCTAATTAATAAATTGTGAAGGTAACTTCATAATTCTCATAAGTTGCTTAAGGAAGCACCATCGAATATTGTCATAAGCCTCCATAATATCAAGCTTGATTGCACATTTTGCACTTAATTTCCTTTTGTCATAACCTAATAATAACTCTTGGGCATCAAAAACATTATCAACGATCCTCCTTCCTTCAATAAAGACAATTTGCTCCTTCTTAAGAAGATATGGAAGGACTAGCTTAAGGTGCTTTGCTAAAATTTTGGATATGCACTTGTACATGGCATTTCAACAAGAAATTGGTTGATAATCTAATGGAGTAGTTGAGTTATCTAGTTTTGGAACAAGAGAGATGACAACAGAATTTATGGATCTTAATAGCTTACTTGTTACGAAAAAATCTTTAATAGCTAGACATATATCTCCACCCACAATATCTCATGTGTGCTAGAAAATGTTTACATTATAACCATCAAGACTAGGAGTGCTTTTATCAATTGCAATCTTTTCAAAAGTTGATTTTATTTCTTCATCTACGACAAGCTTAAGCAAAACATCCCAATCAACCCTCTTTACCCTTTTCGAATTTAGCACCTCCAACTATGATACGAATGAGTAAGGGCCCTAACTTCCCTCAAAAGGTCCTCAAAGAATTGGAGAAGACAATTGCTAGCTAGAAGCATCCACTAGGGATTTGATGAATTCTTTATATTTTTGCTTCAAGGAGGGAAAAAAGAACTTTTAATTTCAATCTTCAATTTTAAGCTAAGAAATACTTGATTTTTTCTTGAGGAATAAATTCCTCAATTGCACTTAGCAAATAGGATTCTTTAAAAGCTTTTTTCTCTTCTACCTAAATTGCATTAGATGAATTATTCCTATTGTACTCCTACACTTCATGTAGCTTTTTCCTAGCATCGTTCACCCTTTGCTAGAGAAACGCTACAAGTTAAGCTTCCTTAGCTCACCCTTAAGCATTTTAAGTTTAGATACCACTAGGAATATAGGAGTCCCCATCACTTTTTTATTCCATACTTGTTTTACCTTGTCTTTAAAATTCCGAATGGGCTAACTAACAATTAAAGAATCTATAAAGAGGACATGAAGGAGCTAAATCTAGATTCAATTGAACTAACAAAGGATTGTGATAAGATATACCGAGACTCACGAATTGCACTTTTGAGTGTGGAATTGCACAAGCTAAGCTTTGGTTGATTGAGACATAATCCAATCGTCTAAGATAGGGTTTAAGGGACAACAATGCAACTAGGTGTGAAGAGGGCTTATGGAATGCATATCATCCAACTCTACATCCAGATAAAACTCAATGAAACCATCCATCCCTCTTAACATCTAAGTATTCCCACTACACTCATCATTTATGTTATGACATTTATTAAAATCACAAAAAACTATCCATAGGTTTGAACTAGCATGCCTTAAATGCCTAAATCTAAAGAAGCCTCCTATCAGTTTCATTACTCTTATTATACAGAAAAGTTACATAGCACCAAAAACTTTGACCAATTATATGAATTCTACAATAGATAAGTTGGTCTAAAGATTCTAAGACTTGAATATCCTAAACATTTAGATCCTAAATCACCTAGATTATACCACTAGGATGTGACTCTAACCTTCAATTTAGCTAGAAACACCTCTAAACTTAGTCAATCTTAGACTATCTGGCCTTTGTTTCAACAATACTCAATAGAGAAAATTTGAAATCTCTATATAATCTCTTAATTACAGCACATTTACATTGGTCATTTAACCCCCTACTATTCCACGAAGCTAACATATTTACAAAATTATATATATACAACACCTAGTTAGAGAATCTTAAAAGGAAGACGACCTAGATGAGGCCTCAACCTTCTCCCTCTCTCTCTTCTTCCCTAGCCCATTTTTTCCTCTCTTTTTTTTTTTTCCCTCTCTAAATTGCTAAAGGCATGCTTATCTATGTTAAAAGGTTCAACTACAACTAGGGTAACACTTGTAAAGGTTTCCCAAGAACACTGACCGTATAACCTAAACCTTTATTGTGTAGAAATTCCATTGGCATACCTTATAGTCTTACCCAAACTAGCATCTTCCTAGGTTGTACAGATGAAAGAGACATACCTATCCTCCATCTCTCTAAGACAAGAAGTTTGTAGGAGAAAAACCGTGGTTACCTCAAAACTCTTAAGAGAGAATCTTCATTTGAGAACTTAAAGAGGAAATACCTACGACCATTGGTCAGAACCTCAAGCAATCCTTCACTAATCTAAATAGATTTTGCTATCTTTTGTACCATAGAAAACAACAAGCTTCTACCAAGGAAATACCCAACAAGCATGTCCCGCTAAATTCGCTCACCTACCTCTAAAACTGATTTCAGTGGTTTGGCTTGTTTAAGGCATGGCTTGAACAGGAGTTGACTTCTTAGCTTTTACCACCATCACTACAAAAGAGTTTGGTGGTTGTGGATTTGATTTTCCAACTAAACTAGTGTTAGCTTGTCTTTCAATTTCATTTGCCACCTTGTTTATTTCTCTTAAAGTGAAGTTAAAAAGAGAACATTTAGGGAAAATCCACTAAAATATTATATATTTTTTAAAGATAATCGTGAAATAGGATACCTAGTAAACTTATTCTTGAAATAAGTAGTAAAAGTGTAGAACGAGAATGCACTTTCAGCAATTTATATTGAAAGCGCATACTTAAAATGCATGTATGAATGTATATTTTGGGTATGCGCTTTCAATACGTATCGCGAAATTTTTTTTTAATAAATTTTAAATCAATTTTTATAATTTTTAAATTTATGAACGTTATTTTTTTTTGTTATTCTTTTGTAAACTTTAATTTTTTTAAACAAAAAAATAATTTGAGAAAATTTATCATTGATTTTTTTTATAGAAAATCATAAATAAAATTTGTAATTATCGAGATACTCTCAATAGGCAAAATGTTGAGCAATTATCTTTTAGGCGCTACAATTGTTTTTATGATTTTCTTTACACAATTTTTCATAAAAAAAATCTCAATAATAAATTTTCTCAAATTAATTTTTTTTATTTAAAAAAAATTGCATAAAAATAACAAAAAAATTTCATAAATTTAAAATTATAAAAATTGATCTAAAATTTATTTTAAAAAATCATTGAATATGCATTCTGAATACGTGCTTTTAGTTATTGAATGTGCATTATGAGTATGTGCCTTCAATTATTGAATGCACATGAGCACGCTCCTTTAGTTATTAAAGGCACATTTCGAGTCTATGTCTTCAATATAAATTATTGAAGGCACATTGTCAGTCTGTGCCATTCACTACCTATTTTGAGAATAATTTTACTAGATATCTTATTTCACAATTATTTAAAAAAATTATTTTAGTAAATTTCTCAAACATTTAGGCCTATTTATTTCATTGTAATAGAAATTCTATTATGGCCTTATTTCATATATAATAGAGATTACAATATTTACTTAAACAGATCATGAAATAGGCATTCAAGATGAATAACAATTACTAAAATCGGTGAATAGCCTGTTCAAAACCTTAGAATTCCAATTTGATGAGTCTCCCTTTTCTTTTTCCCCATCTGTCCTACACTATAGCAATTAGATCTGCGAGGAAGGAGGGGAAAAATGTTGAGCGAAGGGAAAGCTGGAGAGAGGAAACCCTAGATTCGTTGTCGTCATCATTGAAGGAGAAAGTCCAGATTTGTCCAACGTACCTAGATCTATCGTCGTCGTTGCATAGGAAACCGAAGATCGTATCACTGGATATCCGTTGTCGGATCTCCATCGATTATCTCGCTGGATCATTGTTGCAAGGGAAATCGTTTGATGTCTTGATCGATCTATTGATGAGTTGTTGCTAGATTTGCTCGAAGGCTAAGATTGGAGGTTGAACTATTGCTAGATTTGCTCAGCGTCGAAGCCTTCTATGAGGAGCTGATTGAAAGGAGATTTAGGACGGTGGAGATTTAGCAAAGAGAAAAGGTGAACTAAAGTTAGGTGTGCATCATCCATTCGACATCTCGTTAAAGCTGAGCATCATGTTGTCCATTTGACGTCTCGTCGTTGCAATATCTCGTCATCCATTCTTTTGTATGGTTGAAGAAAATTTACAACATCAAGTTTATTTCAATATTAAAAATATTTTCTTAATTTCATTTATTATTTTACTTTTATTTTTTTTTATTATTTCATATAAATAATATAATTTCAATTTTATCATATTCAAATAAATATTATCGTACCATTCATTATCTATTTTATTTTTTAATAATAATTATTCAATTACATATTTAAGTAAACAAGTCATTAATCAAGTCATTAATGTTACTAAAAGAAGCAATAGGAGACCCAATAAGCGTCATCTCACAACCTCGACTTTTTGATCTCAAGCCCCAAACCCACCTCGAAAGCGACACCCGCGCTCACTTCTTTCCCTGCGTTCACCTCAACTAAAACAAGCTTAGACTTCGTCATTTGAGATGGCACCGCCACTATAACTTTTTTCGAGGTTGGCTAGAGTATTTTCCGGCCCTGACGACAAGGACTCAGCGAGCTAGGCATAAGAGCCTTAGACATGCGCTCATGAAAGTACACTTTCTTGTGTTTACAAACGTTGTCATGGAGACAAGAAGGAGAAGCTAAAGATGAGACGAAGGGAGAAGAGGAGGAGAAAAAGAAGAGAAAAGAAGGAAGGTGACGAGAAGAGAGGAGAAGACGCAGAAAGAAAAGAAAAGGAGAGGACGAAGAGGAGAGGAAAAGACGAGAGATGGAAAGGAGGAGGACGACGGGAAACCAGGGTTTTTTTTTTTTTTTTTAAATGAAACAAGAAACGAGAAAGAAAGAGAGGAAAACCAAGGTGAAGAGAGGCGAAGAAGGGGAGGGACGAGGAAGAAAAAGCTAGAGAAGAAAAAAAGGGAAAGGAGGAGAGGATTTTCTCTCTCTACATTTTAAATTTTTTGAATGGCTACTCTTACATGATGGAATATTGGGAGCCTAATACCCTATGGTTCATCCCTAATTTCGGTCTCGAAATACAACAATTATTATGAACTCATGGCCAAAAATATAGATAACTGAACAGATCCAGTGAATAGCAATACTTGCATAATGATCAGATTTACAACAATAGTACAACAGCAAAGGTCTTTGTCTTTGACAGAGAGTAGTTGGCAATGTTGCTTAAAGAAATTATTTCCCCAGCGAGAAAGCTATTATTACATGCCACATTCTGACTCTAAAGTCGGAGCCAACACGTGTATATAATTCAGACTTCTGTGATAATTGAAGAAAAAGAATGAGCGGTGAAGCAAATGTCAAACAATGAAATTGAACTTCTTACAAATCAATCATAATGATTGAAAGGGAATCATAGCCTCCAAGTCTAACATTGAGAATGAACCACCTTTGGATGTTGCTAACAAGTACTGTCCATGTAATTTACCAATAATTCTTGAACCATGCCTCTATCTGGCATTTTACCTGCAGCACCATATATTGGAGCTAACCCCCCTTTTATTGGACCTGGATTTTCTTTAACCTGAAAGAAAGATGACAGAAAGTTGGTGTAGTGACATGCATACAACGCAGTCATTTGATGGAACTAACAATCGGTAACTAAAGAAGAGAGAGAAACAACAGGAACTAATGCATGATCCCTTTACAGATGATGAAATATAACTAAATCTAAAAGGTCCTATCCAAAGTAAATGGGTCATATAAAAAATCAGACATAACCAAGCTTCATTTGAGCAACTTACCGTTGTCACTGATTCTCGTAAATCCCTGAGGAACTCTTCCACAATTGGCACATGCTGGAGTGTCACACATATATGTATACTGATGAAAGGAAGCATAAAGAAAAACTTCTTAGTTCAAAGATGATCGTGTTAATTGTTATCTGTAAGTACATTATGGACATTCCAGAGACTCTGAAAATGCGAACCATCTATATTGACCATTAAAGAAGAAGGCACATTAAACAACAGTATATATTTCCATTTCTTTTCAATTCGGATTATTATCTTGCACAACATATTGTCACCTAAGCAAGACTATATATTTTGATTTGTGTGCCTAACACTAATGGGAACAGCAAGGTGCTATCAGCGAATATCTCACCTGTTCGGTCTCTGTAATGCATTCAAATGCCAGCCCTTGGATGTCATAATATCATTAACTTCAAATATGTCAACTACATCCGATCCAAAAGCTACTATAGTCATGTCTGGCCTCCCAATAAGATATAACCCGTAAATATCCTGGATTCTATACAGTAAGTTGCCATCATTTCATTAGTGTCTGGTAAATAACAGAAAAAGGCAAGGATGTACAACCAGCACATACCCTCTTTGGATTTTCTTGGATGTTTCCATGATTTTCTTTGTGTTCTCTAAGTACCCTACAAATAAAAACGATGTAATGAGTGTGCACAAAAATCTTTATTTCAATGGTAACAAAGAAGTTCGGATAATAATCAGAAATAACCCAAACGGGTCTAGTTTGTGAGTTGATGAGTCTCACCTTCTATCCCCAGAGACATCATTGCTGCCCATGCCCCAGCAATCAAACCCCCAGGTCTGCTCCCAGCTACTGTCGGAGAAATGTAAAGCCCCCCAGACCACTCTGTAACTGCAGTCATGACATGACATATAGACATCATAAACATGCATCAGTAGCCTGAAAAATAGTTAACAAGTACAGCTTTGCCAAAGCATGGGCTATTTTAACATTAGAAACAATGAGTTGAGCTAAAAAAGCTCAACGTATCTCAAAAGTTCTACACTTAATGGCTATGCTTTAGCTGGGATAAATTAAGATTTGCTACTGACTCTATTTTCATACCTACCCCAAGAAATTCTATTGGAAGAAGCCATTGTCTCTGCACAGCATCTAATAAATCCAACATGTTCCAACTTTTCAAAAATCTTCTTTATTTCCAGTTTCATATAATTCCCAAAGACAAATGGTTTTATAAGGTGCATGGCCTTGCCCATGGCAAATATAGGATGGCAATATGAAAACTAATTATAGAACAGATGATATGTACTTCACAAAAATATACAGGCAAGATATAATTGGAGAGGTGAAACTTACCAGCAACAAATTGATGCTGTTGGAGAATAAAACCGTTAGTCCAAAAGAGAAGTGGATGCACCCAATATATGAAAGTCCAGTATAAACTTAATCAGTGAAAAGAGAAATAGAGACACATTCTTTTACAAGAGATGAAGCAAAGTATTTTATATTGTCTTCCAGCTAGAGGTCAGACTTAAGGTGTTCCCCTTTTAGAAGTCTATGCATTATAGATACATTACCTTCCTGATGTCATGATTTCTGTATAGTACTACACTGGTTCCTTTAGGAGCTAGACCATATTTATGCACATCTACTGAAACTGATGTTACTCCTCCCACAGAAAAGTCAAATGCTGGAATGGGGTAGCTTGGTAAATTGCAAAGGAAAAGGATCAGTATGTCAATTGATACAAATAGTGGAGTGGGCATGCAAAAGATACAATATAACCTTCAGGAAGGGTTCATCTAAACAACTTTATACATAAATATGAAGAAATATTTAAAGTCACTGGCAACCATAATACACAAGCCCAATGGCTCAAAATCACACGACATAACTCTCCACATAAACAATTTAAGCATCCCAAGCAGATTTTAAATATTGCTAATAGTCCCTTGGGGTTTAACTTCATAGAGATCTATTAGGTGTTCTGGCATGAGAAAATTGAAACCATAATTAGGTCAAATTAAGAAGATGGAATTTTTCTTTGCATAAAGATTACTTCATAGTTTCAAGAGAATATTGAGCTGTAGATTACTAATTAAACCGTTGTAATCTTAAATAGCACTTTCCGGAAGAGGCCAACATACCCAAGTTTACAAGCAAATGGCAAGACAAAGCCACCAAGACAAAGGTCAACATGGAGACAAATCTTGAACCTAGAAGCCAATGCACCAAGCTCCTACAAAAGATGTTGCACGTAATTTGATTAAAGATGGTACATGAATTCAAATTGACCTCCCAGGTAGGCAATAAACTTTATCAAGGCACAGAGAACAGTTACCTCAATGGGGTCAACAATGCCATGAGGAAAGCCAGGTGCCGATCCAACAATCTAAGACAGCATAATCTCACATGAGTACATTAGAAGAGATATTAACTAAAATTAAACAACCTTCAAAAGGTATTGTTTCCAGAGTAACCAAAAAAATTTCTTTTAGAGGGATTCCGATCAAGCACAAACAAATCAAATTTCGTTTGTGCAGCATACAAGATAACTAGACTGCAGGCAAGATTGATTCACAAAACAAATGTTACGATGTTTACCAGGATGGTATTTTTGTTAATATATCTTCTCATTGCTTTAACATCAGCTTGAAATTCTTTATTGACAGGGACACGCCAAAGCTTGATCTTAAAGTACTGAGCAGCCTTGTCATATGCTGAGTGTGCTGATTCTGGTATAATCCTGTGTTAAATGAAATTTAGGTTAAGATTACATGAAGAGAGCGGCAGCAAAATGAAATATAACCTACATTTCAGGTGAGGTAATTCCTTTTGTAGATCTCATGTAATCACGTGATGTTTTTACTGCTAACAGAATACTTTCGGTTCCCCCGGATGTCATGTTCCCACATACATCTCCACCAGAGGACTTGTCTTCACTGCCGAGTAAAGATGCAGTCATTGCAACAACCTCTGCTTCAAAGCGAGCAACACTCTGGAACACATCCAAATGTAGGGGGTTGGTGTGTGCAAACCTGAAAAACATTAAGAATGAAACTCTGGAAGAAAAAGGCACTTGCTAAATTTACAATAATCTGAAACAAAACAAACAGAAGCTAATGAAACAAGATTGAGACATTGACACTATCTGAAATGATCAGCAAGTACTCATGCCGAGTAAAACCCAAGTATAATAGTCCAAATCACACAGCCTTTTCAAAGAATAAAAATGTATTCTGGGTAAAAGACACCCTAGACATTAGCATCCTTACTTTTGCCATATGTTGGAATGGGGTGCAAGAATGATCTTAATATACTTTGATTTTCATGTTTCCTGTGTAATGCAAAACCAAAAAAGCTGAGGGCCATGGAAAACACCAACAAGAGGTCGCCATAAAAAGTAAAGCAATAGAAAAATGCATTTTAAGTTTTGCATTATCAACATATTTTATGGTCAATTAGCAAGCAATTCCAAGATGCATAGAAATAAATAAGAAGCGTGAGGTGTAACATCAGCAGATATCTATGAGACATTTTTCTCATATGGACAGTAAGTTCATAAATTTATCCAAATCACATGAAAGATAGAAACAATGTCCACAATTTCAGCAGAACCTTAAGTGCCACAGCAATCAAAAGATTTAACGTTCGATGTAGTCAAAAGGTATCTCCTGTCCTGCCAACATGTCTAACTTTAAAAACATGGGAAAAAGTAGAACAAGGAATTTAAGCAAAGTTTGTCTCACTCACATTGAACATGCCTCATTTATCAGTGCAAAGTGTCCTTCAGATTCAATTCCTCCAATATAACTGCACAAAAACTCAGGATTTATACATCTGTGATTTTGTTTATGATAGTATGCAATATTCCCAGCTAATATCTCTGATTGCAAACATACACTGTACCAGAACATTTTCCTTGCCAAGACACATCTTTTCTCTTTTCTTCTTTCATTAAATCTATGACTCCATTTCCTAAGCCTAATGATGGCAACTCCGTCCTCCAGGATTCTCTTTTAGATTTACCACCAGACTGCATCTGATCTACCACCTGCATTTCCAACCGTTAGACTTTACGTTATACTTTGATCCACAAGATTGGGCAGGCTTTCTGAATAACCTCAATAGGTGGTAGTGATTATGATAAACTCAAATAAAAAGGTAAATAACTAAAGGAACAGACAATATGCTACAAATGCATTATTTTTCTATTAGTCAGCAATCTGCCTGGCTATTCAAGAGATTTGAGAGACATTATTCAAAGAACATAGTCCTGTGGATACTTGCAAGACACATTAACTCTCCTATGGCATGCTTCTACGTTATCTGCACAGAAAGAACTTCCTCTCCAGCCCCATCCACACAGCTAGAGAATGAAGTGTAGAAGAGGTAACAGCCAATATGAATGTGTGAGCAGAAGCTGAAACGAGTATCCTGAAACTCTGATGCAAGGTTAAAAATCCATTTCCATCATACTCTCTAGAAAACATCCTTTCCCTTCATCAAAGATCAATACGGCATAACTGGGATAGTCCAAATTACTCCCTTTGGTGCATTATCAGTTGTTGGTATATGCATTGCAAATCTTTTACTGTAATGCATTCATGTAAAAGTAGGTATTTCCAAATATTTTTCATAAAGGGAATTCTCAGTTCTTCCTCTCTCTCTCTCTCTCTTACACACACGTACATATACACATGGCAATTTACACCATTAAATTTTTAGATGAATTACAACTTCTATTTCTACTATCTATCCAATCTTGACAATTTACCCCATAATTTTTAAGATTAGTTGTAACAACCTGAAAATTTACTTTAACAATGTATCACTATAGGCAATCAAGTTAATAAATTCATCTGATTTGCCAAATTTTAGTACTATCCGAGACCACAAGTAAGGTTCAAATTATGAAAATAAATAAATAGGAAAATCCCAACTGATCCGAACACTAACTCTTTGCCCATCCCTAAATTTTGCTGCAGGTTCTACTTCAAATTAGGAAAGCAAGGAAAGTCTATAAGCAGGGTTAGGGTAGTATGGTAATGCAAATTCGAGGCTGCTCAGAATGAGGGACTACCAGTTGCCAAGTCCTAACACAATCCAAATTCAAAACCCAATTAATTTGAGATTCGATTACAACAGACAAAATCTAGAACCTTTAACACAAGTCTAATCCAGCGATAACACAAATTAACATGATTATAAAATTACAATTGCATTTACAATATATATACATATACATATACATACATACATACATATATATATATATATATACTTTGTATTATTAAATTGATTTTCAAAATGGAATCAATTCAAACAGGATAGGCATGAGCTGTCACCGCCTATCCATACTCACCTGAATTAAAGGCAAATTTCCACCATAGAGTGGGAATATAATTATGCACCCCATTGTCTATTGGATTGCATCAAGCAAGTCTTAACATAGTATAAATAGACAAGAAAAAAAAAATAAAATAAGTGAAACTGAATGCACACAAGTAATGATGAGGGCAATGCAGTTTAATAAAACGGGTCCATATTAATATGTACGCATGGTGACTTGAGCCTGGCACGGAAGAGCTCTGCCAGTGCCCTAATGTCAGGCAAAGACGAAGTCGATAAAAGCAATCAAATCATCAACAGTCTTCCAATATGCAACCAATATCATTACCTCAGTATCGAAACTGACAGCTTAGAGCATTAAATGCAAACAATTTCATACGAATGCAATAAATGCTCCTTAAAAAAAATTAAAAAATAAGAAAAAAACAAAACTATTGTTTCATTAACAAATATGAGCAAACAAATCTATCAAACCTTCCGTTTCTCTTTGTCGATGTAACTCTTCACACAGGGAAACATCCTGAGCCAATCGAAAAATTCAAAATTCAACTATCAAACTCAAATCTTTTTTAAAGCTTTCAGAAATATTCATAAAAATATGGAACAAATTTCAAGAGCAAATACTTGATTGAGCTCAAGAAAAACCCTATAAGAGTCGCTCTGAGTCCGCGTTCATATAAAGTATCGAGAACCGAGCGAATAAACCTAGCGACAAAAAAGGCGGCAAGTGGAGCGAAAACCAAAACGAGAGGTTCGTACTGCGAGAGGAAGGAATTCGCAGCCTCTCTCGAGTGGAAGAGAAACTCCTTCATGGAAGAAGAAGAAGAAAGAAAAGGAAAATAATGCATTCTTTGTCGATCCAAACACGTCCTCTTGTTTTTGCTGTCTACTGGTTTTAATAGTATACTAGTAGTACAAGTAAATAAATGTATGTGAAATGTGAAGGGATCGAAGTTGGCAATTTGGATGTGAAGCGTGTTGATTGGCGATGGAAGTAATTACCGATCGCGTGGTGTGCACGCTTTTAGTGTTTGTTTGGATGGAGGTGGATCGTTTAGTTTTTAATATTAAGTTTCAACTCGATAGACTCGAAGAGGAGAAGACGATGATGTTCTCTTTATTGTTGTTTAGAAAGGGTGACGCGATTGGAACCGGAAGGTTAAGGAATTTGTCTTTTTTGCCACGTTATACCCGTTTGCATAATTGCCACGGTTGGTAAAGTAAGAAAAATTTATTTATAATATATACTTATGTTTTCATTATTTTACTGTCTTATTTTGATAAAAACATCGTCCATGAAAAATATCAAAATAAAATACTAGAAAAATATAAGTGTAAATATTTATATACCCATCTTTTGATAGATCATTTCGATTATAAGCACAAGTCCAATCCAAGCCTATTTTACCTAAGAAACTCACTCATAACCTCAAGTGAAATCTTGGTCTTCTTACTCATGGTCTCAACGTAATCAACCGCAAATAGGACTTGTTGGAGACTAACTTAACTGTGTGATTATGGACGTGCCCCACGTTCTTCAAGGATAACTATACATCGGTGTTACCTATAAATATTCGAAGCCATCTACTGGTAAAAGGATCTAAACCTTTTAACCTCTTAACCATTCTTTTAGTTATCTCTTAACTATCACTCAACATTCTAACTTGAGCATTGAAATAGTAACACTGGACAACCTCAACACCTTTATAGCTCGTTTTTTTTCTTAGTGTTTTACAAGTTCACTTAACTCCTTTTTGAATCTACAAACAATATTTAGCATTGTCTTTTTGCAAACCACGACCATGTCTAGCAATATTAAGTCCAAATCCAAAAACATTAACAATTCACCTTCTCAAACACTCTACCAGACCAATCCATCACACTTACAACAATGAAAACCCTCGGGTGGAGAAGATAAATTAGCTTGTCTATAGTAAATACTTGCTAACCTTCATGCTAAAAACACTTCATGCACTAGTGGACTAGCTCCAATAATAATAACACCATCCTCCATGCGCACATGTTGTGGAGCATAACGATAATCATCCCTACCCACCTTCCTAGTGGCAACCAAAAATGCAACACCACCTACATTGCCACCACTACTTGATCTCATTGTCTTGCATAGCTGAGTGGCACCCCTACCCCAACAACCATAGCCATTTGAAGTGCACTCCCATCATTCTCTACATAAGGCCGATGTAAGAGAGCTAGAAGACATGATTCAGAGACTTTTTGACTTACACAACAACAAGAAATCTGATCTATGGGATTAGTACTTGTTCACTTAATCTCTATTTATACAAGAGATCTAAGATGAGATGCTTCCCCCTCACATTTGTATCCCAATGTTGGAATTTTATGATGGTACTACCAATCTAAGAGATCACCTTAGCTACTTCATGTCTTAAATGTAACTCTGAAGATGTAGCGATGCAATCACTTATAAGACTTTCCCTGATACTCTAAAGAAGTCGGCTTAGACGTGATACAACCATTTGAAGCAAGACTCTATCTCAAGTTTTAAGGAGCTCAATAAGCAGTTTTATCAACATTTCTTGCATAATAAACTATCAATGAAGGATTCCTCCAGCCTTAATCTCACTTGCTAAAAATGGGACGAGTCCATTAGAAACTACTTGTTTAAATTTATAGCAACCATGCTCAAGATTCCCAATCTTGACATGCAAGTGGCCTTTAATGCTGCCATAATGGGGGTATGCCTCTCAAGTCACTTCTTCTTGTCCATTTTTAAACACAAGTGGGAAAATTTTGATGAATTTTGCAAGCGAGCCACAAAATTCATTACCATTAAGGATAATATTAGAGCTCACAAGGAGGCCGACTAAACCAGGTTAAATAAAAGGAGAGACAACAAGGATTGGCCTACTAGAAGAGATCGGATTGGTCTTAGGAACGATGAAAACTCATCTTGTGATTGGAATAATGGTAAACATGGTAGAAAACACACAATTCCATTATACACGAACCAAACCCCCTTCCATTAACCCAAAGGCCAAATAATCCTTAAAGTACGCGATAGGGGTATCCTTTCATGGCTTGAAAAACTCAAGGGACTCCCCTCCAAAAGGAACTTAAATAAGTATTATGAGTTCTATAAGGACGTAGGACATAACATGAAGGATTGTGTCTAATTAAAAAATGCTTTAGCTAATGCCAATAGAAAGGGTACCTCTGTGAGTACATTAGCAACTGTTCTGACGAAGCTAAAAGGCCAACATAGAGGAGGTGAGCTAAGCCAGATGATAGACCAAGCAATTCTGCCCCCAACCAGACTAATAGGCCCCCCAATGACGTAGTCAACATAATTATCAAGGGACCTTCGAGGGGCGGGCAATCAAGTTCTAGCAATAAAACTTCTATTCAACTTTAGTAGGTGATAAACCTATATAATAAGAAACCTAGAGTGAACAACTCCATTTCCTTTTCAAAGGAGGACTTGGAGAGTATTTAAGGTTTACATGATGATATGCTTATCATATCGGCCTGGATTGGTGCTTTTAAAGTTTGAAAAACGCTGATTAACACTGGCAACTTGGTGAACATCATTTTCAAAGTAGCATATGATTAGATGAAGCTAAAGCTCAAGGAAAAATTGAAATTGTATAACTAGGACTTATACAATTTCAACAACCAACCTATCCAAGCTGTTGGGATAATTTCCTTCCCATGGAGCTCGGTGACAATGACAATGTCATCGAATAGCTCTTTGATTTCCTAGTGGTTGATTACTAGTCTCCCTATAATGTCATAATAGGAAGACTGAGTTAGAACGTCTTCAAGATGGTCCCCTCTATAGTGTATCTAAAAGTTAAGTTTCCTACCTTAATGAGAGTTGGCATATGCTAAGGAGACCAATAATTAGTAAGCTTATACTACTTATGGGCATTGATTGGGGGAGAGGTTCTCACTATCGTAATTAAGCCAAAGGAAAAGTTGGGTAACAAAGGAGAACCGATCAAAGAGATTGAGATGATACAGCTTGGCAATAAACCTAAAGAGATAATGCAGGTGGGAAAGTTGATGCCTACTAAGCTAAAGTATTGTCTCATTAATTTTCCTTAATCTAATAGTGATGTTTTTACCTAGTGTCTATTTGATATACTAGGTATCCCCTCAAAGATAATCACATACTGCTTTAATATTGACTTGGCCTTTAAGGTGGTAAAACAAAAAAGATGCCATTGTGCCCCTAAAAGGTAAACGACGATTGAAGAGGAGTTGCAAAAGTTGCTAAAAGTGGGTTTTGCGAGGGAGGAACCCTACTCCACTTGATTAGCTAGTTGTGTGCTATCAAGAAGTCTAATGGGAAACAGAGCATATGCATTTATTTCACTTATTTAAATAAAACCTGCTCGAAAGACTGCTTTTCGCTCCTAATGATTGACTAGCTAGTTAACTCAATCTCGAGTCATGCTCTCTTGTGCTTTATGGATGCCTTCTTAATCTATAATCAAATCAGGATGAATGAACCTGACCAGGTTCATACCTTTCTATCACCAATTTCAACGTATGTTATTATACGTCAAGCCCTTCAAACTAGAGAATTTAGGAGCAACTTATCAGTGTTAGGTGGCAATGATGTTTAGATCATAGATTGGGTAAAACATGGAAGTTTACGTGAATGACATGATTGTCAAGAGCAAGCAGCCTAGTGACCACATTGATGATCTTTAGGAAACCTTTAATATCCTAAGGGAGTATAACATGAAGCCGAATTCGTTGAAATGTGTTTTCAAGGTTACCTTAAGAAAGTTCTTGGGGAACATGGTTACTATCAAAGGTATAGAGGCAAATCTAGAAAAAAAATTCGAGTTGTCTTAAAAATGCAACCCTCGAGAATTGTTAAAGAAATCTAGTACCTCATAGGGTGAATTGCTACTTTAAGTAGGTTTGTGTCTAAGTTGGCCAATAGGTGTATGGAGTTATTCAAAATTTTGAAGAATCCATCGATCTTCTAATGGACAAATAGTGCCAAGTAGCATTTCAAGATTTGAAGGCTTTTCTAACCACTTCTCTAGTATTATCTAAGCTGGTCTTTTAGTGAAGAGATGTATTTATACTTGTTTGTAAGTGGGCAAGCCCTTTCTTTAATATTAGTTTAAGCTAACGAAAGGTAGCATAAGTTTGTGTACTATGTAAGTCATGCTCTCTAGGAACCTGAAATAAGATAGTCTAAGGTAAAAAAAGTTTGCCTTAGAAATGGTGGTATCTGTAAAGAAGCTTTGGCCATACATTAAGGCCCATCAAGCCCTACTAGATACTATAGAAGCTTGATACATCCACAAGAATGGTCAAGTATGCTTTAGAGTTGAGTGCATATGGAGTCCATTATCGACCAAAAGAAACTATTAAAGCATAAGTCCTAGCCAATTTTGTAACTGAACACACAACATGAGACAAGGCTCCTGTTAATGAGGACATACCAAAGTAGACTCTCCATGTCAATAGATCACCTATTAGGAGGGGGGTGGGGGTGGGGGAGTGGAGTAAGACTATTGTTGAGAGGACCATATGGGACTAGGGTACATTATGTGTTGAAGTTTGGGTTTCCCACTAGCAACAACGAAGTTAAATATAAGGCCCCCATTGTAGGGATAAGGTTGGCGAAAGAGGTTAGAAGTCTTCTTGAACTTATAGCTAGCGGTTCAATAAGTCAAAGGGACTATTCAGTTAAGGATGACAGTATGACTAGATATTTAGAGGTTGTACAAGCACTTGGAGTAGAGTTCTTAGATTGAAGTATCATGAAAATTTTGCAAGTCTAAAACTTCAAAGTAGATGGGTTGTTTAGGCTCGCCTTAACTGGCCTTTCTAAACTGGATAGGAAGGTGTTCATTAAGTACCTACTTATCAAGAGCATTAATCGACCATAACACCAGTGCCTTGAGTTGCAATTTGCATAAACCTAGCATTACTAGATGGACCTATTTGTTGCGTATTTAAAGGATTGCACTGTCTTAGAGGAAAGGAAAGAGGTAAGGAAGTTTTTGTGTAAAGTAACTTAGTATACACCAATTAAGGGTCAAATCTATTGATGGGGATTTAGCTTCCCCTACCTCTAATGTTTAAGATCAAAAGAAGCCTAGCATGTACTAGACAAGTTGAATGGCAGCTTATGTAGTAATCATATTAAGAGTTAAGCTCTATATTCTAAAGGCCTTCGTCTTAGTTACTAGTGGCCTACAATAAGAGAAATGCCAAGGAGTTGGTTGAGAAATATGTCCCATGTTAGAAGTATGCCCCCGTAGACCAACTTCCAAGTAGTAATCTTCTATCCATTGCAAGCCCTTAACCCTTTGCACAATGGGGGATTGACATCTTAGGTCCCTTTCCTAAGGCCATTAGCCAACGATAGTATATCATCATAGCTGTCAATTATTTTATCAAATGGGTGGAAGTAGAAGCTGTGGTTAAAATAAGCAAGCATGGGAAATTTTGTTCTGAACAACATACTTAGCAAGTTTAGCATGCCATATGCCCTAATCGCTAACAATGGAACTTAGTTCAATAATGGGAGATTTAGAGAATTTTGTTTAGAGAAAGATATCAAAATCCACTATACCTTAGTGGCTTACCCTCAATCCAATGGCTAAGTTGAGGTAGTGAATAAGAACATCTTGAATAGCTTAAGAAAAAGGGTGAATCACGCAAAAGGCAGGTGGGCAGAAGAACTCTTGTACATCCTATGGGGATATCGACCCACTTATAAAAATAGTGATGAAGGAAACACCATTCAAGCTTGCCTTCGGATCAGAAATTGTGCTATTGGTTAAATTAGAACTCTCTAACATGCACACTTAGGCTTTGGACGTACTAATGAATGAGATCAGTCTAGGGGGCAATTTAGATTTGATTGAGGAAGTTTGAAACCTAGCAAGTACTTGTGTGGCAGCCTATCAACAAAAGGTAGCACGATACTACAATTAGAAGCTTAAACACAAGGTTGCTGGACTTTGAGACTTGGTATGCAGAAAGTTAGAAGCTATGGGGTTACGAGAAAGGCAAGGCGAACTAGCACTTAATTAAGAAGACCTAGTCAAAGTCAAAGAAGAAGTTGGCCATGGTACAGATAGACTTGAAAGATTAGATGGGCAATTGATCTTTAGGATTTGGAATGCTAGCAACTTGAAATTGTACTTTGAGTGAAACTCACTTGTAAACATGTTGTTAAGGAATGAAATGTTCATATTTATCTCCATTTAATGACTTCACAATGCTTAATATGTATCTAATGAGCTCTTCAAAGCCTTCAACTTTCTTAAACTTCACAAAAGGCAAACTATCGGGTAGGTCTCCATAATCTCTTTTGAGAAAGAAGGATAACCAACCTTCTTAGACTTTTCTAAGGTCATGGATAATCCAACACTAAAGAAGTGAATGGGTTAACCCCATGCAAGGATGGGGCATACTGGTCTTGATTAGACCAAGTCTACCATTAGGATGATATAATCCAGCTATGTCCTTAATGTACACATTACTCTTGTATAAGAAGTTGTATTTATAGCTCATATATATAGTGACAAGTGAGGCTAATCACATCGTGAAGCTCTTGCTTTGCTGGTAGGATGTCAATGTAATTTTTTTTTTCTTTTTAATCATGTTGAGTCCTTCATGACTCTAGCAAAAGTCCCAAATAAATTTTTGATAAGAGAAATATTCAATGTAAAATTTATCGTGCCACATTTTCTTCAACAAACTTCATTAACCAAATATCCCACCAACAATATTTTACTTTTCAATTCAAATACTCTTCAATAAAAAGAAATCCAACTCCAAATATTAACAAGATCAGCCAAATCCTTCACTTTTCAAATTTAAACATCTTAATATCTTGTAGTTATATCCTTTGTGACTATATATATACATGCATAAGCAGCCATTAATTGTTATTTTTGTTTTTTTTTTTTCACTCTAGGCTTAATTCATTCTCCACACTCTTTAGATGCCATAACAACTTACGATGGTTGTATCCATGATAGTTAGATCATGATTTTCAATATATATATATATATATTTTCCTCCACTTTCGCTCTAATTTTCTCATCCTTGCTTGCTGACATTTCTCTTCACCACTTATTCAAAAGCATAGCATAACATTTCAAGATCATGATTCGGTATTGGCAATTGGCGACAAATTCAGTTTCGCATGATCAAACATTGGTGTAGGATTTCGTGTGTAAAAAATGAGATATGCACCCCTCCTATTTCAATATATGTTCATCTCTGTTGTTGTTGTTTGCTTTTCTTTTCTTTTCTTTTCTTTTTTAAGGGAAAGTATAAGTATAATTCTCAATGCTTGATTGCTTTTTCATTCAAGTCTAGTTTTTTTTTTTTATTTAAGTTCTCAGCATTTTGAATATTTTCTATTTGAGTCCTTTTGAGATTCTGTTAAACAATTTTCTACCCTCAAGACATTTATGTGCTGTTGAAGAGAGAAAATAAAGATTTGTGACCTCATTTAATCTAAATATTTCAATCATAGAAACTTTTGTTAGGGCCGGCCGTACACAAGTAAGTTAAAAAAAAGAAAGAAAATAAAGACACAAGATTTTATCCTAATTCACTTGTTAATTAGAGCTACGTCCAGTAGAGGATTCCACTAAAATTAGCACCTTACTCTCATGTTTTTCGTCACTCAATTACAAGTGAAAAAGAAAATATATAGAACAGTTATTCATGAGCCAAAGCCCAAACTTTTAATAAATAAATATGATATTATTTGTTAAAAATTCCCTAGTGTCCAAAGAGTGCTGCCTCCTTGAGACCCCCACTGAGGTGGCTTTCCCGAACCCCCGCTCGCTCAGCATGGAGCAGGACCCATATGCTTTCCTGTCGTAGGGGAGTATGAGCCACATCCCAACAACTTTGACAACAAGGCATTTGGAGTCGTCATCACAATCCTAGAACTAGGCTTGGGATGATAACAGTGCTCAACTTACAATGAACATTGGGTTTGGGATGAGCTTCTTTTGTAACTTCAAAAAACCTTGTCATTGTAGGGTCACCCCAATGGCTATTAGCCATAAACCTTAGATCCAAGTAGAACTTCCTGGTGCTAATGAATTCCATGCAAGATGGAGTCTTCAGAAAGGACTCTTTGTAAGGAAAAGATCAATAAAAGTTTTCCAGAAATCAAAACTTTATAAACATTTCCAACAATCCAAATGATGTGTCTACTCCTAAGAATTTTTAATGAAGTTAACTCAAATACAGAATAGTTAATTGTTAACATGCTTGGAGATGTAGAAATCTGAGCTGCAAATGGCAAGTCTCTTACCTCAGCCATTCGAACTTGTTAGCACAGCTACCCAAAATTCAATTTCCAAAGATAGTTAATTGTTAACATGCTTGGACATGTAGTGAAGAGAACCCACTATCAAAGCTCGCATCAATATGAAACTCATGCACTAACTCCACTTTCACTGCAATGAACGTCAACGAAGAATCATCTTTTCTATACTTCTTAGAGTATCTGGCTGTTTGGCCAGCCACCGGCTATGCTCTCCACGAATCGATTATCGTCAAATTCTGAAGTTTTATGCAATGCTGAGTATCCATGTAGGTATTGACATATAACAAGTTGGTCTTCCGTTCTTTCCACCATGGACACCGTCTGCGCTTTTATGATCAGTTATACATTTATGTGGAAAACTCGACGAACGAGTTGGCTAAATTTATCTGTACTGCTTGTACAGCAAAAGAAAGCAGATGTACTTTATCTTAAAGAGAAGGTAATTCTATTATTTCTTTGAGGAATTCTAAGTTCCTTTGACTCACCGAAATCTTTTCAATGTGTCTTGATTTTGTACGTTTTCTCTTCTTTTTCTTTTTCGTAGGGATCACCGCTTAATCAGCTTTGTCTTTAGTCATGTTTACAACGATTCCTCAAGAATCAAAATAGCACAACTCTTCAATGGGACAATCATCAGCCTCATCTTCATGCTTCAAGCCCGATTCATTCAAACTCTAGCCATATTAGCAGCGACAAACGAGTTTGAATGACTGAGCAAATGAAGCAGGTAAAAAAAGCTTGAAATGCTACAGTCTGACGGAGATAAGCGTTCAGCTAACGACCCCGATAGCCGTAAATTCTCCTTCCTCGATTCTGTAAATTATGGATGAAAGAAGCAATAGTAGCACTCGTCCATCCTTAACTGGCGATAGAAGCTTGATTTATTGGTTTAGTGGAAGCGAGAATGTCTCATGTCAAGTCTTGATTGTAGTGCTTTATTCTTTGAGTAGTTCCTAAAAGGGAATGAGGAAGCCTTGAGTGCAGCAGGCCCAGTGCGAGCAAGCCTCAAGAAACTCTTGCTTTACCATTTGAGGAGACTTGGTGTTATAATTCAAATGAAAGGAGAGATCCGCCTTTCGAATAGAATGCTTAGGTGGGGTATATTGCCATGAAGACAAAATACATGGTCTTTGTTGAAGAAGGCTCAAATCGACATCAACGTGACTTCTGAGTGGCTTGCGGTTCCCACAAATAAGCAAGATGGAGGTGTGGTGAGCTAAGGTCCTTCATGGCATCACTACTTCACTCAATTGTGGTTCTCACATGTGAGCGTGATGAAAGTATGGTTTTCATGTTTCTTTGAGGATCTGAAAGGGGATGTCCTATGGGTCCTAGGTCTAGGCCATACGGATACAGTAAGTATTCGCATCTTCTGCATACACATATTTATATGAATTGATCTTATGTTGGAAACTTGTGTATTTCCTTCTATCCTTACAAGTATGAGCTTATGGTTTCTATAACATTCTAGCTATGATGATAGTAGTAGATTATATATCCTTAAGTTGGAGGGTGAGGTGACCTTATTGGAAAATCTTGAGAGTATATGACTTTGAAGTAAGGTTCCTCTTGTGGTGCATTTGAGGATTGCATCCTTAAATGGCTAATGCACTGATAGATCTTATTGGAATCCTTCATGCTTATACCTTTGCATTAGTAGATTATACTTTGTGTAAGCCCATCACGCTTTCATGATGATTCTTCATTTCCATAGATTGAGGCAAATTTTACTTTAGAACCTGGTACAAAGGGGAGCATTGAGCTTGCTTGAGCTATCTTTCTATGTTGGTGATGATTTCAAATGTTGAGGATGGTGATGGTGATGATGATGATGGTTACTATAGAATTGAATAATCACAATGAAGTATATCACATTGCTATCAATATCAAGGTCTTGGTTAAAGAGGGGGTGATATGATATTGATACTCATATTGATGCACTATGCATTGCACCTATTGATATCCCTCCTTTCCCAATTGTTAATATGTCTCATTGAGATGAGGTAGCAACTCTAGGGCATGTTATTGTATTTGAGGAGACTTTGTCCTTTCACAATTTTCTTATGCTAGCTCATCTCTTAGCGCCACTAGAGGGCCTCTTGATGGCTCAAGCTACTTGAGTATATGCAATTCATTGTGTGCTTAGTAGGCAATGTCTTCACTAAGTAGTGGTAATACTAAAATACTGTAATTGGAGTTGATGTGACCTCCTATGAGTTGTTGAGCTTATAAAATTATAAGATTACTTAGACTCTCAAGACTTAAAGGGCCTCTAGAGTCATCCCATGCCTTAAAGCATAGTTCTCACTTGCTAGTGATAATGTTTAAGTGATCCCTTAAGAGAGAGTTATTCTATCTTGCTTAAGTAAAGATAGTGGCATTGGTTTTTTAGGATTAGGAATTCCCTTTCATTAATCAAGAGGGGCTATTTCCTACTACTCAACTACCAAACATAAATTGCCATGGTTTTGTGTTACAAATACGTATAAGGGAATTGCTTAGGTTTGGAGTATGGTAGTTAGGTGCTAAGGCATTGACTAAGCTTAGGGCATAAAAGCTAAAGATGCTAGGGCCTTACCTAGGGCCAAGGTGTAAGATCTAAGCTACTAGGGCATTGCTAGGGTTTAGGGCATGGAAGCTAAGATGCTAGAGCATTACCTAGACTTAATAAAAATAAGCATATAAAAGAATTAAAAAAAAATAGAAATGAGTAAAACAAATGAAAGTTTCGTTATAAGTAGCAAAACTCAATCTTTTTTTTGTTTTTTTTTGTTTTGGTTACAAAAGATATGTCAGGGTCTAACCTTATCTTTAACATTGCCAACTATTACCATTGGATTTATATGCTACCATTTGAGCATTGTGGGCTAGAAGTGGGTTGCTTTTGACATCATTATTTTCAATGATAAGCTCCCTACTTTGATCCTTTTCATGGGACATTCTTATCAAGCTTTGATAATCCTTTATGGAGTGATTTACTTCTCCATGATATCGAAAATATTTGGGATCTCTTCTCTCGTTACTGTACGTTGGCTCTTAGTTCTTATTAACTTAATGTTTTCATGTTACAGCCAACGGTCAAGGATTGCATGTACCTTACTCAATGAGCATGGAAATGGAGGGACTTCTATAAAAATTCTTTCTACATCATTCTCTAGTTTTTTACTGCTTTTAAAGTCCTTGCCCTTAGCTAAGGGCATAGTCATTGTCCATTTACTGAGCTTCTAACTCATTATCTTGCAATGGAATTGTTGGTCCTTCACGCATTCTCCATGAGTGTAGCAAAAGAATGTGGAGAGTGTGATGGGGATCAAGTAGCATCAAGAGTTTATGAGCCAAAGTCTAATGACCCGCTACATGGTATTGGAGGTCCAATGACAAGACCTAGAGCTAAGCGAGTTGACACAAGTCTAATTCAAGTCCCGAGCTAGTAAACATAATATGTCAAAGCGCGGACGAAGTGGAGGCCATCAACGATGGAACGATAGCCTTCAGCAAAGGGAAGGCGGCCGGCCTAAAGGCAAAGGAGAAGCCGGCCTTCTTGGCCGGCCTTGAAGCAAGCAACGTTGGCGGGTTAAGGCCGCCGGCCTAAATTTAAAGGCTACCGGCCTAGATATCTGTGGAACGTCTTTTTGTTTTCTTCCGTTATTTCAAAGCCGGCCATATATGCATTTAGGCCGTCGGCTTATGTGTTTTTTTTCGAATATAATACCTTGTTTTGTCATTTGAAAGGACACTTTATCAATTTGAGTAAAAATTTCCTTGAGAGAATCCTCTCTTCTTTAGTTCTTGCAATAGAACTTCCTTCGATTTCTTCATCCTAAACGCTTAGAGAAATCAATCCGGATAGCTTAGGTTCTAATCGACTGGTTCGATTGGGGTCGGGTTTCATTTCGTTTTCGATTCAATTTCGATTCTCGGGTTTGAATCCTTCTTGAATGTTGGGTCTTAGATCGATATCTAGGGTTTACGTCATTTGGTATCAGAGCCAAGGCTCATTGAATTGGGTAATCTCAATCCTTGTTAATATTTTTGTTTAATTGATTGCATAAATTTTCTGTTGTAGTTTTAAAAAAAAAAAATTTGTTGTTGTTGTTCGTGGAATTGCTGTTCTGTTTTGACGACGGCAAATTCCAATTGCCGAATCCCAAAGGCAATTCCATTATCTTGAATTAGTTAGTCAGTAAATTTCACAAAAAAAAAGAACAGAAAATTCGTATAGAAAACAATTCCAGTTTATATTTTAGATTGTTTGTTTAATTGTTCGAGTTCATTGTTTCCTATCAAAATTCACTATATCCCATATTGGTCAATCGTAGTTATTCATTGAGTCGTCGTATTCTCGTGTTGTTGGAATTCTGAGTTGTTGGTTGATTTATCTTAGTGGTTTATTTTGGAGAAAAAAACTCATTGAGTTAGTTCTTGAGCAAGGATTTGCAAAGGAGAGTAGATTGGTGAGAATTTTATTGTGAAAAATTAAATTGTGAGATACACGAGTGTATACACACCTTTGAGTGTAAACTGGTGAGGGAGTGAATTGTGAGGCCTTCTTAATTTGTTATTACTAACCTTTTCTGTTGCAGCGATATGTCTGATCAAAGTCTAATTGGTGGAGAGAAGGGAGAAGTAGATAATAAAATGATGTTTGATGCTTTAATGGGTGAGATGAAAAGAATATTGAGTGGTGAACTGGAGCAAATCCATGTAAGGATGGATAAGATTGAGCGAGGTAGGGAGCCCACGGGTAGTACTTCTATAGGGCGAAGAATTGGGAGGCTTCCAAGGAGGAGAGTGAGAATAGAAGAGGGAGAGGACACTGAATTAGGAGAGTATAATTTCGTGATGGGGAGAGAAAATACCCAAAGGAGAGATAGTAACTTGGGTAGCATAAAGATGAAAATACCTTCCTTTCAAGAGAAGAATGACCCAGAATTATACTTGGAATGGGAGCGAAAGGTTGATCACATTTTTTAGTGCCATAACTATTCAGAGGACAAGAAGATTAAACTTGCAGTAGTTGAGTTCACTGACTGTGCAAGTGTATGGTGGGATCAACTGGTTAGGAATAGGAGACGGTATGGAGAGGAGCCTGTTAGCACTTGGGGGGAGATGAAAACTATTATGCAAAAGAGGTTCATTCCTAATCACTATTATAGGGATTTGCATAGGAAGTTGCAGGGTTTGACACAAGGGTCCAAAAGTGTAGAGGACTATTATAAGGAGATGGAAATAGCCATGATTAGAGCTAAGGTGGAGGAGGATGATGAAGCTACAATGGTTAGGTTCATTGGTGGATTGAATAGGGAGATCGCTGATATTGTTAATCTACAACATTATGTAGATATTGAGGAATTATTGCATAAGGCGATCAAGATTGAGAAGCAGCTAAAGGGAAAGAGTACTTCAAGGTATCACCCAGTTTCAAGTTCTTCCAGATATAGTTCAACTTCTAGTTTTTCATGGAAGTCGAATTGGAGGAATAACAAACCACCACCGAAAACTAAGGAGGAAGAGAAGGCTAAGGCACCGGCATCCTATTCGAAAGGTAACATTGAAACCAAATCTACTTCTAGATTGCGTGATATTAAGTGTTTCAGGTGCTAAGGATTTGGGCATATTGCATCACAGTGTCCAAACACTAAGGCAATGATCCTTTTGGAGAGTGGAGAAGTAGAGTGTGTGAGTTCAGGGGATGATGATGACATGGCCACATTGGAAGATTGTAGTGATGTGGATGTAGAAGGGCCTGTAAAGGGAGAGATGCTTGTTACCAGGTGGGTTCTTAATACTCAGCTTAAGGTTGCGGGAGATAAAGTGCAGCGAGAGCATATTTTTCATACTAGATGCCATGTGAATAACAAGGTGTGTAGTTTGATTATTGATAGTGGTAGCTGTATAAATGTTGCTAGCACATTATTGGTTGATAAACTGAACCTGAAAACTGAGAAGCATGAACAACCTTATAAGTTGCAGTGGTTGAGCGAATGTGGGGAGGTTAAAGTGACTAAGAGGGTACTGATTTCTTTCTCTATAGGGAAGTACTGTGATGAGGTATTATGTGATGTGGTACCTATGCAGGCTTGCCACATATTGTTGGGATGACCTTGGCAGTTCGATAGGAAGGTTACTCATGATGGTTATCATAATCGGTATTCCTTCAATTTGAACAAGAGATAGGTGATTTTGACACCCCTCAACCCTTGGGACGCTAGTGAGGATCGATTGAGAATTGCTAGAGAGTTTAGAGAGAAAGGGAAACACAAGAGTGAACAAGAAAAGAAAATTGAGACTATGAAAGAGAGTGGCAAAAACACAATGGTGAGTTATGAGAAGAAAGAATTAGAGGGAAACATGAGTGGCATTGAAGAGGCAAGCGAGATTAAAAGTGCTTTGAAGGCAAAACGACACCTACTTGTACTGATGTATAAGGATGTTTATCTTTCCACTGACCATCTTAACCCTTTTTTGCCTGCAGTTGTTGATTCTCTTTTGCAAGAATTTGCTGACTTATTTCCTGAAGAAGTACCAAGGGGATTGCCTCCACTAAGAGGCATTGAACATTAGATTGATTTTATTCTATGTGCTTCCATTCCTAATCGACCAGCTTATCGGGCCAATCCAGAGGAAACCAAGGAGATCCAGAGGCAAATTGATGATCTGGTAGAGAAGGGGTTTGTGAGAGAAAGCCTCAGTCCATGTTCAGTTCCTGTCATCTTGGTTCCCAAGAAGGATGGAACATGGCGAATGTGTGTTGACTGTCGAGCAATCAACAAGATCACAGTTAAGTATAGACATCCTATCCCTAGACTTGATGATATGCTTGATGAGCCGCATGGTGCCTGTTTGTTTTCCAAAATTGATTTAAAGAACGGCTATTACCAAATTCGCATGAAAAAGGGAGATGAGTGGAAAACGGCTTTTAAAACTAAGCATGGTTTATATGAGTGGATGGTAGTGCCTTTTGGATTAACCAATGCGCCTAGCACGTTTATGAGGTTAATGAATCATGTTCTTTGTGCTTTCATTGGGAAGTTTGTTGTTGTATACTTTAATGACATCTTAGTTTACAGCAAAACTCTAAGTGAACATGTTCAACATTTGCAAAGTGTGTTTACTGTTTTGAGAGGAAACAAATTGTATGCGAACTTGAAAAAGCGCACCTTTTGTATGGAAACTGTGGTTTTTCTTGGCTTTGTTGTAAGTGTGAAGCGGATTGCTGTAGATGAAGAAAAGGTGAAGGCGATTCGGGAGTGGCCAACACCGAGGAATGCAAGTGAGGTCAAGAGCTTTCATGGGCTAGCAAGCTTTTATAGGAGATTTGTTAGGGACTTTAGTTCCATAGCTGCTTCTCTAAATGATCTTGTTAAGAAGAACACCGAGTTCAAGTGGACTGAAGTGCATGAGCAAGCTTTTAAGACTTTGAAAGGTAAGTTGGCTAATGCACCTTTACTTGTTTTACCTAATTTTGAAAAAGTTTTTGAGATTGAATGTGATGCTTCCGGGAAAGGTATTGGTGGTGTTTTGATGCAGGATTCCAAGCCAATCACTTATTTTAGCGAAAAGCTCAGTGGTGCTACATTAAACTACCCAGTCTATGACAAGGAGCTATATGCTTTGGTGAGGACCTTGCAGACTTGGCAACATTACTTATGGTCTAAGGAGTTCATCATTTATTCTGATCATAAGAGTTTGAAGTTCCTGAAAACTCAAGGTAAGTTGAACAGGAGGCATGTGAAATGGATGGAGTTCATTGAGACCTTCCCATATGTGATCAAATATAAGCAAGGAAAAGAGAATGTGGTGGCTGATGCACTTTCTCGAAGGTATTCACTTTTGACTTCTTTGTAAACTAAATTTCTTGGGTTTGAACTCATTAAGGAGTTATATGAGACTGATGCTGACTTTAGTCAAATTTGGGCTGCTTGTGCTGACTCTGGATATTCTGATTTCTATAGGCATGATGGGTATTTGTTTAAGAAAGATAAGTTATGCATGCCTAAAAGCTCTGTGCGTAAATTGCTTGTGAGGGAAACACATGGGGGTGGTTTAATGGGACACTTTGGTGTTAAAAAGACTTTGGATATTTTGCATGAACATTTTTATTGGCAAAAAATGAAGAATGATGTGCAAACTGTATGTGGCAAGTGCATTGCATGTAGACAGGCCAAATCCAAAGTAATGCCCCATGAAGAATACATTCCATTGCCTGTGCCTAATCAACCCTGGACTGACATTTCTATGGATTTTGTGTTAGGGTTACCACGATCTCAAAGTGGCAAAGATAACATATTTGTTGTTGTCGATAGGTTTAGTAAGATGGCTCACTTCATTGCCTGTTTTAAAACTAATGATGCACAACATATTGCCGATTTGTTCTTTAGGGAGATTGTACGGTTGCATGGCTTGCCTAAATCCATTGTGAGTGATAGGGATGTGAAATTTTTAAGTCATTTTTGGCGTACTTTGTGGAATAGGCTAGGCACTAAATTGTTGTTTTCTACTGTTGCACACCCTCAAACTGATGGTCAGACGGAAGTAGTCAATAGGACTTTTTCAACCTTGTTGCGTGCTGTGATTCATAAGAATTTGAAACAATGGGAGAAATGTTTGCCACATGTAGAATTTGCATATAATAAGACTGTACATTTCACTACATCTTATTCTCCATTTGAGGTGGTGTATGGTTTTAACCCTCTGACTCCATTAGATATTTTGCCTTTGCCTGTTAACGAATTTGTTGATCTTGATGGAAAGAAAAAGGTAGAGTTTGTAAGGGAATTGCATGCTCAGGTTCGTGCCAACATTGAGAAGAAAAATTAGCATTATGCTCGACAGGCTAATAAGGGTCGTGTGAAGACTGTTTTTCATCCAGGAGATTGGGTGTGGGTACATCTGAGAAAGGAGAGATTTGCTGAACAGCGGAAATCTAAGTTGCACCCTAAGGGAGATGGGCCATTTTAAGTGTTGGAGCGCATCAATGATAACGCTTACAAGATTGACCTGCCAAGTCACTATGGTAATGTAAGCGCAACTTTTAATGTTTCTGACCTTTCTCTATATGATGCAGGTGATTCGAGAACGAATCTTTCCGAGGAAGGGGGGAATGATGGGAATCAAGTAGCATCAAGAGTTCACGAGCCAAAGTCTAATGACCCGCTACATGGTATTGGAGGTCCAATGACAACGGCTAGAGCTAAGCGAGTGGGAGAAGCCTTGCAAGGATTAGTTATGGAACTCCAAGAGTAAGAAGCGAGTCGACACAAATCTAATTCAAGTCCCGAGCTAGTAAACATAATATATCAAAGCACGGACGAAGCGGAGGCCATCAACGATGGAATGATAGCCTTCAGCAAAGGGAAGGCCGCCGACCTAGACGCAAAGGAGAAGCCGACCTTCTTGGTCGGCTTTGAAGGAAGCAACGCCGGCGGGTTAAGGCCGCCGACCTAAATTTAAAGGCTACCGGCCTAGATATCCGTAGAACGTCTTTTTGTTTTCTTCCGTTATTTCAAAGCCGGCCATATATGCATTTAGGCCGCTAGCTTATGTGTTTTCTTTCGAATATAATACCTTGTTTTGTCATTTGAAAGGACACTTTATCAATTTGAGTAAAAATTTCCTTGAGAGAATCCTCTCTTCTTTAGTTCTTGCAATAAAACTTCCTTCGATTTCTTCATCCTAAACGCTTAGAGAAATCAATCCGGATAGCTTAGGTTCTAATCGACGGGTTCGATTGGGGTTGGGTTTCGTTTTGTTTTCGATTTAATTTCGATTCTCGGGTTTAAATCCTTCTTGAACGTTGGGTCTTAGATCGATATCTAGGGATCGCGTCAGAGTGGTTTTCTAAGTGTACAACATACTCAAATAACATCCCTTAGATGTAAATCTTTATTAATTTCTTTTCGTCATAGACATCGGAAATGTCTAAGGGGCATTCATTGAAATGCTTTATATAATCCATAAGATCTTCTCCTAGCTTCTACCATATCCTTCCCATATTAGTAATTGTGGTGCTTTTCTAGGTAGAGAAGAACTTTTATATGAGTAACTTGCATATGCTTCCTTATGAATCAATTGACTTTGAAGAGAGATTGACACACTAAGTATATGCCTTCTAAGTGATTTGGAAAACTCTTTTAGTTTCAAATCATCATCAAGCGATATGGCTTTAAGGTTTTAATAAATTTTAGCAAATTCTCCTTAGCATTTCCCTTCTTATCTTTAAACAACATAAACTTAGGACTTGCATAGTCCTTCGGGTGAGGCTTCATAACAATATGTTGATAACAGGGAAGCTTTAACTTTAGTACTCTTGTACATGCTTTAGCTTATATTTCCTTCATATACATGTCTAAGTCTTCCTTTATTATAAAGGATTTCCTTGAAGCAAAAAACTATAAAAGTAAGGGCAAGAGCAGGATCTGCTAAGCATGGTGGGAAGGGAACTTGTAAGGATAAAGAACTACAAAGCTAGACTCTCACATTCTCTATTTTAGACATTAGGAGTTGTTTAACCGCAATACTTGGTGGAGGGACTTACCCTCTCTCCCCCAAGGGATATCCTCCTTAGTTTTGGGAGGATTAACTAGTTAAGTTGTATAGGTGATACCTTACTATGCAACAATGATAGAGCCATACCTTGTTGCATCATAGTGATGGTGGCTAACTTTGTCATGAGGTAAGCGAGCATAGTTATAAGTTGATTTAGAGCTCTTGTAGTATCCTACATGGTTTGCATCATTTGTACAAAGCTTAGAGAAGGCCTAAGGATTTAATTGCCTTGACTAGTATTTTGAGGCGGTGGGGATAGCTTCTACTTAGTTGGTTCTACCCTAATAACATATTCTTAAGAGGTATTGTTAGATGGTCCAATCACTATCTTCTTATGAGGTGTCATTAGCCTATTATCATTTTACTTTGGTGTTTAGTGGATTCACTAAAATGTAAATGAACGGTTATAACAAGAGTAATTATGTGAGTATAATGTTACACATGGCTTTAGATAAATGATGTAGGTATAACATGCAATAGGATAACTAAGGGAGAATGATAAAGAGGAGAAATAGAAAATTTCAGTGTCTTGAATACATAAGTGGCAAGCTTAAGAAGCTTTCAGTATCAACCTTACCGTTTTTGAACAATTGAGTTTTTTTTTTTGCTTATACTTGTTTGATTTTTAAGATTAGAGATTACATGGTGGATACTAATTTTCTAATCTTTAGAGTTACGCAAAATTAGGAGGAATGATTGAATATTCGTAAACTCTCAGCTTGATGACATTTGTCGAATCACCTTAATGATTGATAGACAAGATGGAGTATTCTAACTTTAGTGTTATCCTGATTAGCGTACTATAGGTCCAAGATAAGTAACAATCTTTATGAATGCATGAGTCTACCTAAGAGAGGTTAAAGGTGGGTAGATTGGTCTAATGATATCTATTCCTAGCCCATCAAGTCAATTTTTCTTGAGTCATTTCAATAGATGGAGTAAACAAAGGTGCTCGCTCGGATTTCGAAATACATTGTGAAGACGCGTTGTGTCTTTTTCACTGTGTCGCAACTTCTATTCACTGAATTCCAAGACCAATATGAAGATGCCCCTCCACTCCCCAAAACTTTTCACGTATATAATATGAATTCCTTCGTCTAAAAGTTGGACCTTGAAGATGATAATTAAGGTAGTGTTTGGTTTATAGTACTAGATAGTATAAAACAAGGAAAACATGACAATTTTTTTTTTTTTGGGTACCACATTTAGTATGTTTAGTATTGAACAAAGATTTTTGTCCTATCCATTGTTTGGAATTGCAAAGTAATGCACTGAACATGGTATTTTTGACAAT
The DNA here is from genome assembly GCA_037954665.1 of Laguncularia racemosa. NCBI lineage: Eukaryota > Viridiplantae > Streptophyta > Magnoliopsida > Myrtales > Combretaceae > Laguncularia > Laguncularia racemosa. The sequence continues at coordinate 521,365 of JBBMOL010000222.1, read as the reverse complement.
TATATCCTTTGTATAATATCATGATTATTTAATTATATTTTTAATATTACAAAAAATACACTTTGAATAAATTATTTAATTCATATAATTAAACCAATTATATAAAATAATAAATGTAAATTCATTGATTGAAAAAATTAATAATTCATATTATAAATTACAATAATTTGTGTTATATTTAATAATATAACACATTTAAACATTATATTAATAATATTTAATAATTCTCATAAAAATTATAAAATATATTTAATAACTATAATACTAATTATATTAATATTATAACAAATTAATATATATTAAATTACAATAATTTGCCTTAATATTTAATAATTATAATTTTAATTAAATTACAATAATTTTATGGATATTACAAATTCTATTAGTAAATAAATTAAATCAATATCCTTAATATAATAGGCGATAATATAAGAATTAACAAACTAGCATCATCATCAAAATAAAGTTCAATACTCTAACAATTTTTTTGTCATGTATTCCAATATTTTTTTTGTACAGTATTTGATATGGTATAAATTTTAACAATTTTGTCTAGTATTCCAACTCTTTTTTTGTCTAGTACTTATATCGATTTTTTAAATCAAATGAAGGACAAAATTTTTTGTTTAGTCTGGTACCATGAAATATGAGAAACCTAACGTTAGCTAAGACTTCAATTAATGAAGCCATCCCTTGGAACCATCTTGTGCCCTCAAACGGAAAACGAAGATAGCAAAAATATAGAGACTCGCCGACCAAAAACTATGTTTCGAAAATTATAAATTGTAAGTACATTTTTTAAATTATTGATTAGGTATGGATAAATCTTTTAAATATTTAAAAATATAAATTTACGTATTCTTAACTCTTGTACATGTACAAATAATTCTTACATTGTCTATAAAGCCTAAAAGTTATAAAGAATTTAATAATGATTTATAGATTATCTATATATCTTTAAAAATTTTGGGAAGTAAAACCATAATTTAAAAATTTAGACAATTAGTCATCTACTTGTATTTTGTCCGTATCTACAATGTGCACAAATATGTTACGGGCGTGGTGAGCAGCTGCTACCCCAATCTTTTCATTTCCAATCCTAGGATGCAAATGAAAGAAACAAAAGAAAAATAGACAAGCTCTGGACGTTCTATAAAGGCCCATTGAGCCTCATTCTACTTTCAAATTTAGATAGCTGCTTTTCTTGCCTTTTTCTCTTTCAAAATTTAAGTCCCAGCCCATTTTATCGTTCTGTCTTGCGCCGTTTGTGGTTCTGTCATCTGTGCAACTTATGGATTTATCCATGAAATCCTATTTTGGCTTGATTTACAGAATTCTTGTCAAATTATGTCATTTTTACCAACACAATAGTACAAAATCGTGAGCGGTCATATCTAAACTTGGGAAAAGAATACAGGGTTTTAACACACCCCAAGCTCAGATTTTTGTATGTCCTCGAACAAAATTTTTATAACCATATAATATAAACATTATGTGCAAGCGTACACTCTATTTTTTTTTCTTCTATTTAGTGTCATGTAGGCTCAATTATCTATGCTCATGATTGATCCCAATTTTATCAAGTAAACTTTGTCACCAACTCATCAAGAAACACAACCTTTTTTCATTTTGGAAAAATTAACTTCCCTCTCATCCTTTTTTTTTTTTTATCTTACTTCCAGAGTTATATATTATCGATTTTCACACAACTCTTTCTTCATTTTTTTTTCTTCTATTTTCCATTTCAGTTTCTTCTCTCTCTCTTTTTCAATCCTTTTTATCAAAATCTTTGTATAATGCCCTAAAACTTGAGATGTTATTACTCATCACATATCCTTACTAGGTAACGACACATTAAGGCACTCTATCTTACTTTAGTATCATTTAAACCTATATTTCTTGTTAATCACAATTAAATAAATCCCATACTTTTCAACATAATGTAAGTACATGCCATTTCAATCTTCAAACTCTTGATAACAAATCTTAATACACCAATTCAAAATACTCCAAATGTTTAACTATTCTAAACTTTCAAATTATTAAAATCAAAATAAGTTTCATTACAGTTCAAAGGCTTTGGTTGATAATTCCTCACTTAATCATGACCATAGTAACAAAAGAAATATGCATTGTCCTCTTCTTGGACATTTGACCCCTGGTCCTCATCATGAGTAGCATTTTCATCTATACTTGTACCTAAAAAAAAAAAAAATCCTTGAGGGGTGAGCTAACATCTAGTACATATAACTCGCAAACACATACACATGAACAAGCATAACATAAATCACATGCATCAATGCAGGCATAAAAATCATACAACAGGTTATTATTTTATTTAGTCCACATAACAACAATGGGGTATTCACAACCCCACCAAACCATATATAGATGCTTAATACATAGTATGGTATTAGGAATTGTTATTATAGGCCCCAATACCCATGAGTCTTTAAACTTAGCCAGATCATTTCTTTGCATGACTCCATTAGGGATAGTGTCATACAAGGATCATTAGGGTGCTCATTAGGGATCTGCCACTATGGGCCCTTAGATCTAGCTAAGCATAACCAACAATCAACTTAATCTAATCCAATATAAGTTACTATAGATTACAACTATTCTAACAATCATAAGAAACAACAAAGGTTACACGTAATCGAAAACATAGTTTCATGTACAACTTATCTTGGACTATTGTCTAGATAGTAATTTGTCAAAATGTCAATAATCCACTCTTAGTACTAGTCTAGGTATAACCCAAGTTTCCCAATTCTATTCACTTGATTGTTATAGGATTACTTCTTTTACTATATTGGAATTTCTAGGGTTATACAAAGTGTTTAGGTTGCATGAAATTTTGAATAGATAGAAATTAAACCAATTAGAACAATGTCTCTAGGTACATGGTTGTGTATTAGGTCATGTACTTTAGCACTATTGAATACATGACCACATATCTTTTTCTGTATTTTGGCATTTTGGTGCGCCTAAGTACATAGTCGCGTAATTGGCTATGTACCTTTTGTGGATTTCCATAATTCAACAAGCTCAAGTACACGGGTGTGTTCATCATCCATGTACTTTTTTGTACATAATGCATATTTCTACATGAGCATGTACATGAGCATATACTTAACCATATACTATGTTGCTCCACATGAATTGCTTTTCCTCTTCACCAATTCATTCCTCATCTAGATTTTTATGTTCTTAAGTCTATTTGGATTCTAATTTTGTTAATTCATAATACAGTATGTAGATTGATGTACTTACTTGTCTAAATCCGTGACTTGAAACCCTCAATTGCTTGCTTTTGTGCTCATTCCACCCCTTTCTTTGATCTAAATTCTATTGATCTTATTATAACAATTTATTTAATTCATGATACCATCATCAACACAATAACTTGATTATTGAAATCTCTTACTTGATGAAATCAAGATTGATCCTTGTGGTTGTTCGCTAGGTCGCCTTAAAGTTCTAGAGAGCATCTCTTTATTTGCTATTGCTAAAATGGTAAAAAGAGGTCTTTAGGTCAAATATGTGGTTTATATACTCTGACCATTAAAAGACAGAATTATTGCCATGTCATTATAATAATTACGTGTTTGTCCTTGGAATTACATTTTAATAAATATTATATGACTATATTTTTTCGGATATTTACAATCTCCCCCTAGTTATAAAGACTTTCACCCTTGAAAGTTACCTGAGTTTGGAAAAGTTCTAGATATGTCCTCATATCATCCTCTAGTTCTCACATCACTTCATGTTCCATTTGATTTGTCCATTGTACTTTGATGTAAGGGATTACTTTCCATAAAACTTGTTCTTTGTTGACATCCACAATTATGACTAGTCTTTCAATAGAAGATAATTTTGGTTGTACATTTAAATGCTCCAAAGCCACTATTTGATTTGGATTTGGTACAAATTTCCTCAACATTGATACATGAAATACATCATGTACCCTAGTTAAGTTATGTAGTAGAGAAAACCTATAAGATACAATACCCACTCTTTCTAGAATTTCAAATAGGCCTACATATCTTAGGTTTAACTTCCTTCTTAGACTAAACTTGATCACCCCTTTAATAGGAGAAACTTTCAATAGCGCTTTGTCTTCTATTTGAAATTCTAAAGGGTATTGTCTCTTATCAGCATAACTCTTTTATTGGCTTTGAGCTATTTGTATTCTTTACCTCATCAACTTTACTTTATCTATAGCCTCCTCAACTAATTCTAGCCCTAGCATATGTCTTTCTCCCACTTTATCCCAGTGTAATGGGGATCTACATTTTCTTCCATATAGAGCTTCATATGGAGTCATTTTGATGGTTGCATGATAGCTATTATTATAACCAAATTCAACCAAAGGTAGGTGTTCATTCTAGTTACCTGCTCATTCTAGTTACCTCCAAAATCTAGCACATAGGCTTTGAGAAAATTTTCTAGGATCTAGATAGTCATCTCAAATTGTCCATCTGTTTGAGGGTGAAATGCGGTATTGAACTGCAGCTTTATGCCTAAGGCTTTATGTAAACTATTCCACAATTTATTTACAAACCGTGTATCTTTATAAGAGGTTATGGTTATTGGCACTCCATGTAACCTTACTATCTCCTGTATATATATCTTGGCTAAAATCCCTAGTTTATATCTCACTTTGGTAGGCAAAAAGTGTGCAGACTTGGTCAGTTGATCTACTATTACCCTACAACTTCTTGTAGCCCTTTAGTATTTGGGAGGGCTGTAACAAAATCCATTGTCACGTGTTCCTATTTCCACTTAGGAATCGGGAGGGCTTGTAATTCTCTAGTCGATCCTTTGTGTTCAATTCTAATCTACTAACAAATAAAGTACCTTGCTACATACTCGACTATCTCCCTTTTCACGTTCTTCCACTAGTAATGACTCTTTAAGTCTATACATTTTGGAACTTCCAAGATAGATTATATAAGTTAAGTAGTGTGCCTCTTTCATGATTTACTTCTTTAGTTCTACATTCCCTAGCATGCACAATCTTGTTCCATACCTTATGGTCCCATTTGAGTTAATGTTAAATTCAAGAGCCTTATCTTGTTCCAATTTGCTCTTGATTCGTTAAATGTCTCCATCCTTTACTTGCTTAGTTTTGATTCTGTCTACTTGAGTTGGTTGTAAGCATAAAGTGGCCATCTTCTCTCTTACTCCTTGAGTCAAAATATTCAATCTTAGTTTATGCATGTTATTTAATATTTCCTACTGTGAAGTGATTAGAGTAGCAACATTGCCCTATTTCTTTTTGCTAAGGGCATCTGTTACCACATTAGTTTTTTTTGGATGGCACTGGATTTCTAAGTCATAATCCTTAATAAATTCTAATTATCTCCTCTATCGCATGCTTAGCTCCTTCCATGTGAAGATGTATTTCTGGCTTTTGTGGTTAGTAAAAATCTTACATCTCTCTCTATATAAGTAGTGTCTCCATAGTTTTAAGGTTAATACCACTATTGCTAACTCCAAGTTGTGAGTCAAGTAATTCTTCTCATATGGCTTCAAATGGCGGGATGCATATGTTATGAGTTGCCTTCCTTACATCAAAACACATCTTAATCATCAGGCTAAGGCATCGCTATAAATAGTGAATTCTTCTCCACTCTTGGGTAAGGCTAAAACTGGTGTTGGCATAAGCTTCTTCTGGTGTTTGTGGAAACTAGCTTCACATTTATCATCCTACTCAAACCTTACCCTCTTTTGTGTTAATTTAATAAGGGGAGTTGCTATCTTTGAGAATCCCTTTACAAACCTTCTATAATAACCTGCTAAACCTAGAAAGCTTCTTATGTTTGTTATTATCCTTAGTTTAAGCCAGTCTACTATAGTTCTCACCTTTTCTAGGTCCACAAAGATTCTATCCTTGTTAACTACATGACCCAACAAAACTCCCTACTTTAGCTAGAATTCACATTTCTTGAATTTGGCATATAGTCTCTCTACTTACAACTTATCTAACACCAACCTCAAATGTTCTTCATGTTCCTCATTGCTCCTAGAGTATATTAAGATATCATCTATGAAGATGATTACAAATTTTTCTAAGAAGTCACTAAACAATCTATTCGTTAAGTCCATAAATTTTGTAGGTACATGGGTTAACTCGAAAGGCATTACAAAAAATTCAAAATGCCCATATTGGGTCCTAAAGGTTGTCTTTTGGACATCCCCTTCCTTGATCCTTAGTTGGTAGTATCCTAATCTTAAGTCAATTTTAGAAAATACCTAAGCTCCTTGTAACTGCTCAAATAGGTTATCTATCCTAGGAAGGGGATACTTGTTCTTGATGGTGACCTGGTTTAATTCTCTATAGTCGATGCACAGTCTCATGCTTCCATCTTTTTTCTTAACAAAGAGGACCAGTACACCTTAGGGAGATGTACTAGGTCTTATGATCCCTTTATCTCGAAGATCTTATAACTATTTCCTTAGTTTTTCTAATTCAACTGACGCCATCTTGTATACTGGTTTTGATATTGGTACAGTACCTTGTATCAAATCGATGCTAGACTCTATCTCCTTGGTTAGGGGTAAACCAAGAAGCTCTTCTAAAAATACATTTGGATATTCTCTCACTATTGATACCATTTCCAACTTCATTTTTTCACTAGCTTTAATAGTCATAGTAGCTAGCATACTCTTTCCCCACAACTCATAAGTGGATAATCTTTTTGGTCTCTGTGCTTTCAACTTCAATCTAAAAGAATCTTCCCTAGGTGTATTAAAGTGTATCACCATGTTATAGCAATCAATGGTGGCATGGTATTCTAACAACCAATTGACTCCCGATATAGTATCAAACTCTACCATCTCCATAATTAATAGATTTGCTGGCATCACCTTGTCTTGTATCTCTATCCTTACCCTTTCGTAGATTCTATCTAACATTCCTCTAACTCTTAAAGGAGTACTAATAGCCAATTGATCATCTATACATTCAACATTCAGTGAACACTCATGTATAAATGATTTAGACACACAGGAAATAGAAGCACCAGTAGTGAATAATACATAAATATTACAGGTATATACTTGAAGAATTCTTGTAATGGTATCTATATCTGGAAGGTCCTGGTGCTATTGTTGTTGAAGTTTAAACACTTTAGTGGGAACCCGTTGTCTAAGGCCCTTTACCTGTGGTCTTCCAACCTATACCATTGCTAGAGGTTTTGCTAGTTGTTGAGTTGGAGCTATTTGATTTCCTACCTATCCCCGAGGATAGTCTGGTGCCTTGAGTTCTCTTTGCTTACATACACGGTAGGATACTAGTGGAATTGACCTTTTATTGTAATGCCTGCTAATATACCCTATCTTTCCATAGGACAAACACGTACCCTCTAGCCATTTGCATTCCCTTAGTTCATGGGGCTTATAACACTTGGTGCATTTGATTATAGGGGTTGCTGCAAGAAGTGCTAAAGGCACCGTTCTAATCTATAAAGGAGGGGTTGCAGTAATCGAAGATCTACTTTAGAACATCTTGGGCCTCTTGCCTTTATCTTGCACCATCATATTAAAGGTAGGTTTTTTTACTCAAAGCTACCCTTACTCTACGATTTGGTTATTCCTCTATCCTTTTTATGCTCTATTTTAAATACTTTGCCTTGTTAAACACTTTAGCATATGTGGTCAGTTGGAAGGCTCCAACCTTATGTTGGAGAGTCGGCTCTAATTCCCTTAAAAATCTTTTGGCCTTAAATTTGTCATTGGCATGGACTGTCTTAGGTAGGAACTAAATTAGGCGATTCAATTCTGCCTCATATTCTTCCATTGTTCTTCCTCCCTATTCATAGTTATAATACTCATTCTCCATTTTGATTTTGGAACTACTACGGAAGTACCTCTGGTAGAATAGTTCCCTGAACCCCACCCAATTCAAACACTCTCTTGCTAGATTGGGAACTGATGCCCACCATTTTGCTGTAGTCTCCTTCAGCATGAGCACAACATAGCTTACTTTCCTATCTTCAAGTACTCGAAAGGCAGCAAATGTCTTCTCAATTTCCTACATCTAATCTTCTACCTCAATTGGGTCATCCACTTTATGGTTGAACTCTTTTTCTACCCTAATGAACATGTCAAAGCTAATTGGTTCTTTTACAACTCTATTCTATGGAACATTTTAGGCTTGTTGTTGCTGTGTCAAAAACCCCACTAGTTTGTTCACAATTTATAGAAGTTGGGCGGTTTGGTCCACAGCTTAGCGCTATCCCCCTTATAGATGTTAGCCTTGGAGATTCCCTTTATTTGGGTTGCTACACCTAGCACCCCTTGATGAGCCTGATTTGGCAATTTTTTTTAGAGACATTCTGTTTAAGAAGAGACAACCGAAAAGGCTCGATAGTTAGTGTCAGTTCAAATGTTAGTGTTATTATATGTCGGTGTATGCATATATATTTCTACACATAATTTTGTAAACACATATATGAACGACTTAGAAATTAAAAGAATTGCATATAAAATAATAATTACAATAAAATAAATCATTGATAAAAAATAATTGTCCCATATCTTTACCTAATCTCTTCATATCTCACTATCCTATAGATTTAACATTTAATTCATCTAAAGATCACAACTTACTTTTTATTATTTAAAACCTACACTTATAGATCATCACCAAATTCTTAAGGATCATCAAACCTAAGCTCTAATATCATTTAAGCTATAACACTCTAGAACCTAGGGTGTTATGGCCCACCATATGTCCTTACTAGGTAAGAACTTGTTAAGGTACTTAACCTTACTCTAATACCATTTAAACCTGTATTTCCTATTAATCACAATAAGGTAAATCCCATACTTTCAACATGATGCAAGTGCATCCCATTTCAATCTTCAAACTCTTGATAACAAATCTTAATACATCAATTCAAAATACTCTAAATGTTAAACTGTTTTAAACTTTTAAATTCTCAAAATCAAAATAAGTCTCATCACAATTCAAAGGCTTTAGTTGATAATTCCTCATGTAATCACCATAATAATAAAATAAATTTACATCATCCCCTTCTTGCACATTTGACCCTAGGTCCTTATCATGAGTAGCATTTTCATCTGTACCTACAACTAAAAAAAAAAGGAAAATCTCCCAAGGGTGAGCTAACGCCTAGTATGTATAACTCGTAAACACATACGCATGAACAAGCATAAGATAAATTACATGCATCAATATAGACATAAAAATCATATAGTAGGTTATTATTTTCTTTAGTCCACATAATGACAATGGGGTACTCATGACCCCACTAAACCATATATAGATACTTAATACATAATACGATGTTGGGACCTACCACTATAGCTCTCAACACCCATAAGTCCTTAAATTTACCTACATCATTTCTATGTATAACTCCACTAAGGACATCATCACACCAGGATCAATGGGGTGACCCTTAGGTATCTGCCACTACGAGCCCCTAGATTGAGTGAAGCATAACCAAAAATTAGCTTAAACCAATCTAATATAAGTTATTTTAGATTACAACTATCCTAACAATCACAAGAAACAATAAAGGTTACACGTACTTAAAAATGTAATCTTAAGCACAACATGTCATAGACTATCATCTAGATTGTAATATGTCAAAATGTTAATAATTCACTCTTAGTACTAGTCTAGGTGTAATATAAGTTTCTAAATTCTACTCACTTGATCGTTATAGGATTACTTCTTTTACTCTATTGGAATTTCTAAGGTTATTGATAGAGCCATTTTATACTTAATCTTTATAGTATAAATTGTGTTAATTCATTATTGATTTTATAGAAATCATAAGGAAATGGTACTTAATTCTATTATGGTGATAAATCAGGTTAAATGGAGTCAAGGATGCTAATTCAAGTAAATTAGAGAAGTCATCTACAACTTGGATCAAGACAAGGAGTTACACCACCGGAGGAAAGCACATGAGCAAGTATCTGTCTAGAAGGAGGCACGGTTTGAGATTTGGCCATGTGGTAAACCGTGCTACACACTGCAGGAGAAAGAGAGACACGGCTTAGGGCACGGCCGTGGTGGCAGCCGTGGGAGAAACCGTGCTTAGAGTCGTGGTGGAAGCTAGACGTGCCAAGGAGAAGAAATTGTGGAACTTTGACAGAGGATGGCACGGCCTAAGATCTAGCCGTGGTGTAGACCGTGGTACACACTGGACAAGGATGAAGAGCTTGTAGATCATGCACAGAGGAAGGCACGGTTGAAAATCTAGCCGTGGGTGGAGCCGTGGTACACACTGGGCACGGAAGATGATACGTGAATTATGCACAGAGGAAGGCACGGCTTGACCCACGGCCGTGTGGTAGGGCGTGCCAGGCAGACGAAGATTCACTTCTCGAAATCTACTTGGAAAAGGAAAGATATTTTCGTATCTTGCTAGCAAAAGATCACATGCCATCCCTCTAACAATATAAGTAGAACCAACCCTAGAGGGTGAGGGCAACTTTTTAATCTTTAATCTGGAATCTTTGGATCTTGAAGAACGTTGGACCATCTTGGTGGCAGAGCAGGCAACCGGTTCATCATGTTTCTACTTTTTATTTTCATTTTGTTGATGAACATGAGTAGCTAAGCTACTTTTCTAGCCAAAGGGTCATAGATGTTTAATTCTCCACGAATTGTGAGGTCTAATTGACTTGTATTTAATCTATTCGTTGTTTTCGGATATTCATATATCTTTTGATCGTTTTGTCATTATTATCTTTGTTGATTGGTATGAATAGAGCTCTTCTACTCAATTAGCAAGTTAATATTTTGTCAACTAGCACGTCAAATCTGTAATTGTTTGATTGTTCTAGTCTCAATGACACAATAACATGTTTGGTTATAAAATAGATGATCGAATTCATGTTATGGAGGTGTGTGATCATGTTTAAATAGGTTATCTTATAATCTACTAGCATGAATTGGTGGTCTCTCTAGTTTTTAATGCTATTGGTAGATTAAATCCTAAGCGCTTGTCTGGGGTTGTCTAATTGATAAGAGAAATAATCAAAGAGCTTCTCTTGGTTATCGAGGAAGTACGGAGAGATAGGTTGTTAGAGCTTGTTAATAACCATAACCAGTTTATCTAGGAATAAGAATAGAAAACATTTGCATCGATGATCAATTCCTTGAATTAAACTATCTTGATTCCTTTGGCTAGGCTTTTATCAATATTCAATTTTCTTATCTTGTTTTAACTTTATTTGATTCACAAACAACCCCCCCCCCCCCCCCCATTTTCCTTTTCCTTTTTATTCTCCTTGAATAGAAATAAATTTAACCAATCTCTGTGGATTCGACCCTACTCACCACTATATGCAAATCATATAATTGTCTAGGAGTATGTTTTATTTTTGTTGGATTCGACACCCATCAAATTTTGGCGCCGCTGCCGGGGATTGGTGTCAAATTTATTTCTATTCTTGTATGACTCGTTCTTCTCAGATAGGTGAACTAACTTATAATCCGGAGATTGAGAAGACTCTAAAGAGGCTGCGACAAGAAGCTAGATCATCCACTAGACTGAACTTAGCATCGGATTTGTCTGATTCATCCCTTGATTTAGAAAAAGAAGACGATATGGAAAATCCCGAGAGAACCTTAAGGGAGTTGGCTGCACCGGATGTGAATCAACAACCACTTTATATTCACTATCCCGAACTAGCTATTGAATTCGAGTTGAAATCTAGGTTGATACATCTGCTACCCACCTTTCATGGTCTTGAGAATGAAGATCCTCATAAGCATTTGAAAGAGTTTCATATAGTGTGTTCTAGTATGAGGCCGCAAGGGATAACCGACGATCAAATCAAGCTACGTGCTTTCCCGTTTTCTTTAAGTACTAAAGCTAAAGATTGGTTGTTTTATTTGCCTCCAGGTTCTATCACCACTTGGACAGATATGGTGAGACTCTTCTTGGACAAATTCTTCCCCGCATCTAGAGCCGCTGGTATAAGAAGAGAAATTTGTGGTATCAAACAGAGGGACACCGAGACTCTTCATGAGTATTGGGAGAGGTTCAAGCAACTATGTGCAAGCTGCCCACAACATGGGATATCTGAACAACTTCTCATCCAATACTTCTATGAAGGCCTACTTCCGATGGAGAGGAAGATGATGGATGCTGCAAGTGGAGGCGCCATAGTAAACAAAACCCCTGGTCAAGCTAAGGAATTGATCTCCATTATGGCTGCCAATTCGCAACAATTTGGGTATAGGCATGATACATCTTCAAGGAAGGTAAATGAGGTAAGTGTTTCTAACCTTGGACATCAAATTTCTAACCTAAACTCCCTTGTGCAACAGATAGCTCTTGGAAAAACACAGCAGGTGAAGGCTTGTGGAATTTGTGCCGCTCCTAATCATCCGACCGACATGTGCCCCACATTGCAAGATGACAACCATGAACACGCCAATGCTGTAGGCGGATTCCCAGGACAGCCACAGAGGAAGTATGACCCCTACTCAAATACTTACAATCCTGGATGGAGGGATCATCCTAACTTCCGATATGGCAATAACCCACAAAGTTTCCAACAATTCCAGCCTAAGCCATCACACCAAGTACCTCAAGCTCCTTCCACTTCAGGTATGTCTCTTGAGGATATTGTTAAGTCTCTCACTGTTAATACCAAGCAATTTCAGGAGGAAACAAAGCAAAGCATTCAAAACTTAGAGGATCAGGTAAGCCAGCTTGCTTCTACTATGAATAGGTTAGAAACTCAAGGTAAGTTACCTTCTCAGACTATCACAAATCCGAAGCAAAGCGTTAATGCAATTACCTTGAGGAGTGGAATAGCATTGCAGGGATCAAATAAGAAAGGACACCCATCTACTCTTGGGGAAGAGACTAAGTAAGAAATTTCAACTCCAAGCCAGCAGGACAACCAGATTAGCAAGTCTCTAGTTGAGCCATCAAAGGTCACATTGATACCACCTCCTTTCCCCTCCAGATTGGCGAAATCCAAGAATGAAGCGGAAGAAAAAGAGATTCTGGAAACTTTTCGCAAAGTCGAGGTAAATATTCCTTTGCTTGATGCAATTAAGCAAATACCACGCTATGCTAGATTTCTCAAAGACTTATGCACTAACAAAAGGAAGCTGAAAGGCAATGAAAAGATTAGTGTGAGTGAAAATGTTTCAGCTATTATTCAGAAGAAGCTTCCTCCTAAATGCAAGGATCCAGGTATGTTTACTATTCCTTGCAAAATAGGTAATCTTGGAATCGCTAAAGCCATGTGTGATTTAGGAGCTTCTATCAATGTCATGCCTTTTTCTGTTTATCAACGTTTAAATGTTGGTCCCTTGAAGGAAACGAGTGTCATTGTTCAACTTGCTGACAGGTCCAATGTTTATCCTGAGGGAGTTTTAGAGGATGTTTTAGTTCAAGTCAATGGGTTGGTTTTTCCTGCTGATTTTTATGTGCTTGATATGGAAGATAATGATTCTCATAATTCATCAATGATATTATTAGGGCGACCATTCCATAAGACATCCAAGACGAAAATTGATGTAAATGATGGTACCCTCACTATGGAATTTGATGGTGAAGTGATTAAATTTAACATTTATGATGCCATGAAACATCCTAGCGATATCTCTCCTGTTTTTATTGCGGATGTTATTAACCCATCATCACAGGCACCAAAGCTGGAATCAAAATCCTTATTCGAACATCTAGCCAGGAACGTCTAGCCAAAGACGTTAAAGAAAGGCGCTTCATGGGAGGCAACCCATGTAAAAAAAAAATAAAAAAATAAAAAAAAAAAAATTAAATTTTTAGTTTTGTTTTGCTTTAGTTTTAGTTTTAGTTTTGTTTTGATTCTAGTGTTTCTTTGAATTTTTTTGATTAGTTGCAGCAAAGATACATATCATCAGATGACACCTTCCAGAGCTCAAAGGGAGAACTCCAATACCAGGGAAGTACCAGTATTTCCTTTTTCTTATTCTCTAATGTTCCTTGTGTTGTTAATTCCTCTTTCATTGTGCTAAATTTAGAACAGTGAGGACACTGTTCAAGCTAAGTGTGGGGGAGAGGATAATAAAATATAGAGAATAGAGAATTAACTTATACTCTAAATGTTTGTCCTTAAGCAATTTTAAGCTAAAATTTTTCAAAATTATCATGACATCTGGAGATTGTACTAAATGTTGTAATAAGCATCTACAAAATGTGAAATTGACTTGTTCAAATGTTTTACTCACCCACTGCTATGATTAGAATACATGGTTAAAATTAAGTAGTGAAATCTTTAAGAAACAAATTTACCTTGTATTTAGCTTTAGAATTGGAAGTCTAAGAGTAAGTCGAGTCCCTAAGTGAAAAATAAACAAGTTTACTTCTAGGTTATATTAGCTACTGTATACTCTTTGAAGTTGTTTGTAAAGCAATCATAACACTTAGTGAAAAAAAAAAAAAAGAATCAAGCATAGCCATTACTCCAATGATTCAACTAATTGAGTTAAGAGTATTCAAACTTGAATGTTAGAGTGAGGAAGAGTCCGTAGGGGTATCTCAAAACCCGGTCACTTGAGTGATGAGCTCGGGATGTTGCCGACTCAATGAACTCACTATAACGATAAGGGCGAAAAAGGCAAAAGTTCATGAAAAGAAGCGGGCAAAAACCCGTCAAAATAGATGCTTGAATAAATCAAAAGAACATGAATGTAAACATTCATTGAATAAAACAAAGATGTATAAAAGGGAGAATATCTAGCAAAGAGCTTATACCATATGCTTTTACTTTATATTGCACGGATTATATGCTTGATAATATCCAATGAAGTTTAATTGGGTGTTTTTCCTTAGTGGATTAAGTATTTACTTTTGGAATAAAAATTCTTTTGCTAAACATGAGGATTAAAGTTTGTTTTGTTTAGATTAGCTATTAAATTTTGTCCATGGTAATTTGATCACAGGAAACCAGTTTGGTTGAAGTAGTAGACATTAAAATTACAAGTCATGAATTACAAATGAATAGATTCTTGGAATGATGAAAAGAAAGTTTGTATAATCTATGACAGATTTCTCAATTGATTTGATTCAATTGCTTGAGGACAAGCAAGAGTTTAAGTGTGGGGGAATTTGATAGAGCTATTTTATACTTAATCTTTATAGTATAAATTGTGTTAATTCATTATTGATTTTATAGAAATCATAAGGAAATGGTACTTAATTCTATTATGGTGATAAATTAGGTTAAATGGAGTCAAGGATGCTAATTCAAGTAAATTAGAGAAGTCATCTACAACTTGGATCAAGATAAGGAGTTACACCACCGGAGGAAAGCACATGAGCAAGTATCTGTCTAGAAGGAGGCACAGTTTGAGATCTGACCATGTGGTAAATCGTGCTACACACTGCAGGAGAAAGAGAGACACGGCTTAGGGCACGGCCGTGGTGGCAGCCGTGGGAGAAACCGTGCTTGGAGCCGTGGTGGAAGCTAGACGTGCCAAGGAGAAGAAATTGTGGAACTTTGACAGAGGATGGCACGACCTAGGATCTAGCCGTGGTGTAGACCGTGGTACACACTGGACAAGAATGAAGAGCTTGTAGATCATGCACAGAGGAAGGCACGGTTGAAAATCTAGCCGTGGGTGGAGCCGTGGTACACACTGGACACGGAAGATAATACGTGAATTATGCACAAAGGAAGGCACGACTTGACCCACGACCGTGTGGTAGGGCGTGCCAGGCAGACGAAGATTCACTTCTCGAAATCTACTTGGAAAAGGAAAGATATTTTCGTATCTTGCTAGCAAAAGATCACATGCTATCCCTCTAACAATATAAATAGAACCAACCCTAGAGGGTGAGGGCAACTTTTTAATATTTAATCTGGAATCTTTGGATCTTGAAGAACCTTGGATCATCTTGGACGCAGAGCAGGCAACCGGGTTCATCATGTTTCTACTTTTTATTTTCGTTTTGTTGATGAACATGAGTAGCTAAGCTACTTTTCTAGCCAAAGGGTCATAGATGTTTAATTCTCCACGAATTGTGAGGTCTAATTGGCTTGTATTTAATCTATTCGTTGTTTTTGGATATTCATATATCTTCTGATCATTTTGTCATTATTATCTTTGTTGATTGATATGAATAGAGCTCTTCTGCTCAATTAGCAAGTTAATATTTTGTCAACTAGCACGTCAAATCCGTAATTGTTTGATTGTTCTAGTCTTAGTGACACAATAACATGTTTGGTTATAAAATAGATGATCGAATTCATGTTATGGAGGTGTGTGATCATGTTTAAATAGGTTATCTTATAATCTGCTGGCATGAATTGGTGGTCTCTCTAGTTTTTAATGCTATTGGTAGATTAAATCCTAAGCGCTTGTCTGGGGTTATCTAATTGATAAGAGAAATAATCAAAGAGCTTCTCTTGGTTATCAAGGAAGTACGGAGAGATAGGTTGTTAGAGCTTGTTAATAACCATAACCAGTTTATCTAGAAATAAGAATAGAAAACATTTGCATCGATGATCAATTCCTTGAATTAAACTATCTTGATTCCTTTGGCTAGGCTTTTATCAATATTCAATTTTCTTATCTTGTTTTAACTTTATTTGATTCACAAACAAACCCCCCCCCCCATTTTCCTTTTCCTTTTTATTCTCCTTGAATAGAAATAAATTTAACCAATCTCTGTGGATTCGACCCTACTCACCACTATATGCAAATCATATAATTGTATAGGAGTAGGTTTTATTTTTGTTGGATTCGACACCCATCAGTTATATTGAGTGTTTAGGTTACATGAAATTCTAAATAGGTAGAAATTAAATTAGTTAGAATGATCTATTTAGGTACATGGCCATGCACCATGCTGAGTGCTTTGGCACGATTGGATACATAACCATGTATCTTTTTATGTATTTTGGCATTTTGGCACACCTAGGTATATGGTCATATAGTTGGCTATGTACCTTACTCTGGATTTTCATAATTTGACATGCCTAAGTAAATGGGTGTGTCCTTTGTCCATGTACCTTTCTATACACAATGCATATTTCTACATGAGCAAATACACAGGTGTTTACCTAACTGTGTACTACGCTGTTCCATAGGGATTGCTTTTCCTCTTCATTGATTCATTCTTCAACTTGATTTTTGTGTTCCTAAATCTAATTGGATCTTAATTTTGTTAATTCCTAATATAGTATGTGATGTGCCTAAAACCAAGGTCTAAGCACATGCAAATGAACCAAAGAAACAATTTCAATTCACAAGATTAAAACTGGTTCAAAGGGCACAAAATTTACGTGAACCCTAAATGTAGTAGGTGAACCGATTGCTACATTTCATGAAATAAATATCACCATGATGTATTCCTCAATGAAGATCATAAACTATACTGGACAATCACGTGAATAATACATAAGATCAACAAGAACAATTCTGAAATCCTCCTTTCCAACAAGTCCCAATTCACGCCACAAGATGAAGCAAAATTTAATGATAATAAAAAATGCTAAGAACCAATCAATTAAGTAATATAATTTGATTACAAATGCCATTGAATTTGACCAAGAAACTTCCAATTCAACCTTAGATATTATACACTAGAGTAGAAAAGAAATCACAACAAAATGAAATTGATATGACTCACAATTTCAAGTGTTGCACTCACCACAATTTCAACTCTTATGATTGAAATTGATAAGAGGAAATTTGAAATAGGAAACCCCCAATTCTCTCACGTTAAAGTGAAGTGTATATTATAAAAAATGGCCTCTCCAAAACCCTAATTAAGCAAGTATTTATACTTGCTCCCTTTAGGGTTAGAAAGTACACAAAATTACAACTATGCCACTTTTAGGGTTAACGGTCATAAATGAGAATTACAAACAAAATGAAAGTGTCCCAAAAGAAAATACAACATAAAATAGTCCATAGAACAATTACAAGGTACAAAATATTATAAATCTTTATGAGCGAATGCTTCGAAGTGGAAACAATCACAGTGGGCCTTTGAATGCAAATCTGATGATGTTCCGTGGCCATCAACTAATATAAGACATGTTGGCATCCTATGGAGAAATATTATTGTATTTGTAAGATTATTTCTCAAATACTTATTAGATAAAAAGAAATGAAGTAAAATATGAGCGATTTGGATCATCATTTAAATCGAGTTTTGAAAGCATATATGGTGTCAGAAAATTTCCCATCATCTCTTCAGGCTTCTGAAAGATTTGCCCTCAAATCTAGAGGGTCATTTCTGGAACTGAACCCTGATATCTCTATTGGCCTACTCTCCTGGCTATCAGATGTAGTGGAAGTAGTTCTGATCTATTCCTGAAACTGATGCACCTCAGATGGAGTCATAGGTGACAGTACTATGTGAGACCCGCCTATACTGAACATGTAGGTGTTCTTAAATCCATCATGTAACACTTGCTGATCAAACAACTAGGGTCTACCCAACAGCAAATGGAATGCATGCATAGGAATCACATCACATAGGATCTCATCGTGATATTTCTACCCAACTCTTACAGGCACCTTCGCCCTTAGCGTAAGATACAGACTACCCCGATTATCCAACCAATGCAAATTATAAAGGTTAGGATGTGGGTTAGTAGACAAATGTAATTTGTTTACTAGTGCAGCAGATATAACATTCATGCAACTACTACTATCAATGATGAGTACACAAAGGTTACCTCTGATCCTGCAAGAGATGTGAAATATGTTCTCCTTTTGAATGTCTCTAACATCAGGAGATATAGTTAAAGTCATGCGTAACACATTAATAGGTAGATATTGTTCATCTGTATGCTCCTCATGTGTTTCTGCAATCTGGTCATCATAATACTCCTGCAGTGCTACAGGCAAATTTGTAGGTTCAGCATGTTCCTCCTCAACCTTAACATCTTCCCCAACACCCTCCATAACAGTCATCACCCTCTTATTTGGACACCGTGCTGCCATATGCCTAAATCCCATGCATTTAAAGCATTTAATCTGGCATACTTTTCCACTAGTAGATCTGGGAACAGTCTGCCTCACATCTAGTACTATTACCACTTTACCCTTCCCAGTGGGTAGATTTTCTCTAGCAGTGTTAGGGATAGTTTTGTCCACTGCTCTTACTGTCTCACCTACCCTAACACTTGAACCAGATACAACAAAACCCAAAAATGTTACCTCAGTTTGGTAAAAAGAACACTTTTGGAGATTTGCAAATAGCTTTTGTGTCCTCAATACTGAGAATACTACCTAAAGATGCTCCACATGTTGTTCTAGGTTTTTGCTGTAGATCAGAATATCATCAAAATAAATAACAACAAATTTTCTTAGAAATTCCTTTAGTACATGATTCATCAGCCTTATAAATATACTAGGAGAATTACTTAAACCAAAGGGCATAACCAACCACTCATATAGTCCATGACATGTTTTGAAAGCGGTTTTCCATTTATCCCCCTCTCTCATTCGAATTTGGTGATATCTATTTTTAAGATCTACTTTGGAGAAAACCTGTGAACCATGTAGCTTATCTGACATATCATTAAGTATAGGAATATGATACTTGTATTTGATGGTGATTTTGTTGATGGCTTTGCTACTGATGCACATTCTCCAAGTACCATCCTTCTTAGGAACAATAAGGGCAGGAACAACACATGGACTGAGACTCTCTTTGACAAACCCCTACTCAACCAACTCATCCACCTGGCACTTCAATTCCCTAGCCTCCTCGGGATTCATGCGATATGTAGGTCGGTTTGATAATACTGAACTAGGCATAAGATCAATAGCATGCTCTATCCCTCTCAAAGGTGGTAACCCTGCTGGCAAATCATTAGGAAAAATGTCAATATACTCATTCAATACCTGAGAAACTGCGAAAGGTAGAGACTATGGTTCTTGCACCCCTAGTGCACATCTCAACAAAAGCAAGTATATTGGAGTCTCTTTTGTAACTAGCCTCTCCTTTTCACCCTATCCCATCAATAATACCTTCTTTTCCTCAAAATCATTACACTGTACTAAAGCCCTTTTAACCTCTGATGGCCTACTGATCTGTTGTTGAACCTTTTGGACCTCTAAAGGTGACATCAGATTTAGAATAACGTGCTTGCCTTCCTTCTGGAACACATAAGTATTCTTGAAGCCATCATGTAAGACCCTCATATCATATAACCAAAGCCTGCCAAGCAATATATAGGATGCACACATAGGCAAGATATCACACTCAATCTCATCACAATATTTATCCCCTACACTAAATGGTACCCTAGCTCTTTGGGTTACATGTAAACTCCCCTAATCACTAAGCCAGTGCAATTTATATGGTTTAGGATGTGGAGTGGTGGTAAGTCTTAGCTTCGATACTAACAATGCGGCTACTACATTGGTACAACTATCACCATCAACTATAAAGACACACAAATTTCCTTATACCCTACAAGAAGTATGGAACAAGTTTTTCCTTTGTTCTTCATCCTTAGTAGCAAAAGTAGTCAATGTTCGACGCAATACATTAGCATATTAAAACATCTCACTAGACATTGTTGTGTTTAAATTCAATCACCACAATAATAATCTTCTCACCTTCCACGGCTCAAGTTCACAACTACTCTTAAGTAGATAGATTTTAAATTCAACTCTAAGTGCTTAAGTAACTAGTTCAATTACTTTTACACTTTAATGACTTATTTGAATTTTAAATTCTATTACTCAACCTTCCTTTTCTTATTTTGATTCCACACTACAAATAACCACAATGTGCAGCACCTCAACAAATACAAAACTACACAAATCCATTGCCACAAAAGTCCCCTTATGCTCACGGTGCAAGATACTTCATGCCACTACTAACAATGTCCTTAACAACACATATAATAACCAATATCAAATGTATACAACCTCTACTAATTAACAAGAATAACTCCAATATTCACTTCTCAAGCCACGGTACAATTTCACTTCTACAATTACAACAAAAATCGTAACTTCCAAGCAAGATAAGGCAGCTCACTTTCAAATTCAAAATGGAGTTCAATAAGTGCATAAGTCCAAAAATGATAAGAAGCTATTTCAAATTCAAAGGAACACACAATTAATCAATCACTTAATGTGTGTTTTGAAAGTCAAATTGCCTCCTTAACTTACACCTCATTTCTGAAAATTCAAATCTGAAAATCACAAGTAATACTTTTCACTTCTGAAAATATAACAACACTAATCCACTTCAACAAATGAACACTACTTTTCTAGGCTTCAAATTTCAACTTCCTCAAATGATCACAAGGATCACTTCCCCTTAATTAATCATAGCTAACTCAAGGATTCCAAGAGTGTTCTAATCTCCAAATGTACAACCACTAATCAACAAGAGAACAAAATTCAACAATCATAACAACAAGATTGCAATTTCACGCCAACAATTTTTTGGATCAAGGTGCTTCACAACAAACCGCTAACTTCCGAAATCAATTGACAAACAATCCCTTCTCACAACCACAAGCTCTAGTACCAAATTATGATGTGCCTGGAACCAAGGTCTAAGAATATGAAAATGAAACAAAGAAACAACTTCAATTCACAAGATCAAAACCGGTTCAAAGGGCATAAAATTTATGTGAGCCCTAAATGTAGTAGGTGAACCGATTACTATATTTCATGAAATAAATATCACAATGATGTATTCCTCAATGAATACCATAAACTATACTTGACAATCAAGTAAATAATACACAAGATCAACAAGAACAATTCCGAAATCCTCCTTTCTAACAAGTCCCAATTTACGCCATAAGATGAAGCAAAATTTAATGGTAATAACAAATGCTAAGAACCAGTCAATTAAGTAATAATAATTTGATTACAAATGCAATCAAATCTGACTAAGAAACTTCCAATTCAACCCTAGATATTACACACTAGAGTAGAAAAGAAATCACAACAAAATGAAATTGATATGACTCACAATTTTAAGTGTTACACTTGCCACAATTTCAACTCTTGGGATTGAAATTGATAAGAGGAAATTTGAACTAGGAAACCCCCAATTCTCTCACGTTAAAGTGAAGTGTATATTCTGAAAAATGGCCTCTCCAAAACCCTACTTAAGCAAGTATTTATACTTTCTCCCTTTAGGGTTAGAAAGTATACAAAATTACAATTATGCCACTTTTAGGGTAGGCGATCCTAAATGAGAATTTCAAACAGAATGAAAGTGTCCTAAAAGAAAATACAACATAAAATAGCTCATAGAACAATTACAAGGTACAAAATATTATAAATCTTCACGAGCCAATGCTTCGAAGTGGAAACAATTGTAGCGGGCCTTTGAATGCAAATCTGATGATGTCCCGTAGCCATCAACTAATGTAAGACATGTTGGCATCCTATGGAGAAATATTATTGTACCTACAAGATTATTTCTCAAATACTTATTAGATAAAAAGAAATGAAGTAAAATATGAGTGATTTGGATCATCATCCAAATCGAGTTTTGAAAGCATATATGGTGCCAAAAAATTTCCCATCAATATGTGGATTGATGTAAGTGCTTATCTAAATCCATGACTTGAAAGCCTCAATTTCTTGCTTCTATGATCGTTCCGTCCCTTTCTTTGATCTAAATTCTATCGATCCTATTATAACGATTTATTTAATTCAAGATTCCATCATTAACACAATAACTTGATTATTGAAATCTCTTACATGATGAAATCGGGTTTGGTCCTTGAGGTTGTTTGCTTCGTTGCCTTAAAGTTCCAGAGAGTATCTCTTTGTCTACTTCTGTGCAAATGGTAAAGAGAGGAGTGCTAGGTCAATAGAGGGTTTATATACCCTGTCCATGAAAAGATTGAATTACCCCTAGGTCTTTTAAATAATTAAAAGTTTATCCTTGGCATTATATTTTAATAATATTATATGACTTTCTTCCTTGAAAGTTACTTGATTCTATAAGAGTTTTGGATTTTTCCTTTGCATATGATCTTCTAATTCCCACATCGCTTCTTATTCGATCTGATTTTTCCATTATACCTTAACGTAGAGAATTACTCTCATCCTTAACACTTATTCCTTGGTGTCTACAATTCTAACCAATCTTTCAATAGAGGATAAGTTTAGTTATACATTCAAAGGCTCCAAATCAACTATCTGATTTGGGTTTGGTATGAATTTTCTCAACATTAATACATAAAATACATCATGTGCCCTAGCTAAACTTTATGGTAGAGTTAACCTATAAGCTATAGTACCTACTCTTTCTAGAATTTCAAATGGGCCTACATATCTTAGGTTTAACTTCCCTCTTAGACCAAACCCGATCACCCCTTTAGTTGAGGAAATTTTCAATTGTACTTTACCTCCTACTTGAAATTCTAAGGGGTGTCATCTTTTATCAATGTAACTCTTTTGTTGGCTCTAGTACCATTTAAGTCATAGTACCTTGAAACCTAAGACACTATGGCTGCCACGTGTCTTTACTAGGCAAAGACACGTTAACGCTTTTAACTCTACTATATATAACAAAATTTGTATTTCTTATTAATCACCATCAAGATAACATTTAAACATATAAAAAATAACTTAATTAAATTCCATTCACAATTTTTATATTTCTTCAAGAACTCTTAATACATCAACTCAAACTACTTTAGATATCATCTATTCTAAATACTTAATTTCTCAAATATCAAAATAAGTTTCACCATTGTTTCAATGGCTTCAACGGTAAACCTTCACTCAGTCACCATAGTAATAAGAGAAATCTACGTCATCCCTTTCCTACACATTTGGCCCTAGGTCCTCATCATGGGTAGCATAGTCAATTGTGCTTGTAGCTAAAAACAAAATATTCTCGATGGGTGAGCTAATGCCTAGTACATATAGCTTGCATATACATACACATGAACAAGCATAAATTAAGTCACAAGCATTAATGCAGACATAAAACATCATACAATAGGTTATTATTTCATTTAGTCATCAAGCAACAATGGGGTGCTTACGACCCTGCCAAACCATATATAATAGGAATCATACACCTACAGGACCCATCATCAAAGCAAGAGCTGAAGGATTACAAAATTTGGTGATGAGGGTCCTATTTGAACAATTAGACCTCGAAGACATTTGTTTAGTGTCTTTGTTTCCATTGTATAATTGCTTTGCATTTTAGCAAGTACATTTGTCGGTTTTATAGGATGGCGAACCAACGCACTAATGTCAATTGTGCAAGCTATACTTGAACCTAGAAAGACAAGAGGAACTAGCTTTATTTCACTTGCATTTTACTTGGAGAAAATCGACCATCTTCACCTGATTCCACGTGAATGAATCTATTCTCCTAAGTGCTCCTTTAGGACCGGTTTTGCTTTATTTTACATTTTTGTAACTTCCTTATTTAGAATATGTATAAATACTTGTTATTTAGGTTTAGTAAGGGACTTTTTTTTGGAGATAAAATTTCAGATATTGTTGCCATGGAAAACATCCTCTTTCACGTATCCACTCTTATCAATTTCTAATTGAAATTGTGGCGAGTTTTTGCTTAAGAATTATTGTGCATAATATCAGTAATTCTCAAGCCTTTCCAATTATCACCAATTTAATATCTGGTATGTAATTGGATTTGTTTTTCCTATTTCATCATCACGTAATTAAGGTTCTTCTAGTTAGGGTTCACACCAATAGTTGGAAGTTAGAGTCAATTCTTCTTCTTTGCTTTGATTTGTAATGAAATTCATTTGAAGCACATCATAATTTGGTATGAGAGCATAGGTTTGTGGAAAGGGAATTCATGAATCACAAATTGGGGATTTAGGGTTTTTGTTCTTTCATTTCGAAATTGAAGTTGTGAGAAGTGGAATTGAAGTTCTTGTGTTGAATTGTTCCTTAATTCCATAGTAATTGTGATGTGCCTAAAACCAAGTTTAAGCACATGCAAAACCAATTTGAAAGACAATCATACAATGTCAATCAAACAAGCTTCCAATCACGTGAACTTCTTCTATTTTTTGTAATAACAAGTCCTAAAACCAATCAATCTTATATCATTACAAAGAGGTTACAAATGAAATCAAATTCAGATCAAGAACTATCCTAATCAACCTTAGATATGACTCACTAGTGAAGAAAAGGAAAAACACCATAAAGGGAATTGATATTATTCACAATTCTCTTTGATGCCACTCGCCACAATTTCAATTTTTGGATTGAAATTGATAAGAGCTAATGGATTTAGGATGAACCCTAACCCTCACACAAAATGTGCATTTGCTGCAAATTTCAAGAGCTTCCTCAAAGCCCTACTTAAGCAAGTATTTATACTTGCTCCCTTTAGGGTTAAAAAGTCTATAAAATTACAACTATGCCACTTTAGGGTGGCCGGTCCTAAAAGCAACAATTATAATCAATGAAAAGTGTCCGAAAAGCTTACAACATAAATAGTCTAAAGAAAATAATTACAAGTACAAAATAATAAAAATCCTTAAAGAGCTAATGCATCGAGGCGATGTTGATGATAGTGGGCTATTGGGTGAAAATCTAATGATGTCCTTAATTGTTGAACAATGAGATTCATTTGGCATCCCGTGAAGAAATATCATTTTACTTGTAAGATTATTATTCAAATATTTATTAGATAAGGAAAATAAGTGTAAATATGAGTGATTTGGATCATCATCCAAATCAAGTTCCATATCCATCTAGGTCGCCATAAAGATTCCCATCAAATTGTGAGTTGAATTCGAAGGAGGGTTGATTTTAGGGTTCTTTGCCATGATTAATTTAAAGGAATCATTATAATAGATTCCATTAGAATTGTAATTGAGTTGATTGTGTTGTGTTGTTCCTTGTTGATTTCGAAATCAAAAGCTTATAGTTCAAAAATTTGTTCTTGTGGTAGTCATCATGCTGTGAAGATTGGGAAATATTTTCAAATTGAATTCTATAATTATCTTGTGGAGTAATTGTGCATTAATTTCTTTGAATGCACTTTGACGAAGTTTGGAATCATTTTCTTTGTGCTGTGATATTTAGAGTGTGTGTTGTGGTGTAAAGTGGTGTGGCACTGTGAGAGTGTGATTGTGAAGTGAATCGTGGGAGTGTGTGTTGTGTGGTTGTGTTTTAAAGTGTGGGAGTGTGTGTGAAGCCATTGAGGTTGTGTGTTGCGTTAGTTGTGTGTTGAACCATGGGTGTGTGTGTTAGTTGTGTGTTGAATCGTGGGAGTATGTGTGTGTTGTGGAGTGTTGTTGTTGGTTTGAAGGAGTGTTGTGTTGTTGTAGTGGTTGGTGCCGTGAAGGTGAGTTATGTTGTTGTGTTGTGGTTAGTGCCATAAAGGTTTGTTGTTGTGAAGGGGTGATTGTGAGTATATATATATTTATTAAATTTAAAATCATGTCAAATGATAGTATGAATGGTAGAATTGGCAATAAGGCCAATAGTTAGGTTGGAGGAGGTCAAGGTCATCATGCTGCAGGTAGAAGAACATTAGAAGAACAATTGCAGGATCTCACCACTATTGTTGCTATATTAGCAACACGGGTAGATCAAATGACGATGCCACAATCACCAATAGTAAGCCCTTAGGCAACTTCACCTTAAGTAGCCCATTAGAATGCTCGTAGGGAAGGAGCTGTTGAAGGGAATAGGGGTAGGAGGTTTGAAGGTGATTATCATACTTTTAGGGAGGAAAAGGGATGATGATTTTAAAAATGAGCCTTACGCTAATCATGAGTTCAGACCGCCTTGGGGCTTAGAATACGTGAAATTGCAGATGCCTTCATTTGTTGGAAGGGGTTTTGCAAAAGACTACTTGGATTGGGAGGATAAGGTCGAGGGCCTATTTGAATGTTATGAGATTAACGATCACACTTGGATTCACCTTGTAACTGTTGAGTTCATTGGTTATGCCGCCTTATGGTGGAAGAATCTTGTGGCTAGTAGGCGAAGGGATGGTGAGGCAAAGATACATACATGGTATGAAATGAAACGGGTTATGAGAATGAGGTTTATACTTGAGAACTATAGGCAGGAGTTCTAAAAATTGAAGCAGGGAGGCAAAAATAGTTGACGAGTATGTACAGGAGTTTGAGACATTGATGATCAGATGTGGGTCAGTTAAACCTCTTAAACAAACCTTAGCACAATTTATGTCGGGGTTGAAGTATGAAATTACCTACATTATAGAGCTCTAGAGGTATGATACCCTTGAGGAGGCCATCTAGCTAGCTCTGAAAGTGGAAAGACAGAGGTGATCCCATCCATTTAGAGCAGTGAGTAACAGGTATGGGACTTTTACAACCTCTATAGTAGTCATAACCCTCCTGTTTAGACATTAAGTAGCCATATGTCCAAAACCAAGCATTTAAAACATTTGATTTGACGACTCTGTCCTCCTGATGTCCTAGCTACTGATGGTTTGCTATCATTTCCTATAACTGTTTTTCCTTTCCCCACTATCTCCTTCTCCCCTCTACCATCTTGCACCATTGGGCTCTTTTCTACATTTCTACTGTATCCCCCTCTATCAGCCTATGACTACTATGGAGGTTGAGAGTGAGGAAGATGAGGAAGACAACCTTGAGACCATAGATCTGTCGGGGGTATTAGATGAGTATTATGGTAACACAGATGTTGTAGTACATGAGGATAGGGGAAATGATTAGTATTTATTTATTAATGTACTGTGTCAAGCTTTGATTTCTTTTCCTACTAATGATGGTGAGCAGAGGGAAAATTTGTTCCACATCTCTTATAGGGTATAAGGTAATCTGTGTGCTATTATTATTGATTGCAATAGTTGTACTAATGCAGTTGCTGCATCATTAGTAACTAAATTAAAACTAGTCACTACCTTACAACCCAAACCCTATAAATTGCATTGGCTGAGTGAGCAAGGTTGTCTACATGTTACTCGGAGGGCTAAGGTACCTTTCAGAATAGGGGATAAATATCATGATGAGATTGTATGTGACATCCTTCCCATGTGTGCATCCCATATATTTCTTGGTAGGCCTTGGTTGTATGATAGAAGGGTTTTACATGATGGCCTCAGAAATACTTATGTGTTCTAGAAAGAGGGTAAACGTATAGTGTTAAACCCAATGTCACCTTTAGAGGTCCAAGAGGCTCAGAAGCAGATAAGTAAGATTGGGAAGAAGAAGACCTTATTGGTGGGATAATGTAAGTTAGAGGAAGCCATAGCAGATGAGAGACCGGTATATTTGTTGCAGATGAGGTATGCCCTAGAGATGGATGGGCGTAGGCATCTACCCCCTATGTTATCTCAGGCATTGGATGATTACAGTGATCTTTTTTATAGATGAATTTCTAGAGGGATTGCCGCCTCTGAGAGGTATTGAGCATGCTATTTACCAAACCGACTTGCATACCGCATGAATCCTAAGGAGGCTAAGGAATTGAAGCGTTAGGTGGATGAGTTGGTAGAACAAGGTTTTGTTAGGGAGAGTATTAGTCCTTATGTTGTTCCAGCTCTTCTTGTCCCTAAGAAGGATAGCACTTGGAGGATGTGCATTGATAGCTAAGCCATCAACAAGATCACCATCAAATACATGTATCTTATTCCTAGACTTGATGACATGTTAGATGAGCTATATGGTGCATAGGTATTCTCAAAGGTGGACCTTAAAAGCGAATATCATCAAATTCGAATGAGGAAAGGAGACAAGTGGAAGATCGCTTTTAAAACACGCCATGGATTATATGAATGGATGGTCATGCCGTTTGGTTTAACTAATGCTCTTAGTACTTTTATGAGGTTAATGAATCATGTAATGAAGGAGTTTCTAGGTAAATTTGTTGTTGTTTATTTTGATGACATTTTGATATATAGCAAAAACCTAGAAAATCATGTGGAGCAACTACGAGCTGTGTTTTTAGTACTGAGGGCGCAACAATTGTATGCTAATCTCCATAAGTGTTCTTTCTACCAAACTGAGGTAACATTTTTGGGATTTATTATATCTAGTTCTAGTGTTAAGGTTGATGAGGTGAAAGTGAGGGCTATTAGAGAGTGGCCAACACTAAAATTAGTTGCCGAGGTAAGAAGTTTTCATGGACTAGCTTCATTTTATAAACAATTTGTCCATAACTTCAGTAGTATTGTCTATCCTTTAACTGAACTGACTAAGAAAAATGTTCCTTTTATTTGGGGTGAGAAGGCCCAAAAGAGTTCTGAGGAGATGAAGGTAAAACTTACTAGCGCTCTAGTATTGGTTTTACCTGATTTTGACAGAGCTTTTGATTTAGAGTGTGATGCCTCAGGGACAGGGATTGGTATTATTTTGATGCAGGATAAAAGGCCTATTACATATTTTAGTGAAAAATTGAGTGGTGCACCTTTAAACTACTCAATATATGATAAGGAGTTCTATTCTTTAGTGAGGGCATTGATGACATGGCAGCATTATCTTCTTTCAAAAGAATTCATTATCTATACATATCATGAATCTTTAAAACATTTCAGAGGTCAGTAAAATCTATCAAAACGCCAAGTTGAGTGGGTGGAGTTTCTAGAGAGTTTTTCATATGTGATTAAGTACAAGAAGGGTAACATGAATATGGTAGCTAGCATTTTGTCATGCAGGTATGTACTTATCACCTCTCTACAATCGAAACTGCTTGGATTTGAATTGTTGAAGGAACAATATATGCATGATGAATATCTGAAAATAGTAGTTGAGAAATGTTCCAAGGGGAAAATATTTGAGGGGTATTATATGATTGATGGTTTTATACCTTATGGGTCAGCTAGAGAATTATTAGTGAGGGAAGCACATGCTAGAGAGTTATTTGGTCATTTTGGTGAAAAAAGGACTCTGGCTTTGTTAAAAGAACATTTTTATTGGAAGGGCATGATGAAGGATATTCATAAGGTACTGGAAAGTTGTAGGGTATGTAAGAGAGCAAAAGGAAAGAAAGGGGTTCAGGGTGAATATATGCCTTTGCCTATACCTACTCAACCTTAGATTGATATTAGCATGGATTTTATTTTGTGTCTACCCAAGACATAAAGAGGAAAGGATTCTATTATGGTTGTTGTTGATTGCTTCAGCAAAATGTCCCATTTTGTGCCTTGCCACAAAATGGACAATGCACTTTTTATAGCTAACCTTTTTGTGCAGAAAATTATAAAACTACATTGTGTTCCACATAGCATAGTGTTTGCCAGAGACACTAAGTTTCTTAGCTTTTTTTGGAAGACACTATGAAGAAGACTTGGTACTAAACTCATGTATAGTACCTCTTGCCATCCACAGACTGACAACTAGACGGAGGTTGTTAATCGTACTCTTAGTACCTTACTAAAAGCAACAGTTAGCAAGAATCTTACTAATTAGGACTTGTGTCTCCCTATTGTTGAGTTCGCTTACAATAAGTCTACTTATAGTTCAACCAGTAAGTCTCCCTTTGAAGTCGTGTATGGCTATAATCCTACTCTTCCATTGGATTTCATAGCTAGTCCGGCAACAAAGGAAGAAAGCTTGATTGGAGTAGAACGAGCCTAGGAGAATTAGAAACTTCATCAGAGGACAATTGAACATCTTCAGAAAACATAGGAATAGCAGAAACTTCAAGGTAACAAAAATAGGAAAACCAGAATTTATAATCCAGGTAATCTAGTTTGGATTAATCTCAGCAAAGATAGGTTTCCTCATAAGAAGTCATAAAAGCTATCACCAAGAGCAGATGGACCTTTCAGAGTTGTCTGACGTATCAACAACAATGCATACAAAATAGAATTGCTAGGAGGATACGACGTCTCTGCTACATTTAATGTTGCAGATCCATCACCATATTTGCCAGATGACGTTCATAAAGACCTATTAGATTTGAGGGCAAACCTTCTATAGGCCCGAGGAGATAATAGGAATCATATACCTATAAGACCCATCACTAGAGCAAGAGCCAAAGGATTACAAAATTTGGCGATGAGGATCCCATTTGAAAAATTAGACCCTGAAGACATTTTGTTTAGTGTCTTTGTTTCCATTGTATGATTGCTTTGCATTTTAGTAGGTAAATTTGTCGGTTTTATAGGATAACGAACCAACGCACTAATGT
Source organism: Laguncularia racemosa (assembly GCA_037954665.1). NCBI lineage: Eukaryota > Viridiplantae > Streptophyta > Magnoliopsida > Myrtales > Combretaceae > Laguncularia > Laguncularia racemosa. The sequence continues at coordinate 490,287 of JBBMOL010000222.1, read as the reverse complement.
CAAGTGTGAAAGCTATACTTGAACCTAGAAAGACAAGAGGAACCGACTTTATTTCACTTGGAGAAAACTGGCCATCTTCACCTCATTCCACGTGGATGAATCGGTTCTCCTAAGTGCTCCTTTAGGACCGGCTTTGCTCTATTTTACATTGTTGTAATTTCGTTATTTGGAATATGTATAAATACTTGTTATTTAGGTTTAGTAAGGGACTTTTTTTTTTTGAGATAAAATTTTAGACATTGTTGCCGTGGAAAACATCCTCTTTTATGCATCCACTCTTATTAATTTCTAATTGAAATTGTAGCGAGTTTTTTATGTGCCTTAGAATGAATCCAAGCACATAAAAACCAATTGAAAGATCAATTAAACCAATCTCCAAAATGGCATGAAGAACAAATTGCTAAGTGACCCTAATTTTCATGAAACAACACGCTCCAAAAAGATGATGTGCTTAAATGACTGTCGAGTCTAATTTTTGAATTCCCATTCCTAATCCGATCTAGACTAGACCCTATGCTCATCTAATGTAGATCCTCGACTTGAGTTAGGAATTTCGTTTGATTTTTGGAGTCGCCACCCAACTGTTGTTGGGAAATATTAAATTAAGACTAAAGGAGCGGATTAGTCTTAATTTGGACCATTAGTTGACGTTATTTCCTCTTCTCGTTTTTGAAAAGAGGAAAAGGGAAAACCAGAGTTTCTAAGTCCGGAGGCTAACCTATTAAAACCTTACGGTTACCACCTAATCTCCTAAAATTGTTCCGATTTAGAAATGTGTTTTATTGTGTTTCTATTACTTTTTATTATTATTTCAAGAAAATGATTTTTTTATTCATTTTATGGGTTGACCCGAATGGGTGCCTACGTACCTGTTGGATCAAACAAGTCGTAGTTCGCTTTTCTGAAAACCTTAAGTTGGTTTGGTGAATTTTAATTTATGAAACCTCTTCTAGTTTATGTTCTTACCATTTTTGGGATTTTTCTTCTAAAAAACTTCTAAGCCTAAGCTTTGATTTTTTTTTGAAAATTATTTTAGGGAAAAACATCAATTTTGGATTTATTTGAAGAAAAGGATTTTTCTAAGTGCTAAAACTCATTTTTTATGATTCTTTTATAATTTTTGAATTTTTTTATGATTTTTATGATTTTTTGTTATTTTTGTGATTTTTGGGAATTTTGTTGAATTTTGTGATTTTTGGGAATTTTTGTTGATTTTTGTGATTTTTGGGAATTTTTGTTGATTTTTGTGATTTTAAGTTTATTATCTATCCTATTTTGACATCTAAAATTTATTATTATTTTCCTAATATTTTTCTTGTTTTATTCTTTTTTGATTTTTTATTTTACATTATTAAATCCTAAAAAAAAAACTAATTTCTACATTTTTCTATTTATTGAAAATGGAAACAAATAAATAACTAATGACAAATAACAAAAACCAATAAATAAATAACTAAGCAAATAACAAAAACCAATAAATAAATAATAAATTAATTCGGAACAAATAAATAAACAAAATAAGTAAATGAAATAAAATAAAAAAAATCCGGAAAATCCGACTTACTTGGATCCGGGTTGGTGCTCGGGTCGGGTCGGACGGGTCGAATCGGGTTGGTCGGACACGGCGGCGGGGAAGGCTAGTTCATGGCGTTCCAGTGGCCTTTTGCAGCGGGTGAGGTGTCGAATCCTAGCTTCTCGAGGTTGCTGAATCCAATGGTGGCGGTGGTTTGCTCCCAGATCGCCTCCTGGTGGTGGTTCAACTTCGGCCGGTGCTTCGCGGTTTTGGGTCTCCTCCGATGCTCTCCGATTTGCACTCTTTCCTCACTTTCTCTCAATTTTGATTCGTGCTTTTGCTTCCTCCCCTCCTCCTCTATTTATAGGCACTTGAAACTGAGTTGGATAAGCTCGGATTTCCTCCGATTGAAGCTGATCGGATTTTCGGTTAGAAAAACCAACTCCGATTTGTGTCAATCCCTCGATTTGTTGCGATTTGATTCCAATTAGATAATGTTTATCTTATTTATGTTGAAGCTCTGTTGGATTTGTGCAAAAAAATAGAATCGAAACTGCCGAAATACGAATTTTTCCTTCCGCCGGCGATCTCGGGCTCGAGGTAGGAGACGATCACGCGCCCGGCGTGTGCGCTTCCTCCAGCCAATCAGATTCTGCCACGTGTCCTGGGTGAATGAAAAATTCGCAAAACGCGGAAACTGCTTCCCCCGCGTTTCGAACCTGCGACCTCGCACCCGCACCGCGCGCCTTAGCCCATGGTCCGGACCAGCTGAGCTAGCCCACTTTCCTGATTTTTGTAATTTCACAAATTGCATATCTGCAATGCGATTTTTCTATTTTTTTGTATTTTTTGAAAATTCCAAATTTTGTAAAAAAAGTTTATTGTTTATTATTGCTATTTCTGAAATCATTTTTCAAAATTGATGTGTTTTCCTATTTATTTTTATTTTTTTAGATATTTTTATTATTTATGCTAAAATAGGAAAAATTGGAAAAAATTGAAAATTGATTATTATTGATTCCTAGGGCAAAAATGGAGTGTTTACAGCTGCCCCTCTTTGTGGTAAAGTTTGAAAAACTTAACTACAAAGATAAACAAAAGACACCATTTTTGGCCTCTTGAATTAGGTTTTGGTAGGAAAATGCTCCAAGAGTAATAATCCTACGATTGAAGATGTTCCTAACAATTCAAGGTAATGTTCCTTCCCAAAAAGTGCTTTATGGGCTGACTAATTGGCGATGGGACATGTCTCCATCATTGTGTAGGAATGTATGAGAAATGATTATAGGAAGCGTCTTATCAGACTTGCAACCTTGGAAAGAAAATTTACTTAGGGAGCGCCCTTATGAGCTGGCTACCTGTCAACAGAAGCGTCTTGTTAGACTTGCAACCGTTTGGGAGAACATTTCTGAAAAGTGCCCCTCATAGGCTGACTAACCTTTGAATTGAATGCCTCAAAAAGTGCCCCCTATGGGCTGACTAACCTTTGATGGGATTGCCTCAAAAAGTGCCCCCTATGAGCTAACCATGAGAACAGTTTTTTAGGCAAGTGCCCCCTATGGGCTGACTAACCTTTGAATTGAATTTTACCTCAAAAAGTGCCCCCTGTGGGCTGACCATGAGGACAAAGTTTTAGGAAAGTGCCCCCTATGGGCTGACCATGAGGACAAAGTTTTAGGAAAGTGCCCCCTATGGGCTAACTAACTTGGGATTGAATTGTCTCTAAAAGTGCCCCCTATGGGCTGACCATGAGAACACAGTTTAGGAAAGTGCCCCCTATGGGCTGACTAACCTGGAGTTGAATTTGCCTCAAAAAGTGCCCCCTATGGGCTGACTAACTTGGAGTTGAATTTGCCTTAAAAAGTGCCCCCTATGGGCTGACCATGAGGACAAAGTTTTAGGAAAGTGCCCCTTATGGGCTGACTAACCTAGATTGGACTTGTCTCAAAAAGTGCCCCCTATGGGCTAACCATGAGAACAAGGTTTTTAGGAAAGTGCCCCTTATGGGCTAACTAACCTAATATAAAAATGATATCTAGGAAGGCGTCTTTATAGACCGACCTTTGAAGAGATCTAGGGAAGTGCCCCTTTTTGGGCTGACTACCCTATGATGAAAATGATGGCTCAAAAGGTGCCCCATGTGGGCTAACCTTGAGAGATCGAGGGAAGTGCCCCTTTTTGGGCTGACCACCCTATTAAAGGGCATGTTCAGACAAGTGCCCCACTACGGGCTGACTCATCTTGTACTTTTGAACATGCTTTCTACGGCCTGACCTAAATGATGTGATGCTTTTCATGACAGTTATTATTTATTTATTTTTAATGTGCTTGCTAGTTTTATCGTGGATAGCAACCAAACAACCGAACCTTCGGGCTGGTTTGCTTCTACTTCATTTCTTCTTATCTTGACACAGGGTCGACAATTTTGATGTGCTCCCTTTCTTTATACACAACGCTCTTTTGACGATAATGTTATCCTAATAACGCGCTCAGTTTTAATGCTCTAAAATAGATAGGATTATATCACAAACTATATTAAGATTCAGTATCATTTCAGCATTTATCTTTCATTGGTGAAATGGTGGGTAATGTGTTTAGGAATATTTATTGTGATGAGAATTGATTGTTGATCATTAAGGAATATTAACTTTGCTTGTAAAAAGTAAAAACTCGACTCAACGAAATCTGTATCGAATATTGTCCTTCATAAACATTGGCAAAATTTTGATTCCCTTGCCTAAGGATAGTACATCTTTACAGCATCTGTGTTAATGGGGTCTCTTAATTCTGGACCATCCATCTGAGTTAATATCAAAGCACCTCCTGATAGAACCTTTTTCACCACATAAGGGCCTTGATAGTTTGGGGTGAATTTTCCTCTGGAGTCTTGGGCATTCGGGAGAACCTTCTTTAGTACCAGATCCCCCTCTTTAAAGTACCAAGGTCTCATCTTCTTGTTAAATGCTCGGGCCATTCTTTGTTGATAACACTGACCATGACATAATGCGGTAAGTCTTCTTTCATCAATCAGATTCAGTTGATCAAGCCTCTTCTTTACCCAGTCTGATTTAGTTAACTGAGTTTCTGATAAGATTCTGAATGATGGTATCTCAACTTCAACTGGTAGCACTGCTTCAGTACCATATACCAATGAGTAAGGGCTAGCTCCTGTAGACGTTCTTATTGAAGTCCTATAAGCCATGAGAGCAAACGGTAACATTTCATGCCAATCTTTGTAGTTGTTGTCATTTTCTTGATGATCTTTTTGATATTTTTGTTAGCTGCTTCTACTGCCCCGTTCATTTGAGGTCGGTAGGGAGTTGAATTTCGGTGGTTTATGTGGAATTGTTGACATAAACCTGTCATCGATTTGTTGTTGAGATTGGTACCGTTGTCGGTGATGATGGACTCAGGAACTCTATATCGGGCTATTATGTCCCTTTTTAAGAAGCGGACTATTACCTCTTTTGTGACATTGGTTTATGATGAAGCTTCTACCCACTTAGTGAAGTAATCAATTGATACCAGTATAAATCTATGGCCATTGGATGCTGTCGGAGTGATAGGGCCAATTATGTCGATTCCCCACATGGAGAATGGCCATGGTGCGGATAACAAGTGTAGCTCGTTGGGCGGAGCATTTATCCGGTTTGCGTAGACTTGACACAGATGACAGTGCTTGACATATTTTATGCAATTTGATTCCATGGTCAACCAATAATATCCTAACCTCATGATTTTTCGAGCCAACATGTAGCCATTCATATGAGGTCCACATACTCCTTCATGTACTTCCTTCATCAGTTCGCATGCTTCATCTTTGTCCACACATCTCAACAGGGTGGTATCAGATGATCTCTTGTAAAGTATGGACCCACTTAATAGGAAATGGCTTGCTAACCTTCTGAGTGTTCTTTGGTCATTCTTGCTAGCCATTTCGGGGTATTTACCTTCTTGGAGAAAGGTCTTGATATCGTGATACTAGGGTTTGTTATCTTGTATCTTTTCCATTGTTAAACAGTAGGCGAGCCGACTTTCGATGTCTATTTTTATCGGTTGAACTTCGGCTCCCCCTGTTATCTGGATCATAGATGCTAGTATGGCTAGTGCATTTGCGAACTGATTCTGAGTTCTCGGGATGTATGTGAAAGTGATTGCCTTGAATTCCTCAATTAACTCTGTCAAGTGTTGATGATATGGTACCAGTTTGGGGTCTTTAGTCTTATATTCCCCTCTTGTCTGTAGTATGATGAGCGATGAATCCCCGTATACCTCTAATTCGCGGATTCCCATTTGGTAGGCCATTTTGAGGCCAAGAATACATGCTTCATATTCTACGATATTATTGGTATAGGGAAATGTAAGTCTCGTCGCTACAGGGAATTGAGTGCTGTCCGGGGATATCAATACTGCCCCAACCCCACAACCGAATACGTTGGCAGCTCCATCGAAAAACAATTTCCATTTCAGGTTCTGCTCTATCCCAAAGTCTTTTACTGGCATATTTTCCACTGTCAATATATTCTCATCCGGAAATTGGGCCTGTAGTTCTTGGGAATCTGTCTCGACAGGGTGTTCCGCCAACTGGTCGGCTAAGGCTTGCGCTTTCATCGAGTTCTGATTTACGTATGTGATGTCGAACTCGGATAGGAGCATTTTCCACTTAGAGATTCTCCCTATCAAGGCTGGTTTCTCTGCCAAGTATTTCAAGGGATCATGTCTTGTCAGCAGTTCAATATGGTAGTAAAGGGTATACTGCCTTAGCCGATGCATGACCCAAATTAAAGCACAACAAGTCTTCTCCACCTCTAAGTACCTCTGTTCCCCGTCTGTGAACTTCTTGCTCAGATAATATATGGAGCGCTCTCTTCCTTCATCATCTTTCTGCCCCAGCACACATCCCATGGATTCAGGGAGTATAGTGAGGTATAAGAATAAGGGCTTTCTTTGTTTCGGGACTATCAAGACTGGAGGTTTTATAAGGTAGTCTTTGATTATCCTGAATGCCTCTTCGCATTCGTTGTCCCATTCTATTGCGGCGTTCTTCTTCAACAAACGGAATAACGGCCGGCATTTGTCGGTGAGCTGTGAGATAAATCGAGCTATGTAATTTAATCTCCCCAATAAGCTTCTTACTTCTTTAACGGAGCGTGGGGAAGGTAATTCTAGTATAGAATTTACCTTGTCAGGGTCGATTTTAATGCCTTCCTGACTTATGACAAACCCTAACAATTTCCCCGTTATGACCCCAAAAGTACATTTCTCTGGGTTTAACTTGAGCAGAAATTTTCTCAGTCGTTTAAAAAATTTCCTCAGGATATCTATATGGCTTTCTCCTTCTTTGGATTTGGCTATCATGTCGTCGACATATACTTCAACCTCTCGATGCATCATATCATGAAGTATAGCGACCATGGCTCTCTGATACGTTGCCCCAGCATTTTTTAAACCGAAAGGCATGACTTTGTAACAGAAAGTCCCCCATGTTGTGATGAAAGTCGTTTTGGTTTTATCTTCCTCAGCCATTTTTATTTGATTATATCCCAAGAAACCGTCCATGAATGAGAAGAGATGGTTTCCCGTAGTGTTGTCTACTAGAACGTCAATATGAGGTAGGGGGAAGTTATCCTTTGGCGTGTCTTGGTTTAAGTCCCGAAAGTCTACGCATACGCGTACTTTTCCGTTCTTTTTCATGACAGGGACTATATTTGCTACCCACTCTGGGTAGTCGGATACTTCAATGAACCCTACTTCTAGCAGTTTCTTGACTTCTTTGATTTTCAGTAAGATGTCAGGCCTAAATCTTCTCAGTTTTTGTTTTTTAGGTTTGACATCTTTCCTTGTGGGAAGCCTGTGAACTACTATTGACTGGTCTAGCCCTGGCATGTCACCATACGACCAGACAAACACATCTGCATATTCCGTTAATAGCTCGATTATCTCATGTTTTTGCTCGGCACTCAAATTGGTCTCGATTTTGAGGTTCTTAGGGTTTTCCATGCTTCCTAGATTTACTGTCTCCACAGGCTCGTCGATCGAGATTTCGCTTTGTTCATGTTTTAGCCAATTTTCTTGTATTATTTCGTGGTCTAAAATATCGCCTTCAACAACTGACCCAGCAGCGTTGGAAACGATATCAGCGTTTTTACTTTTTACCTGCGTGAAATATCCCTAATGTTCGATGGTAGGAGATCTGAGTAAAATGAAAGCATATATATATATAAGAAGAAAAAACAAACTATAATTAAACTTGATAAATAGTCTCAATAAGATTTGTTTAATAATCTTTCTCTACTCTCGAGCTAACCTAGCGCTACTGATAGGATAACAAAACCGATTGTTGAGAGCCTGATGCTGGTTAGACGTGCGGGGAGTTGATTTCCCTTTGCTGTCGTCCTCCTCATTTATCCAGAGCTCTTGACTGACGTTTGCCTTTTGGAAAGATTGTTGGAGAGGTGGGATGCACATCTGGGTGTCGATCAGCTTCCCCTTCATTCTACCTCTGACACGTTTTGCTAGTGCTTCTTCCGCGGCCGTAGGAATGTACCCCAGTCCAAACGTCCCGTGCTGCCCCTCTTTAAACTGATGGCCCTCCTTGCCGGTCACCATGATTACTTCATTGAAAATCTGCAACCCCAGGTCTTTTGAACCTTCTTCCCCAATATAAGGTATGGCAGTCTCTTTGTATATGGCGTAATCCTGCTCGCCCAGTACGGTGACTATCTGCCCGTTTGCGATGAATTTGACCCTTTGGTGGAGACTAGAGGGGATGGCTCCAGCAGCATGTATCCAAGGTCGTCCCAAGAGCAAATTAAAGGATCTTGGGATATCGAGGACCTGGAAGGAGATGTGGAATATTTGTGGACCGATTTCCACCAGTAGGCTCACCTCCCTTACTATGTCTCTTTTGGACCCGTCAAAAGCTCTGACCACTGTGGAGCTGGGTTTTATATTGCTTGGATCGACCCCCAATAAGTCGAGCGTTGCCAATGGGCAAACGTTGAGAGATGATCCGTTATCGATAAGTACCCGAGAGACAATAGTGTCATTGCACCTGACCACTACGAACAGTGGTTTGGTATGTTGGTCTCCCTCTTCCCCTAGCTCTTCCGGTGAGAAGGATATTTGGTCCATTGCGAAGATGGAGTTCGCCACATGACCCAATTTGTCTATAGCGATACCTTCCGGGACTTGAATCTTTTTCAGCACTTTAAAGAGTGCTTCCCTGTGAGGTTCGGATGTTGTGAGAAGGCCCATGAGCGATATCTGCGCTGGAACTTTATTTAATTGTTCCATGATCTTGTATTCACTGGCCTTAACCAACTTCGTGAATGCAGCAAGTCCTTCTTCCTCTTCTTCCCCTTTTTCCACGGTGGGCTCTTTAGTCGAGCCTTTATACTTTGGATCGTATAATCTCCCAGAGCGCGTGATGCCTCCCACTATAGGAGGTCGCTCTTGTTCGAGAGCCCGATAGTCGAACGGTGCAGCCTTGTAATTCCCTGCCGGTATAGGAACGTTGAATACATATCTTTTTCTTGGGTTTTGTACCTCAGTTGACTGTCCCTCATAGCATTGTATAACCCTGGGCTTCTGATGAGAGTTGATCGTGTTGACAGTTTTCCCCTCTTCCTCTACCGGGTTGTCTTCCTTCTCAAATTCTGGTCCCCGTCCGCTAGGTGGCCCTTATTCAGTCGGGGTATAAGAATAGTTTACCAATTACTGAAATCTCTCGTGTGATTCTCCCAACGTGCCAACCGTTGGGTCTCCCGCTAACCATCTCTTCTTAATGTGTGTTTTTGGAGTCTCTTTTGGAGCTTGGCGGGATTGCTTCTTCTATGGCTCGGTCTTCAAGGCTTCTTTGGGAACTGACTCCTCAGATGTAATCATATTAATGGTGGGCCTGTGATTGGGCAGGGGGTTGGTGTTGACATTGGGTACTGGGGTGTTCACAAAATCCAATTGTATGATTCATGCATCAATTAAATCTTGGATTTTGTGTCGGAGCCTCCAGCACCTATTTGTGGAATGCCCCTCCTGACCCATGTGGTAGTCACACTTGAGATTTGAGTCAAAGTTCTTAGGCTTGTACTTGTCATTGGGGATCTCGAAACTAATCAAGTTGTCTACCCTCAACCGAGCAAAGACTTGATTGAGTGGGATGGGGATTGGAGTGAACTGCCTTGGGACCCTGACAGCCTGATTTTGACCCGTCGTGGGTTGCTGGACTGGGGTACTCGTGGTCTGAAATGTAACACGAGTCCCGGCCTTTTCTGCTTTACCGGAGTGGACCATGCTGACAGTGGATTCTTTAGCTCTGTTTCCTCCCATAGGCCTTTATGTCGGTGTGACCCTAGGAGGCTCCATTGTTTGGAGTCTACCGGTGGTGATGGCGTTCTCAATCCTGCACCCCGTAGCTACTACTTCTGCAAAACTGGACGAGGTCTGGCCCACCAGGTGTGAAAAGTAGGTCTTGTCCAGGGTATTGACAAATATGGATATCAATTCCTTCTCAGATATCGGGGTTGCTACCCTAGCGGCCTGGGCTCTCTAGCGTTGAGCATATTCCTTGAACGGCTCAGCATGTCTCTTCCGGAGACTTCCCAGGTCAATTACAGATGGGGCGACTTCAATATTGAACTTATATTGGTCATAAAACGCCCGGGCTAGCTTCTCCCAAGTGTTGACAATGTTGAAGTCCAGGTGGGCATACCAGACTAGTGTAGGGCCGGTGAGGCTGTCTTAGAATGTCTGAAGCATGAGCTAGTCGTATAGAGCATACTTGCTCATTTTCCGGGCATATAGCCTGGTATGCATTTTGGGGCAGCCGGTCCCATCATACTTTTCGAAATCTGGGGTCTTGAACTTTTCAGGGTATATCTCTTCCCTGTATGTTGGCAGATTGGTGATTCCGGCCTGTTCAAAACCATCAGTGCCCTCAATGGTTCTCATCTTATCATGGAGCTGCTGGAAAAGTCGTTTCTCCATCTCTTTCTGCCTCTCTTCCATTTCCCTCTTCAGGTCGTCAGAGGTCGGCCCCTGGTTGAATTTTGGCTCATATTCAAAAGCCGGGTTAAGGTGGGAATTGATCTCCTCATATTCTGGAGGCTGTCCCTCCACTGGTTTTCCCTTTCTAGCCCCTGAATACTCTTCCTAGGTTGGCTGAGTGTTGCGCAGGAGGCCGATGCTTTCAGTTAAGAGGTGAACCTGGGCAGCCAGTTGTTGGACTGTTTGTTCTAGGGACATGATCCTAGAGTCCGAGGCAGCTTCAGCATTGGTGTTGTTGCGGTTGTCATTGCTGTTGGCCATTTTTGTTCTTGAGCGCGTGAGAACTGGGCTTCTAGGAGGGTTCGATTGTTTGGAAGCTATCTTGATACCTGGATTCGCATTTTGTTTTGCTTTTAGTGTAATGAATGCACGAATGATATGCATGTGTCACGCGAATGCTAAAAGTAAAAGGGTTGACAACTGATTGACAATGTAATATTGAAACTTTACTTTTATTAATATTGAGAATTCTGGAGTTCAAAATGAAATATTACAAATAAAGATCTACTTCCTAGTTCTTTTAGTCTTCTGTTGTGGAGGCTCAGATTTCCCACTGATGATGGCTTCCAATTCCTTGACTTTGGCTTGGCATTTCTCCAATTGTGCTTCTAAGGCCTTGTTCCTTTGGTTGGATTCTTTGAAATGTCCCTTCCAGATGTCTTTCTTATGATTCGTAGCTTCAAAGTATACCTCCATTCGGGCCCTGACCTGCTCCAGGTATACTTCTATCTCTGGATTGATCTTGTCTGGTCTTGGTTGGGTGACGTCTGGAACCCGATATGCTCTTTCCCCTGTCTGGTATAGCTGGCGGATTACAAATTCTCTGGTGGCTCGGTGCTTTCCCACTTCGCCATCTAATTCCCCGAGGTCCACATTCGGGCTTTCAATTCTGGCTTCCCAAAGTGCTTTGACCTCTGCCAGCTTCACAAACTTCTCAGCTACTAACAGGTTCGGATCTTGATACTCAAAGGTAACTGCTTGTACCGAGGGCTGATAAACTATGTCTTGGATAGTGCTGAACTGGCGGACCACTGAGTTTGGGTGATATCCGATACATCCGCTGATTCCGATTAAAGGCACTGTTTGGAAGTTTCTGCAGGTCAAGATGAAATTGTTACAGCAACTCCACTTGGCTGTCCATAAAATATCTTCGGCACTGAAGCTCCTAAGCAGCTCTACCCAACTGTGGCTGGTAAGGTCGTCGGGTAGCTTTACCTTTTCTATACATGAGTCCACCAAATCCACCTGTTGGGCTAGGGTTTTCCTGACCATGTTCAGCCCGAAGCATTTGAGGTGGCTTACAAACCATATTAGCAGAAGGTTCAGGCTAGAGCGAAGGATCCCATGGCCTTTTTTCTTGAGGAAGTTTAAATTCCGGATCTGTTTAGCCAGTAGAGCCGGGATGTAGGATCTTCCCTCCAGGAATTGGGTCACCAGCTCTGCAACCCTGTAGTGAATATAGAAGGTCCCGGTGGGGAACAGTACGGTAGCGAAAGCTGTCAAGATGAAAGAGTTCACCCTTCTCTGTCTGTAAGTCTTGGGGTCCCCATACAGGATGTCCTTTCTATCCCCATTGTCCTCTCGGGCGATAAACCAGGCTTCTAAATCATCCATGTGTATGCAATACCCATTACAGTTTGCCAGGGCTTTGCTGACTGCTGTCTTCCGGATGCCTAGTAATCTGCTGAACGTACCGGCTGACCCGACCTCTAGGTCTGGAATGTAGATCTGATCGGTTAGTGCTGGAGCCTGTAGTAACTGAGTGTATTCCTCCAGGGTAGGGGTGATCTCATGCGGCCCAATAAAGAAGGCGGCGGGCTCAATTTCCCATAATTGAAACATGGCCCGGACTAAAGGCAGATTCACCCCTATCCTTATCAGTGAGAGGACGGGGCCTATCTTTTGCTGGATGAAGGCCTGCTCCTCTGGGTTGTACAAGGTAAACCAATGGTCCAATACCAATTTTGGGTCCAAAGGTTTGTACACCTGAATTTCTTTGCGGAGGAGACGGTCGACTGCGGTGTTAGCCATCTATTTACAATAAGAAATAGCCTAGTTACAAACAGAGCTATGAAAACATTACAGGGAAATGGTCCTGAACTCCAAGGACAAAATAACAAACCATTACATTGTCATCCAATTGTCAACCCCTTATGATGTTATGTATGCAAGTAGGTTGTTTCTAACTGGTTCCCGAGCTCTATGGCCTCCCGCATTCTCGGAGAAATGGATCTCAGGCCATATCGAAGCATAGGGTGGGGTAGCCTAATCAGTCCCGAACGGTGAATCAACTCACTTCGCCCGAAACCTACACAATGGCTCCCCGTCTCAGGTTTCTAGGACGGCCCGGGTTCGACCGCATCTACTCACACACACATATGCATGTAAACCCCCACAGTAAAGAAAAACTGAAAATCTAAATAAACCCTAAAAGGTTAGCAACAGAGCAAAATGGAACACATTCCTTAAAGATAACAATTCGAAGAGAATCAGGTGGCTAGCCTGCTAGCATGGATCCCCAGTGGAGTCACCATCCTGTCGAGTCTAATTTTTGAATTCCCATTCTTAATCCGATCTAGACTAGACCCTATGCTCATCTAATGTAGATCCTCGACTTGAGTTAGGAATTTCGTTTGATTTTTGGAGTCGCCACCCAACTGTTGTTGGGAAATATTAAATTAAGACTAAAGGAGCGGATTAGTCTTAATTTGGACCACTAGTCGACGTTATTTCCTCTTCTCGTTTTTGAAAAGAGGAAAAGGGAAAACCAGAGTTTCTAAGTTCGGAGGCTAACCTATTAAAACCTTACGGTTACTACATAATCTCCTAAAATTGTTCCTATTTAGAAATGTGTTTTATTGTGTTTCTGTTACTTTTTATTATTATTTCAAGAAAATGATTTTTTTATTCATTTTATGGGTTGACCCGAATGGGTGCCTACGTACCTGCTACTCAGGATCAAACAAGCCGTAGTTCGCTTTTCTGAAAACCTTAAGTTGGTTTGGTGAATTTTAATTTATGAAACCTCTTCTAGTTTATGTTCTTACCATTTTTGGGATTTTTTTTCTAAAAAACTTCTAAGCCTAAGCTTTGATTTTTTTTTGAAAATGATTTTAGGGAAAAACATCAATTTTGGATTTATTTGAAGAAAATGATTTTTCTAAGTGCTAAAACTCATTTTTTATGATTCTTTTATAATTTTTGAATTTTTTTTATGATTTTTATGATTTTTTGTTATTTTTGTGATTTTTGGGAATTTTGTTGAATTTTGTTAATTTTGGGAATTTTTGTTGATTTTTGTGATTTTAAGTTTATTATCTATCATATTTTGACATCTAAAATTTATTATTATTTTCCTAATATTTTTCTTGTTTTATTCTTTTTTGATTTTTTATTTTACATTATTAAATCCTAAAAAAAAAAAACTAATTTCTACATTTTTCTATTTATTGAAAATGGAAACAAATAAATAACTAATAACAAATAACAAAAACCAATAAATAAATAACTAAGCAAATAACAAAAACCAATAAATAAATAATAAATTAATTCGGAACAAATAAATAAACAAAATAAGTAAATGAAATAAAATAAAAAAATCCGAAAAATCCAACTTACCTGGATCCGGGTCGGTGCGCGGGTCGGGTCGAACGGGTCGAATCGGGTCGGTCGGATACAGCGGCGGGGAAGGCTCGTTCACGGCGTTCCGATGGCCTTTTGCAGCGGGTGAGGTGTCAAATCCTAGCTTCTCGAGGTTGCTGAATCCAATGGTGGCGGTGGTTTGCTCCCAGATCGCCTCCTGGTGGTGGTTCAACTCCGGCCGGTGCTTCGCGGTTTTGGGTCTGCTCCGATGCTCTCCGATTTGCACTCTTTCCTCACTTTCTCTCAATTCTGATTCGTGCTTTTGCTTCCTCCCCTCCTCCTCTATTTATAGGCGCTTGAAACTGAGTTGGATAAGCTCAGATTTCCTCCGATTGAAGCTGATCGGATTTTCGGTTAGAAAAACCAACTCCGATTTTTGTCAATCCCTCGATTTGTTGCGATTTGATTCCAATTAGATAATGTTTATCTTATTTATGTTGAAGATCTGTTGGATTTGTGCAAAAAAATCGAATCGAAACGGCCGAAATACGAATTTTTCCTTCCGCCGGCGATCTCGGGCTCGAGGTAGGAGACGATCACGCGCCCGGTGCGTGCGCTTCCTCCAGCCAATCAGATGTTGCCACGTGTCCTGGGTAAATGAAAAATTCGCAAAACGCGGAAACTGCTTCCCCCGCGTTTCGAACCTGCAACCTCGCACCCGCACCGCGCGCCTTAGCCCATGGTCCGGACCAACTGAGCTAGCCCACTTTGCTGATTTTTCTAATTTCGCAAATTGCATATATGCAATGCGATTTTTCTATTTTTTTGTATTTTTTGAAAATTCCAAATTTTGTAAAAATTGTTTATTATTTATTATTGTTATTTCTGAAATCATTTTTCAAAATTGATGTGTTTTCCTATTTATTTTTATTTTTTTACATATTTTTATTATTTATGCTAAATTAGGAAAAATTGGAAAAAATTAGAAATTGATTATTATTGATTCCTAAGGCAAAAATGGGGTGTTTACAATGACCAAAGCACATACACACAACAAATTGAAGCAATATCAATCAAGAACAAAGTTCACAAATGGTGTGAACCCTAATCCCTTATGAATTTGAATTTGTAAAATAAGTTGCTCAAAGATCCAATTACAAGTACACAATTGCAATTGAGAATTCAATTACACAATACACAATCAAAAGGGTATGAAATCGAAATTGAATTATAACCCTAAAAATTGCGTGAATGAGATAACAAAAAGGATGAACTAATTCCTCACTAGATATTACTCACTAGTTGGGAATTAGGATGGATTTGATGTTGTTGAGATCAAACACAACAAAGATCAAATCCTACTCACCACACTTCTTTGAAGAATGATAAGAGTTCACGTGAAAATGGAGGAGACCCTCACGGTTTTCAAGCTTGAAAAATAATGTTCAAAAAGCTCCTTATGAACCCTGCTTAGCAAGTATTTATACTTGCTCCAATGAAGGTTAAAATGTCCAAAGATTTATGCCCTATGCTACTAATGTGGCTAGTTATAATTCAACCAAAATACAAGCAAATCAAAATGTCCCAAAAATGATTACAAAGTGACTAGTTCAAAAATAAAATAACAAATACAAATATGGTCTTCAAAGAGTTGGTTCTTCAAGTTAATTGAGTTCATTACGGACCATTGGATGTGAATTCGATGATGTTCCCAATTTGATCAATAGTGTAGGTTATTTGGCATCGTGTAAAAATTGATCACTGTACTTGCTATAATACAATCCAAACATTATTAGATAAGGAAATGGATACATGTGAGCAATTTGGATCATACATCCAAATCAGGTTCCTTGACTATCGGGATCGCAAGGTAGATTGGTATCAGTTTTTGCTTAAGAATTATTATGCGTAATATCAGTAATTCTCAAGCCTTTTCGATTATTACAAGTGTGTAATATCTGGTATGTAATTAGATTTGTTTTTCCTATTTCACCGTTGATAAAGGCATATTTTACTCATAATTCATTAAGCGATTTGCAAGTATTCATTATTGATTTTAGAGAAATCATAAGGAAATGGTACTTAATCATGTTCATTTTTACATTTCAGATGTTGGAGGACTTTGAGTTCAAAGCTTAATCAATTTGGAGAGATTGCATACAAATTGAAGCATGAAAAGATTGAAGTATGGCAAAGGAAAAAAAAAGCAAAGCCGCCGGCCTTTATGGCCGGCTTAAATAAAGGCAGCCGGCCTTGGATCGGTCTTGTTTTAATTGCATCTTCTCGCCTCCCCTTGCATATATATAGGTCTTAGGTCGATTTAGAGAAGAACTTTTGTCAAATTTTCGTGTTCTTAGAGTAGTTTTAACCTAGTTTTAAGGGAGAATTGTGGAGATCAAATCTTGGAGAAAACTTTGTGATCTTGGTGGAGATTATCATCCTTTGTGAAGGATTTGTGGAGTTCCTTGCAATTAAGGTATTATTTGTATTATTGAATTGGTGATTTCTGAACTTTATTTCTTATATGCAATTTAAGCATTTGATCCAACCATTGAATATGATTTCTTTTGCACGAATCTCCTTGAATCATAATCATGTCTTTATCTCCTTGAATTGCTAAATCTTTTCCATGGGAAATTGGATGAAACCCTAGAATGTTAAAAGGATAATTGTAGCCATGTTATATGATTAGGAATTATTAGGATTATTCATGATTGCAATTCCTTTGATTTCAATTATAATTGGTCTTTGATTATAATTGTTAGGAATCCTTTTGATACGGGAGTTGGTTAGGATATGTTAGGAATTCTTAATTATATTGATTATTAATATGGGAGTTGCGATAATTGGTTTAATTAGAGTTTATGGAGGGTGCAATGCAATGTTTCTTGTTAATTAATCACTAAGGGATTAGGGTTAATTGATTTAGGGCATTAGTTGTTTGTAGCATCAGGAGGTGTATGAACATAATTTTGATTCCTTGGTTAATTGGAGATGCGGAAGCCGACTAATTGATTTAAGGTTAACATCCCTAAAAAGGATTTTCTAAACTCACTTGAATAACCTTATAACCACTAGTTGATATAACATGGTAGCAGTTTGATTAATGAATCTAGGGTGAATTCTAATTTCCCTCGTTCATAATTGACAGATTGTTCATAAAATTCTCCTTGTTTGCTTTAAGTTAAATTTTTAGCTTAGACATTTCAAAACCCCTTTTTAATCACCTAGATATTGATAAGAATTTCCATAAGTCTAGTACTCTATTAGTTTCTCGAGGGATTGACAACCTTACTTTTCACCACTTTATTACTTGATATGACCAGTGCACTTGCTGCAATTTACGCTTCCATTTTATATATACGTTATGAGTGTATTAAGTTTTTGGCGCCGCTGTCGGGGGACTAGTAGATATTAGATTTCGTAATTCTATTGGTAGTCTAGGTGCAATTTTACGTTTTTCTTGGCTTTTGGTCTCTTTGCAAGTGTTACATGCGCAAGAGTAGGAGTGCTGATCTCCTACGTTTCGATATTGAGATTGAGCGTACTCTACGCCAAATTAGAAGAGACAACAAGTATAGAGAACAAGTAGAAGAGATGGCGAATGAGGATAATCGCCAGATTCAGGGTGTTCAGCGAGCACTTAGAGATTTCTCTGTTCCTAGGATTCAAGAACCACCCATTGTTAGACCAACTATATAAGCCAACAATTTTGAGCTTAAACTGGCACTCATTCAAATGGTGCAATCGAGTCAGTTTGGAGGGTATTCAAATGAGAGCCCTGATGATCATCTTGCTGGGTTTCTTCAATACACCAACACTGTCAAGCATAATGGTGTCACTGATGATGCCATAAGACTACAACTTTTCCCTTTCTCATTGAGGGATAAAGCTAGAGCTTGGTTTTATTCATTGCCCCAGGGATCTATCACTACTTGGGAAGACCTATCAATCAAGTTCTTGAGGAGATTCTTCCCATCAGCTAGGACCACCAAACTAAGAAGTCATATCACTAACTTTACAAAGTTTAGTGGTGAATCACTTTATGAGGCATGGGAGAGATTCAAGGAAGCAACGAGAAAATGCCCACATCATGGTTTACCAGACAATCTCCTTATTGAGATTTTTTACTTGAGTCTGGATGAGACATTGAGGTCTCTTGTGGATGCTGCAGCTGGGGGTGCACTAATGGGAAAAACTTACTTAGAGGCCAGTGCATTGATAGAAGAGATGGCCTTTAGTGCATACAATTGGCAAACTGAAAGAAGTGGTACAAGAGTAGCGTCAATGAATGACAATGTCAATATGGCTCAGTTGACTGCTCAGATAGCTGCCCTCACCACTCAGGTAAGTAGACTCGCCTCTTCAAATTCTTTTAATGCTAATCTATCTTCTAGTTGTGAAATTTGCTTAGGACCTCACTCAGCTAGTGAGTGCATGGCTGGAAAGTCATCAGCTCCATCTAGTGGAGAGCAGGTAAACTTTGTAGGCAACCTTCAGAGAGGTACTCAAGGACCATATTCGAATACATACAATCTTGGGTGGCGCAATCATCCAAACTTCTCATGGAGGAATGAGAATCAAGCACTTAACCCGCCCCTTGGATTTCCTAAACAAGCCTCTGCTCATAATGCCTATTCTCAACAACAACCTACTCAGATGGAAGAGCTCATGAGGAGCTACATGCAAAAGACTGACACCCTCCTGCAAAACCAACAAGCTTCTATCAAAAACTTGGAGGGTCAGCTCGGTCAAATTGCACAGCAGCTAAGTACTAGACCCTCAGGGTCTTTGCCTAGCAAAACTGAGGAGAACACCCATCATGTCAATGCCATCATGCTAAGGAGTGGTAAGGAGGTGAAGAAAGCTGAAAGGCAGGTAAAAATTCAAGAGAAAGATCCAGAGAAAGGTAAGTAGAAGGAGGAGGAACTCACATCCAAAGCACCAGTGTTGCAGCCTTATGTTCTACCTATCCCCTTCCCAGGAAGACTCAAGCAGAGGGAGTTGGAAGCCCAATTTGCTAGGTTTTGTGACATATTTAAAGGGTTTCAAATCAATATACTTCTCTTAGAGGCCTTGAAGCAAATTCCATCCTATGCCAAATTCATGAAAGAGCTGCTCTCTAACAAAAGATCCATGGAGAGTGTTGAGAAAGTAATGCTTCTTGGCGAGAGTTCAGCTATCATAGAGAAGAAATCTGCTCAGCTACCTAGAAAGCTGAAAGATCAGGGAAGTTTCAATATCCCTTGCACCATTGGTAATATTGATTTTGAGAATGTTTTGATTGATTCTGGTGCAAGTATTAATTTAATGCCACTTTCAGTTTTTAGGAAGCTTGGAATAGAGCCACAAAAGTGCAAGAGGAGACCAATCACTGTGCAGCTAGCTGATAAGAGCTTAAGGTTTTCCAAGGGTACAGTGGAGGATGTCTTTGTCAAGGTCGATAAATTCATATTTCCAGTGGACTTTGTCATACTGGATGTGGAAGAAGATGAGGAAATTCCACTCATTCTGGGAAGACCATTCCTAGCCACAGGTCAAGCTCTAATTGATGTAGGACAAGGTAAGCTCACCCTTAGAGCACTAGATGACCAGGTAACATTTAATATGTATGATCCTGTGTTTTTGTCTAATGAGAAAGCAATGTATTCTGACATATCTGCTGAGGGTGAAATTACTAACAATGATATGGAGGAAGATGTAGGGCAAACCACTCTTGAAGCTGTCTTGAATGAGATAGATGATTGGGGGGATGAGGATGAGCAAGAAAACAAAGGCTGTGAGCAAGTATCTCGGACTAAAAATGTTGTTGCTTTTGAGAAGACAGACCACTATGAGAAGCCACCAATGCCGACACTAATGCCCATGCAGACACTTGACCTAATGTCTTTTCTAATCAATTGTTTGATTATGAGTGTTTGAATTTAGGAAATCCATGGCCTCACATTAATCCAGCGCCTATGACAAGAGAATTGCAGCAGCAGATTCAAGGCCAGTTGGATGAACATAGGAAATCCTAGGGTGGTCAAGGGCAGACATCCAGCAGGTAAGTTTGTTGATATCCACCTACAAAACATTGGTGGAAGCTGAAAAGAAGGCCACCATACCATGGAAGGAAGCTTGGAATCCAAATCTGAAGACGATGGTGTTGGAGGAGTTGTTTAACCTCCTTGATTTAAGCTGAAATGACAAACCCTGATAGTCAGGCTGATGACTATAAAACAAGCGCTCTATGGGAGGCAGCCCATATTTACGTTTACTTTATTGTGTTTCGTTGGTTTTCTTTTAATTGTTTTTAAGAAAATGCAAGGTGAATGTTCAGAAGGACCAATCTCTCCAAGTTCAGCTTTGATGGGATTTAAATATAGCTTCTACATGTTATACCAGGGGAGTATTAGTTCCTTTTTTCTTATTTCCTTCCTATTTTTTTATTTGCATTGATGTGAGACTGTGTCCACACTGTCTATTCTTAAGTCTGGGGAAGGAATGTAGGTATTAAAGTTGAGATGAGTATTGCCTGTTTTGTGCTTTGACGATCATACTCTTCCATTATCTTGAACTGTATTTGTCCCTGAGTTATCTGACAATTTTTAGGCCAATTTTTTCTTTTTCAAAATTTTTGATGGAAATCTAGAGA
Source organism: Laguncularia racemosa (assembly GCA_037954665.1). Lineage (NCBI taxonomy): Eukaryota > Viridiplantae > Streptophyta > Magnoliopsida > Myrtales > Combretaceae > Laguncularia > Laguncularia racemosa. Next base: position 469,510 of record JBBMOL010000222.1, on the reverse strand, counting down.
TTATACAAAGAAAAAAAAAAGCCTTTTGCATCTATTTATGATTTATTAAAAATAATAACTCATTATTATGCCCTACTCACCACTGTTGTGATTCTTGTACTTAGTTAAAATTAATGAATAAAATATTTAGAAATCAAATTTACCTAGTTTTTAGCCTTATAATTTGAAGTTTAAGAGTCTATTGAGTCCTCTTGTGAAAGATAAACAGGTCTACTTCGGGTCTCTTCTCTGGCTAGTATATCTTCTTGAAAGTTGCTTTGAAAGCTTTTCAACATCTAATGAAAGAGGTAAGGGAAACTCCTCAATTAGTGATCCTTTATAAAAAAAGTCTTAATTCTGTATAGCATTCAAATGAAATAAGTTGCATTACTCCAATGACTCAGGTAATTGAGTTAAGAGTATCCAAACTTGAATGCTAGAGTGAGGGAGAGTTCGATGGGGTCACTTTAAAACCTGGTCACTTGGGTGATGAGCCTGGGATGTGCCGAATCAGTGATTTCACTATAGCGATAAGGGCGGAGAAGTAAAAGTTCAATACACGAACTTATTTTATAGTAAAAAAACAAAAGAAAAAAAAAGGAAAAAAAAAGTAGAGTTTTAGTGAATGCTCATCAATAAGTTACAAGACTTATAATAAAAGGGAGAAAATCTAGGAAAGGAATTGATACCATATGCTTTCATTTTATGTTGACCTGTTTAAAGAAGTGATGTGAAGGATCATATGCTTGCTAATTGCTAGTGAAGTTTAAATGGGTGTTTTTCCTTTAGGACTGAATATCTACCTTTGGAATAAGAATTCTTAGGTTAAACGCTTGGATTAAATTTTTTTTCTCTAGATTAGTTGGTTAATTTTGAGTATAGTACTCTAATCACATATTCCCAGTTTGGTTTGAGAGGTGGGCATCACAAAGTAGTGAGTCAGAAGTAGAGATGACAGATGTTCAAGTTTGTGTGATAATAAATTTTTTTTTGTACTTTCTAGGATGGATTTCTTTCTAGTTTTATTTTGCTTGAGGATAAGCAAAAGTTTAAGTGTGGGGGAGTTGATAAAGGCATATTTTACTCATAATTCATTAAGCGATTTGCAAGTATTCATTATTGATTTTAGAGAAATCACAAGGAAATGGTACTTAATCATATTTTTAGATTTCAGATGTTGGAGGACTTTGAGTTCAAAGCTTAATCAATTTGGAGAGATTGCATACAAATTGAAGCATGAAAAGATTGAAGGATGGCAAAGGAAAAAAAAAAAAAGAAAAGCCGCCGGCCTTTATGGTCGGCCTTCCATGAAACGCCGCCGGCCTTTATGGCCGGCTGAAATAAAGGCCGCTGGCCTTTATGGCCGGCTTAAATAAAGGCCGCCGACCTTGGACCGGTCTTGTTTTAATTGCATCTTCTCGCCTCCCCTTGCATATATATAGGTCTTAGGTCGATTTAGAGAAGAAGTTTTGTCAAATTTTCGTGTTCTTAGAGTAGTTTTAACCTAGTTTTAAGGGAGAATTGTGGAGATCAAATCTTGGAGAAAATTTTGTGATCTTGGTGGAGATTATCATCCTTTGTGAAGGATTTGTGGTGTTCCTTGCAATTAAGGTATTATTTGTATTGTTGAATTGGTGATTTCTGAACTTTATTTCTTATATGCAATTCAAGCATTTGATCCAACCATTGAATATGATTTCTTTTGCACGAATCTCCTTGAATCATAATCATGTCTTTATCTCCTTGAATTGCTAAATCTTTTCCATGGGAAATTGGATGAAACCCTAGAATGTTAAAAGGATAATTGTAGCCATGTTATATGATTAGGAATTATTAGGATTATTCATGATTGCAATTCCTTTGATTTCAATTATAATTGGTCTTTGATTATAATTGTTACGAATCCTTTTGATACGAGAGTTGATTAGGATTTGTTAGGAATTCTTAATTATATTGATTATTAATACGGGAGTTGCGATAATTGGTTTAATTAGAGTTTATGGAGGGTGCAATGCAATGTTTTCTTGTTAATTAATCACTAAGGGATTAGGGTTAATTGATTTAGGGCATTAGTTGTTTGTAGCATCAGGAGGTGTATGAACATAATTTTGATTCCTTGGTTAATTGGAGACCCGGAAGCCGACTAATTGATTTAAGGTTAACATCCCTAAAAAGGATTTTCTAAACTCACTTGAATAACCTTATAACCACTAGTTGATATAACATGGTAACAGTTTGATTAATGAATCTAGGGTGAATTCTAATTTCCCTCGTTCATAATTGACAGATTGTTCATAAAATTCTCCTTGTTTGCTTTAAGTTAAATTTTTAGCTTAGACATTTCAAAACCCCTTTTTAATCACCTAGATATTGATAAGAATTTCCATAGGTATAGTACTCTATTGGTTATTCGAGGGATCGACAACCTTACTTTTCACCACTCTATTACTTGATACAACCAGTGCACTTGCTGCAATTTACGCTTCCATTTTATATATACGTTCTGAGCGTATCAAGTTTTTGACCATCACGCAATTTGGGTTCTTCTCGCTAAGGTTCATGCCAATAGTTGGAAGTTGGAGTTAGTTATTCTTCTTTTCTTTGATTTGTAATGAAATTCATTTAAAGCACATTAATATATTGATGTCAAAAGTCCTCAACAAACCTTAGTTAGAAAGTATTTATACTTGCTCCTATTAAGGTAAAATCATATGAAAATTACAACTAAGCCACTTAGGTGGCCAGTTTTAAACACATTACAAGTAAATCAAAAAGTCCCAAAAATGAGTAAAAAGTGACCGGTTCAATAATAAAAATACAAGTACAAAAGATGGCCTTCAAAGAGCCGGTTCTTCAAGTCAGTTGAGTTCATTGCGTACCATTGGATGTGAGTCCAATGATGTTCCCAATTTGATCAATAGTGTAGGTTATTTGGCATCTTGTAAAGACTGATCACTGTACCCGCTATAATACAATTTAAACATTATTAGATAAGGAAATGGATACATGTGAGCAATTTTGATCATACATCCAAATTAGGTTCCCTGACTATCGAGATCGCAGGGTAGATTCCCATCATCTCCTCGGGCCTCTGAAAGATGTGCCCTCAAATTTAGAGGGTTATTTCTTAGATCGAACTCGGATGCCTTTGTAGCCTTGTTTGCTCAACTGTTAGAAGAAACAGAAATAGTCCTGATTTGCTTTTGGAATTTGTAAACTTTTGATGGAGACATAGGTGTCAATATTATTCGAGACCCTCCCTTCTGAAACATGTAAGTGTTTCTAAATCCGTCATGTAACACCTTCCTATCAAACATCCATGGTTTACCCAATAGAAAATGAAAGGCACACATGGGAATCACATCACAAAGGATCTCACCATGATATTTCTTTCCTACACTCACTGGCACCTTTGCCCTTTATGTAACACGCATACTATCTTGATTGTCCAACTAATGCAAATTATAAGGACTAGGATGTGGACTAGTGGGTAGTTGTAATTTGTCTACTAATGTAGCAGATATGACATTAGTGTAACTACCACTATCAATGATTAGTACACAAAGGTTACCTTTGATCTTACAAGAAGTGTGAAATATGTTCTCCCTCTGTTTGTCCCTAACATTAGGAGATATAATCAGAAACCTATGTAACACATTAATAGGTGAATACTGTTCACCTATTCCCTCCTCATGTATCTCAGCGTTCTAATCGTCATAGTATTCCTGCAATGCTATAGATAGGTTTGTAGGCTCGATAGGTCCTTTCTTATCCTCTTCTTCTTTTCCAGTACCCTCTCTAACTGTCATAACTCTCTTATTAGGACATTGCACAGCCATATGCCCAAATCCCATGCATTTAAAGCATTTAACTTAGAACATTTTTCCACTAGTTATTCCTGGTATAGTCTGCTTAACATCAGGTCCTATTACCTCTCTACCATTCCCAAAAGTCATTTTCTCCTTGTCTATGATGGGGGTAACTCCGTCCACTTCCTTGATAGTTTCACCTACTCCCTTTAGCCCACCTAACTGACCATCAGCTCCCATAGGCCTAGTAGTAGCATTGGGCTTGCTACTAGTAACCTTGAATGGATTGGATCACCTCTGCCTTTCTACTTTCAAGGCTAACTGTATAGCCTCATCAAGTATACTGTATCTCTACAGCTCAATTACACATGTGATCTCATATTTTAACCCAGATAAAAGCATGCTAGGGTTTGCTTTAGAGGCTCTGCTGAATCACATATGATCATCAGGGTTTCAAATTCCTACACATAATCATCTATTGTTTTGCCTCCTTGTCTTAAGGTTTGAAGATGCAAAAATAGTTCCTACCTGTAATGTTCAGGAATGAACCTCTTCTTTAAAACCCTTTTCATATCTCTCCAGGTATGAATTTCAGCCTCTATCTCTCCGCTTGCTAATTACCAAATTTTTCTACTACAAGGTGGCATACCCTATTAATTCAACAGTAGCAAGTCGAACTCGGGTGTTATCATCTATCTCATAGCATTCGAAAAAGCCCTCAACCTTATCCTCCCAATCTAGATAGTTATCTACTGAACCCCTACCATCAAAGGAAGGCATCTAGAGCTTCACATACTCTAAGCCCTTAAGTGGCTTGAAATCCCTATTTGGGTAAGGATTGACCCCAAAGTTATCATCCCTCTCCTCCCTATAGGGATGATGATCTCCTTCCATTATTCTTCCCAAGTTTCCTCCTCCTATTGCTCCCTCTCTCTGGATGTTTTGTGGAGCTACTCTTGGTGGTGCCTGAGGATTTGCCACTAGTAATTGTGGCATTGTCATCTTATCAATCCTTGTTGCTAGTGTAGTAACAATAGTAGTAAGGTCTTGAAGTTGTTCTTCCAAGGTTCTTCTACCTGTAGTATGATGACGCTGTCCTCCACCAACCTGGCTATTGGCCTCATTGCTAATCCCTTCATTTACACTGTCATTCGACATGCTAGTGATTTGTTGAAGTATAATCTCACAATTTGCAGCACACTCCCTTCACAACACTACGTCACAATAACACGTTTAAACAACAACACACACACAAACACACACACTTGTATACCCTATGATGCAACAAGTCACCCAAAACAATAAATACTTCTTGACACTTCAACTATAGTCAAATAAATGAAGCACAAATAATCATTACCAAGTAGTTAAGATATTAAATTCAACTAAGCAAGTATTTAAGTAATGAGTCTCATTAACCTTCACACTTAAATGCTTGTTTTTGAATTTAAACTTCACTACTCAACTTCCCTTTCTTGGTCACAGTTTCACGTGTTAATGTGTAGGAATTTACACCACATACAATCCTTCAAAACCCCACCGCCACACACACCACACACATTCACGGTGCAACCCTTCAATCACCACTATACACAACAATTTACATCGCCACTTACACTACATACACACACGGTGCAACCCTTTAAACAATAGGAACAACACTTTAAAATAACACTTCCTTGCCACAACACTTCGCGTTGCAACTTACACTACAATCCACAATCAAAGGTAACAACAACAATTCAAATAACTCCACTAAATGCAACCTTTTCCATAAAAGGCAAGACAATTCAAATTCTAACAACACTCGTTAATGCTACTCAATAACTACTTCAAGTTAACGGATGTTTGAATTCAAATGATTTCCTTTTCCCTGCACAATGTAATATGAAAATTGCAAACACTTTACTTAATTTCCAAAATCCTCTACACAAACACCTCAACAACACAATCAAATAATTCAATTTCCAATTCCACAATTCGGATCAAGGTGCTAAAATCAAGAACCCTAATTTCTAAATTCACAATTACACAAATCCCTTTTCACAACCAAAGCTCTGATACCAAAAAAGATGATGTGCCTTAGAATGCATCCAAGCACATAAAAACTAATTGAAAGACCAATTAAACCAATCTCTAAAATGGCGTGAAGAACGAATTGTCAAGTGACCTAATTTACATGAAACAACACACTCCAAAAGATGATGTACTTAAATGACCAAAGCACATACACACAACAAATTGAAGCAATATCAATCAAGAACCAAGTTCACAAATGGTGTGAACCTTATTCCCTTATGAATCTGAATCTGTAAAACAAGTTGCTTAAAGATCCAATTACAAGTACACAATTGCAATTGATAATTCAATTACACAATACACAATCAAAAGGGTATGAAATCGAAATTAAATTATAACCCTAAAAATTGCGTGAATGCGATAACAAAAAGGATGAACTAATTCTTCACTAGATATTACTCACCAGTTGGGAATTAGGATGGATTTGATGTTGTTGATATCACACACAACAAAGATCAAATCCTACTCACCACACTTCTTTGAAGAAATGATAAGAGTTTACATGAAAATGGAGGAGACCCTCACAGTTTTCAAGTCTGAAAAATAATGTTCAAAAAGCTCCTTATAAACCCTACTTAGCAAGTATTTATATTTGCTCTAATTAGGATTAAAATGTCTAAAGATTTACGCCCTACGCCACTAATGTGGCCGGTTCTAATTCAACCAAAATACAAGCAAATCAAAATGTCCCAAAAAAGATTACAAAGTGACTAGTTCAAAAATAAAATGACAAATACAAAGATGGTCTTTAAAGAGCCGGTTCTTCAAGTCAATTGAGTTCATTGCGGACTATTGGATGTGAGTCCGATAATGTTCCCAATTTGATCAATAGTGTAGGTTATTTGGCATCCTGTAAAGACTAATCACTGTACCTGCTATAATATAATTCAAACATTATTAGATAAGGAAATGGATACATGTGAGTAATTTTGATCATACATCCAAATAAGGTTCCTTGACTATCGGGATTGCAGGGTAGATTCTTATCAATTTTTGCTTAAGAATTATTGTGCGTAATATCAGTAATTCTTAAGCCTTTCCGATTATTACTAGTGTGTAATATCTAGTACATAATTGGATTTGTTTTTCCCATTTCATCATGACGCCATTAAGGTTCTAGCTAGGGTTCACACCAATAGTTAGAAGTTGGAGTCAATTGTTCTTCTTTTCTTTGATTTGTAATGAAATTCATTTGAAGCACATCAATATATAGATGCTTAATACATAGTGTGATTATGGGAATTGCTACTATGGGCCCTAACACCCATGAGTCCTTAAATCTACCTAAATCATTTCCATACACGACTTCACTAGGGACAATGTCACACAAGGATCATTGGGTGCCCTCTAGGGATCTACTACTATGAGCCCTTAGGCTAAGCTAACACAACCAACAACCAGCTTAATCTAATCTAGTATAAGTTATTTTAGATTATAACTATCATAACAACCACAAGAAACAACAAAGGTTACACATAGTTGGAAACGTAGTCTTAAGCACAACTTGTCCTAGACTATTGTCTAGATTGTAATATGTCAAAATGTTAATAATTCACTATTAGTATTAGTCTAGGTGTAATTTAAGTTTCTCAATTCTATTCACTTGATCATTATAGGATTACTTCTCTTTACTGGAATTTCTAAGGTTATACTAAGTGTTTAGTTTGCATGAAATTTTGAATAGGTAGAAATTAAATCAATTAGAATAGTGTCTTTAGGTACATGGCCATGCATTAGGCCGTGTACTTTAGCATGGTTAGATACATGGTCGTGTATTATGGCCATGTATCCTTTTATGCATTTTGGCATGCCTAGGAACATGGTTGTGTACCTTTTTGTGGATTTTTATAATTCAACATGCTTAAGTACATGGGTATGTCCTTCATTTGTGTACCTTTTTGCATACAATTCATATTTCTACATGGTAAGGTACATGCCTGTGTACCTGACCGTATACTATGTTGTTCCACACGAATTGCTTTTCCTCTCCACTAATTCATTCCTCTGCTTGATTTTTGTTTTCCTAGGTCTAGTTAGATCCTAATTTTGTTAATTCCTAATCTAGTATGCAAATTGATCTACTTGTCTGAATCTGTGACTTGAAACCCTCAATTGCTTGCTTCCGTGCTTGTTCTGCCCCTTTTCTTGATCCGAATTCTATCGATCTTGTTATAACAATTTATTTAATTCACGATTCCATCATCAACATAATAACTTGATTATTGAAATCTCTTACCTAATGAAAAGACTGAATTACCCCTAGGTCTTTTTCATTTTGAGAAAATTAACTTCGCTCTCGTCCATTTTTTCTTACTTCTAAGGTTGTATATTATTGATTTTCACACAATTTTTCCTTTATTTTTTTTCTTTTTTCATTTTCCATTTTCCATTTTAGTTTCTTCTCTCTCTCTCTCTTTCTCTTTTCTTTGTTCTTTTTTTTTTTTTTATGTTCAGTCCTTTTTACCAAAATCTTTGCCTCACTTATTGCCCATTGACATTTGGAAATTTGTGTATCTGTGCTTATTATTTGTGTAGTAACAATTAGTATTAATGTGAATAGTCTTTAAGCTTACTCTCACTCTTTCTCTCTTTTTGTTCCCTTATTTACTTAAATTGCATTTTTTTTCTTTTTTTGTTTTTTGTTTATTTTTTTTCCTGATGAAATGTTATCAAAATAGGCTTGTGAATATCCGAATCATGCATGGATCAACCTTATCTATAATTATTTTTGAAGTCAAGAATAACATCTTTATGTTCTAATCATGCTAAACCGATCGTACTAATTGAATCAAGGGGTGATTCTCTTTCACAAATTAGCTCATTAGTAAAAGCTTAATTTAGACCAAGTAACATGAACTAGTGAGGTAATTTGACACATTGTAAATAACCATAGATACATATATATTTAATAGTGATTAAAATTAAATCAAGGATAAGAGGGTAAATAACTTGAAGAATTAGGGGCAATTCGGTCATTTAACAAGGAAGTATAAGTAGGCCGACACATACTGTTCTAACCCATTTCCCATTTGCATGATACATGGCCAAGTACATAACCATGTACTTGAGTGTGCTAAATTGATAGAAATATATAGAAAGATACATGGCCACGGGTATGTCCATGTTCACTCTTGTATCCCTTTGTATGGTCACCCACATGGCTCTTTTGATCTAAGACAGTTACTATTCCAATATATTTCATTCACTTGTGAATCTAAGTATACGTAATTGTAGATGTGAATAGGTTTGAGAATTGAGAGATTATAGAAGTGTGAAGAGATCAGTTGCTACTTATTAAGTACGTGTATACTATTTGTTACTTGTCCATGTTAGGTTAAAAATGTGAACTAAATCAATATTGAAAATGAATGTGATTGATGGTGTGCGATTGTGCTTGGCTAGGTCTAAAGAGCTGAGTGAGGGTCGATGTTCCCAAGGTGGTACCTTGATGATCGGTATGTGATGTTGTCCTTAGTGGAGTCATGTACTAAAATGATCTGAGTGCATTTAGTATTATCTGGTATAGATGAACTCATCTTTTGGTAAGGAAAGACTCTTGAACTCATGGACAGTGGAGAGTACCTACTGTCGTATATGTATAATCTATGTATGGAATAGACTCATGAACAAAGTGGAGTAACCTTTGTTGTATATATATGTGTGTGTGCGTAAAGTTTTATGGTGATTATAATGATGATAATTGTATGTTGGAAATAAATGATGTGAAAGATAATAAATTGTGTTTGGATATCCTATTGCATTATGTGTGTATTGGTATTTCTAGCATGGCATGCATGCATGTGTGTGTGAGTATACATTGGGCATTAGCTCATTCCCTGTGAGACCATTTTTAGTTGCAGGTACTTAAGGAGAAGTCATAGGGTTTAATGTGATAATAGTGGAGACAAATTAGAATTTTGAGAAGAACGTAGAGTATGTTTACTAGGAGGAATAATAGTTAGATGAAACGAAAGAGGGATATTGGATGACTTTGTTTAATTGATTGAGACTATTGTTGTATTTAAATTTCAAAATGTTTTCATTGTATTTGATTGGAGGAGATTAGATATGGTTTATTTATTGAGGATAGATGTTCTTTTTCATCTCTTTTTATGTGGAGAATGATTTTATTAATTGTTATGGGTATTTAAATGTTAATAGTGAAATTAGTAGATTTTGAATCATTGCGTGTTTTCACTTAATGAAAACACGTGATGGATTGTAGAGCATTACGTGCACAATCCCAATCAAAATAATGATGGAGGAAAAAAAGATACGGAAATGATATAATGCTCATTGTCATGTTCACGTCCTCCTAACGTGCTCTTCATCTCATATGCAGGTTGATGTTACTACTTTTTCTTGTATAATAAAATATTTATCAGAAAACTGAATTTTCAAGTCAATGTTTAATTTCATTTAACTAACACTGCACAGAATATTATTTTATAGCAAAGTATGAAAGAGAATCCTACTATATGATTATAAAATTACATGTATATAATTTTACGATTTTATATTTCTAAATCAATTGATTGTGAGTTTTAAGATCTATATTCAAGAGTAGGTAAGTATTAGACTTAGCAGCTTATAAGCATTTTACATGCATTACGTTTGTTGAGAAAACGGACCAAAAGGTAAGTTGGTGTGGTGGGAAACGGAAAGCCAGACTTTGAAGCGTAATTTGTCTGCATGCGAAAGAAAATTCCTTTCAACGCCCCGTGGAAAACGACTTCATCGCAAGCAGTGCAATATCTTGTCAATGCAAAGATGGTTTTGAACAAGGATACACGATCGCAAGCAAATATTTCCATCTTGTAATACGCAAGAAAGCTACCGGCAACAGTAGTTCGCGTCACGCTATGATGGGCAAAGATCATCCTGCACTCGATGAACTTTCAATTCCCGAAGTAACAAGCCATGGTATAGTTCAAGCTTACTATGCCACGGATCATGTCGAAACCTGCCAAACTAATGTGACAAAAGAAAGCCATTAAACACTTGCATGCTTCTCATTCGTTGTTTGGCCATATAAAAAAATTCACACTTCCAAATGTATATTCATATTAAGAATTTTAGTAAATTGTATTCGTAGCAAATAAAAAATAAAAAATTCCAAATTTATATTCATAACGAAAAGAATCTTTAGGATAAAATATTAATTCATATAAAAATAATCTAAATTACAAAAAGTTATAAATAAAAATACATGTAATATCAAAATAAAAAAAATATTCCAATACACTCTATCAATCCAATTTCTCTATTCTTTGCAAAAGCAAATAGATTAATATTAGAAACATATATGATTTTAAAAGCAATATGAAGGAATAATTAAAAAAAAATTATTGTTCTTTTTTTTTTTCTGTGTGTTCAAAAGACATACAAACATAGATTTTTCATCATATATCTAGTTTCCCACATAGATCCGTACTACTATTTATTCAGTCTCTAGATAACCTAGACAAAAAAAAAAAAAAAAAAAAGAAGCCAGAACGAGTACTATTCTCTGACAAGTCTTGGTCCTTTCTTGTGGCTTCCAAAATTTCTAGTGTTGCTTCTCCAAAACAGTCAGCCCTTTCATCCTTTAGGTTGCCTTTTACTAGTTTGTCTGCAATCATATTCTCTTCATGGGGAATCTTCAAAAACATAATATTATTAAAATTGGAAGCTAAATCCCTACAACTATTCAGTATGTATGGCTCCCATTCTTTTCCTTTGCCTTCATCTTTTAACAATTTAACTGCCAAGAACAAATCCATCTCCAAGATTACATTTTTCTTCCTTAGCCTTTCTATTAGTCTCATTCCATTTGGGCCTGTCTATGGTTCGGCTTGCAACGGTGAAGCACCTGCTATTTTAATTTTTTTCCCTAAATCCTCCCAATACTTTCCCATTTTCTTCTCCACAAATTTCTCCTGTTGCTACCTCCTTCCCATCTTCCTTTATTCATCAATCATAGTTCACCTTCACCCAACCCTCCTTTGGTTTTCTCCACCTCACCAATAACTTCATTGCACCTTTCCCCATTTTTTTTTCTTCTATTCGTCAACCACCATTCCTTGGCTTCCATCCTTGCTTGGTTCTTCCTATCCATAATATTCCCTTAATTTTGGAAATTCTTCTTATCTTTTTTCCCTCCATACTCCCCTCATCACGAAAAGGAGCTTTACTGTGATGCCTTAAAGGGGGGCCTGGAAGTTCCTACTAAAAGATACCATGGCACGTGTGTACTCGTTACATGATAACCGTCTTATAAGTCAGAGATCGTAAGATTCTAAATAGTTAATTACATTTATGACTAATCATATTACAATAAAAATATAATTATGGATTTCGTACCCCACGGTCAACCATGATCATAGAGAGTCGATATCCCCTATGAACTATTAAAATTGAATAAAACCTTATATCAGGGCCCCTAAGATAACATTTTATTTAGAAAGCATATCAATCAATTTCTTACTTTATCATTCTGGGCTTTCAAAAACACTCAACATTTCACTCATCCCATCCTAAGCTTTTATGACTTTTACCTGCAAAACAATCTGTGAAAGGGTGAGCACACTATGGCTCAGTGAATGGGAATGCAATACTCTCATTGCTACACATGCACAAGCAATTTCAATCAAGTTACTAACCATATGCTATGCATGAGCTGTCACATGAATGCAACGGTTCATGTAGTCTTCTGATAACCAACGTGAAGTCTAGGGTTTATGCCCCCTTTAACCTTGGGTTATGGATTTCAAAGCCACCATTAGTGCCTAAGTCTCACAACTCGGTTTAATTTCTCATCACTTTGGTAATTATAATATATTCATTTTAACATCGGATGCTCCCATGCATTTGCATCAATCAGAGCAACACCCTCAAAGACACTTCGGACAAGGAATCGGCAAGGCATAGACAATCCCTTAATCCAGTAGTTCGCTCAAGACGGTTCAGTAATATCACAATTACTTCCGGATGTCCAATGATAGTGATGGCCTTTAAATTTATGCAATGTCTCGTGTAATGCATATCTCATTTTATTTAAATCTCATCCTTTAATTATTTGATTCGGGTGATCAATCAATATATAATAACAACCAATCCACATAAGAAAAATAAAGCAATTCCATTAACCATTCCACAACAAGCATAAAAAAAAAATATCAATCCAAATCTCACAATCAAATCCATTACGTTTCCGTTGCACTTAAATTTTTTCCCATTTGCGTATACACGCATCTCATATATGAATCCGATACCCACATCTTTCACTTTTTCCAACACATACTCCTTTCCATCAGTACATATATATATTGATACACATACATATGTATGCACGAACATGTACATACATATACAACGTATACCCCCATACGAAACACACGTATAGCCACACACATACATATACATTTACATGTACATACACATAGACATATCTACACCTTTAATATACAAATACACATATACAAACATATCAATCTCTATACATATGATAAGTTTCGGAAGACCCTTAATTCTAATGTTTATTAGTTATGATTTTATATGGATTTTATGTGATTTGTTGAAGAAAATGGTACTTATATAATTAAATTCTAATTTCAGGTTTTAATGGAGATAAAAGAAAGGTTTAAGGATGATATGAACAAAAGATTAGGTGAAATTTGGCGAAAAATGAAGAAGGTTGAAATTTTAGTTCAACACAACCTTCAACACAGCCTGTGCTGAGTAAAAAAAAAATGGTTAGAAGCAAGAAAAATTTCAGCCCTACCCCGAGCACGGCGGTGTTGGAGCTCGTGTTAAACTGTGCATTGAAAATAACGTGTTTCGAAGTCAGCATGGCCTCAAGCATGGCCATGTTAACACCTGTGCTGAACCCTATTTTCGCAGAACTATAAATAGACACTTACTCCCGTGCACGTTTATATATACTTATACCTCATACGCATACATACATATACACATGTATGTACGGACACATAAACACATATACAACACATAATTCCACACCCGAAAAGCACACATGTTCACGAACATATACGTACATCCACTTTAACATACACATATACATATCTACACCTTCAATATACAAATACACACATACAAACATATCACGATCGAATATGGCATATCAAAATCAATCACAACATTGTAGCACATCATGGAGTTTCCCACTCACCTGTTTATGGTCGTCTTAGTCCTAACTGTCATCGAGTGGTTTTGACATGTAATCCTTTTACCTAATGATAAGATAAAATAAAATAAGGTATTTATCTAGAATCTAAGCTGAGCCTTAATTTAGCTAAAGGTGTTAAGTAAGGTTCGTTTATATTTTACTTATACCTAATTTAATATTTTAGTATAATTTTCTCATTTTGCATTAGTATTTCATAATCTTATAATTATATATCCTCTCCACACTCACTTATACACATAATCGTTTCATCAACGGCATGCATGCATTTCCAAGACTCCCTTTTATAACTTGATCGCCTGGTCAAGCTACTTAAGCCGCCGTTTCTATACTGACAATATCTCTTCTCTTTTGTTCAATTCTACATTCACACATTAGCACACACACATCACACCCCTTTTACGTACACACATACATGCATCAACACACACTTCACACACATATACCCATACACACAAACACGCACACACCTCACAAGTGGCATTATCACACATTAAATACGCACATACACTCGCATACTCCCATTTACATCCAATTTCCTATTCTTTTCCTTCTTCTCCTGCCGACTCCTTTTTCCTTTTCCTTTTTCTTCTCTTCTCTTTCCTTCTCCTTTCTCTCCTCTATTCCACGCTGGCCTTCACTTTTCCTCTTTTCCCTCTTTTTTTTTTTTTTCTTCCCCTTTCCTTCTCCTTTCTTTTTCCCTACCGGCCTTCCCTTTCTCACAAACTCTCATCTCTCTTGGCCTTGTATCTATATATATAAATACATATGATGATGATGATTTGGACAAATTAGTTTCCCTTAAAATACAAAAAAATTATACTGTTACTCACTATTCATGTTCAAAATACTTCTATCTAGTGTATTTCTAACTATTCTAATAATTTTCTAAGTTAAATACTAATTTTAATATGATTTGATAATTGTATTTAAATTCTGAAAAATAATTTTTTTTTGTGTAAAATTAGTCTAGTTGAGTTGCACTCATTTCAAGGAATACGTTGGCAGTCACAGATCATTGATCGGAGGTCGTATGCGAAAGTTATGATTTTTTTTGTTCGTTTTTCCTTTTTTCCTTTCTTTTTCTTTTTCTTTTCTTTTCTTTTCTCTCACGTTCTCTCCTCTCCCTTGCTCTCTCTCTCACTGTCCTCCTTTGTTTCTCTCTTTCTATCCTCCTTTCTTGTGTTTTCCGGAGTTTTCTTTCCCTTTTTATAGTGTTTCGATTTTTTTTTTTTGCTATTCACACCTTCATATATATATATTATATTATATTTTATATTATAATTATTTATATTTTAATATCCTACGCTCATATGACGTTATTTAAAATTTTTTTATTTTTAGTATTTTATTATGAAACTTTACATCTAAGCTAATTTGATTATTCCGAACATAAATATTTACTCTAAATTTTCGTTTAAAATTCCTAAATTTATAATTTCAATTAATTTCATTATTTAACTTAATATTGTTCATGATTTATGTTTCGATGAATTTATTCTTTTAATTTAAATTACACGAACTAAAATTACGACTTACAATTATTTTTATTTTTATTTTCATTTATTTGTTTATATACCTATATACGGATATTTTTCGATTACTTCATTTCCTAAATTTATTTAGTAATATATTTCCTACAATTTGAAAATTTACGCTCGTTATCATTTTTCCTTTGCATACAATTATTCTTTCTAATTGTTTTAAATATCTATTTCTTATTGTTTGTTATACTTACTAAAAGGATCTCATGTCTTCCTCATTTTTCTATTTTAAAAGCTATTATTATTTATCATAAGTTTTTTGTTATTCGTAAATTATTAGAATAATATTAATGTATCATGATGTTTTAAATTTTTCTTCAAAATTTTCTCAAATTTTTTTAATATTGCAATATCATTCTCACTACCCTAGCCTAAAAGTATTATTCTGCTTATTTCCTTTAATTTTCAAAATTTTCAGGACATTAGATTTACTATTTTTGGAGATATACTTTTTTCCTAGTTGATCTTCCTGTTGTATGTATTTTCTTTATGTATCTTCTTAAGCCTTCCATCGTTTCTTTCCTTCGTAACTCATGAACTCCCATACTTCTCCATATCTCTTTTACATAGTCACACTTCCAGAAAAGATGTTAGATCGTTTCTTCTTCCCTCTGGCACTAGACGGATGCAATGTCCACATTCACCCCTCTTTCACTAGGTTGTCCCTTGTTAGTATGCCATTATGTAGACATTGCCATACTAGCCATTGTATTGCTAGTGTTGTTGGAAGTTTCCATACCTAGCTCCAATCCTCTTTCTCTCCATTTTGGTCTTCTTACATATACAATAATTGGTATGCTATTTCACTTTGTACTTTACTATTGGCATCTTGCTTCCATGTCCACCTCACCTCCATATCCACCTCACCTAGGTTTCCTCTATTTCATCCGGTTCAACATTCCCTAGTCATGTTGCAATTTACCATTTTTGACTTCCCTAAAAATTGATATTTTTGTAGAAATAAATTAAATTAGAATACAATTAATCTAATATTAAGTACGATTATTGAATACAATGAAATGTTTGAATATAAATGGGTTAAATCAAAACATAATTAATATAAGAATATGTCATTAATACAATAGTTATTATCTTATCAAGATTTTTATTAAACATTAGGGTGTATTAATAACAAAAACATCTAAATAACTATACATAACAAAAATATCTTTACAATAACATATACATTTGTTATTATTTAGGTAAAAGCTATGTAATAAATTTACTTTAATGATTAACATAATTCATATGTTGTTAGAGTAATAGGATAAATACTATTAATTTATTTATAATATATAATCTCAAAAGAAAAAAAACCTTTTGCAAATTTTGAAAGCTTTTCTCATAATCATTCCTTTTCAATTTAGTGTTTCAAAAATAGTAACTATTCAAAAAATGCCATTAGTTGTTTACTTTTTTTTTTTTTTAAAGATACTTCTTTATATATATATATATATATGGAAATAATGTCAGTCCCATTCGTTTCTATTTTCTATCTTTTACAAACAAAAGTTTCCAAATCATTTATTTATTTATTTATTGTTTTGCTTTCTTTTTTTCCTTTTTACTGTCTACGATAAAATAGATGTTGAGTAAGTCTATCCTCTTAATAATAGTTCCCAAATGTTGTTGAGTTGTAATGCATTGGTCACCACTTCCTAATTAAAAATGGAATCATTCTAGCATCCCATCTTCCACGTAGAAAGAGGTTTACCAATGGCTTCTGGGTATTTCATTTTTTTTAGGTAAGATTTCTATGCATTTTACTAAATATTTGTAGTAACATTTGCATCAATTCATTAATATTATTAATGTTATTTTGTCTAACCTTTTACAATAGATTTTACAAATTATTATTTCAATGTTCTATTTTTCAATGTTTATATTCCTTACTTTAACATTTGATGATATTCCTTCTAATTATGTTTGTTTCTTAAATGATCATAGGTCGAGGCTCTCTAATATCAAATGAGGTAGCAAGCAAGACTAAAGATGGCATGAGACTAAAAAGGATTAAAGATGGCCATTACACTAAAAATCACACCTTAAGAGATTGGAAGCAAGTTTTGAAGAAAATAAAAGGAAAAATAGTAAATCAATCAAATGAAAGGAAAAGAGCTTGTACTTTCTTGAGAATGTTAACAGAGTGACATTTGTTTTAGAGAGAGAAGGCTATTAAGAGGCTTTATATATATATATACTTATTAAGTTGTAATTAAGATGGGGAAGTTTTAAAGTGATAATTTTTTATATTTGTGTTAGAGAGAGAAGGTGATGAAGTAGTTTTTTTTTCTTTATTATATTTATTGGATGAAAATAATGATTGATGAGTTGAGAGTGAAAATCTTAATTTTTAATTAGTGAAATGTGTAAGAAAAAGATATTTCAATATTTAATTAGTTTACTTTACTTAATAGTTTAGTATACTCCATCTTATGTGAGTTTGTTACTATGGTTCCATTTCTTTTATATATATGTATATGTATATTTATATATATATAAAATTTATATCGATAACTTTTATATCTATACTATGATATTATCAAGTAAAAACTCATATATTCAACTTTATATCTCATTTTTAAGGCTTTAGGTAATCTTATCATTTTTCATATTTTATGACTTACATCTTTTTATTAATCACAACCTTTTACCAATTATAATTTTTTGTGTCTGTGACTTTATGCCTTTCCATCATGTTTACATTTTTTATAATGCAAAATGAAATGATTGACGCTACATTTCCATAATTTGAACAATAATAACTGTATCTAAACAACATATTATTTCATATGCACATGGAAAGATCGTTAATAATCATATTTGTGACTTGAACCCTTTTATTAGCAATTCCTTTAGTTAATTTTAATTTTTTTTCATTAATTTATATTTTTACATTACTTATATCTTTTGGTTGTTGATAATTCTTTTCCTTTTCCTTTCCTTTCTATTATGTGTATAATGAACATATCTTATGCAACTATAGTACTTACAAAGAGTTGTAACATTTTAATACTTGATATAATATATAATTGGTTAATTGGAGATGATTTTTTAATATTAAATATGAACACATATAAATGTCTTCTTACAAACAATTAATAAAATGTAAAATTTATCTAATTTTTCTTCTTTGATGCTACGTAAATCAAGGACCACAAATAACAAAATTTTGTACAACAACTTTTGTAGATAAGATTCAACAAAGTTTTTTCTTTTACAACATTTTACTGTTAATACTTTTTGATAAGACATGTGTTCTTTATTGGTAGTAGTTACATTTTTTCAATAGTATCAAAAGACTTGAAATGATATATATAAATAGGTTGCAACCTTTGCACAAAGGGTTGTAACTTTTACATAATTTAATAAGAAAGAGTACAATTGTTAATACATGACCTTATACATTCATAATTTGAAGAGGTGTGAGTTTTTTCTAATGGCATAACATTTGATATAAAATGTAAAAAGACTATTAGTAGTCATATTAAACCAACTAATAATATATCTATCAGGATAATTAAATTTTACACCTTATTTATAGTAGTATATGAATATACATTGTTAAAAATGTTGATTATGGTAATTCTTTAAAGTATGTATATTATTTTCTTTTAAATTGTATATATTTTAAAGAAAACCTATGTATAGCAATGGCCATTAACTAGTTAATTATAAAAATATAAGAATCTTTTATGGTCCTATCAATGTTTTTGATGGAATTGATCTACCTTTCAATCTTACTGTTAATTTATGTATTAACGGTGGAAATTTAATTGTGATCTATAGTAGAGATTTAATATTCATAAATTAATAATGAGAATAAAGGCATGTGACTATATAATGATTTTCCCTAAATATAATGATGTGTCATTTAAAAATTGTTATAATGTTTCAAAATATAGAAGTGAAATTTAATGAATGCAAAGAGTTCTATTTCTTCGTATTAAATTATGCAAAGGTTACATTTTTAAAAGGTACATGACATGCATAAAAATGAAATTTGAACAAAAACTTTCAAAATTATAGATGAAAAAGATTTAGTTCTTTAATTTGAGGTCCATATTTTATTTTCAAACTAATGGCAAATTAAGTTTTATGGTTAACAATAATTCCTATGAAATTATAATAAAAAGAGTTTATATATATTGGATTTTATTTATAGATGAACGAATAATTACTAATTTAGTGAACACAAGAAAGAAAATTTTGAGGCAAATGAAAAATAATTTCATAAATGTAAAATTCAAACATTAATTTACTATTTTTTTTCTTTTGTTTCAAGTTAATGGTTCCTTTAATTTTACAACCAATACTCCAATCAGAACCAATAATGACCTTACTTTTATATAATAATCTTTAAATAATTTTCAAAAATTTTGACACATATGTATCCATTTCTATCCAAACAAAAAAGAATTGCCAATGGGTACCTTTTTGTTTAGATTATCTTAGGTTAATGTTAGGATGGCATGGGCAC
This sequence comes from Laguncularia racemosa, assembly GCA_037954665.1. Classification (NCBI taxonomy): domain Eukaryota; kingdom Viridiplantae; phylum Streptophyta; class Magnoliopsida; order Myrtales; family Combretaceae; genus Laguncularia; species Laguncularia racemosa. The sequence goes on along the minus strand of JBBMOL010000222.1, from coordinate 449,434 downwards.
AAACCTTCCCTCCACCACTATAAATATGTTGAATGTATACCATTAATGAGTTTCTAGTTTTTATTTAATTATTGTGAAACTAAGAGATGGATTTTTTTTTTTTTTGTGAAATGACGTGAGGTAAAACATTATATGTAATGCTTGAATATTTAATTTCAAAATAAAATTATACTTATTTTGATCCATTGTTACATTGATAAAATTGAGATTACATATATTTTTACTTATTTTTGTACTTTAAAGACAAAATGAACTCATTTAGATTCAATGCACATTGATAAAATAAATATAATTAAAATTTGAAATTAAATAAAAAAGGTTAAAATTACATCTATGAATTTCCTATATCAATTTTTTTTTATTTTGTAATTTCTATTACTTGATCTAGTTCATCTTTTCATTGCATCTTCATATCAAGTTCGTTCATTTCTTGACCATCACCTACATGACAAATAAATATAAAAATTAACTAAGAAAATGGATTCTAATAAAAAGTGGAAATATATATATATAAAAAGAGAAAATAAAAAAATATTGTGTATGAAATAGATGAAATTGAAATTGCTATCTTGAATTGAATTATAAAATACATTGTTTGATAATATTACAATGGAATTCATCTATCTTCAACATTTATCTATATGCAAAATTAAAACAACTAAACTACCTCTATAAACTCATATCAATCTTTTTTATTTTGTAACTTTGATTATTGGATTGTCTCTCCAATTTATCTTCACCTACATAATAAATAAATACAAACGTTAGTTAAGATAAAGAAATTAAAGTAAAAGGTGGAGATAAAAAAAAAAATCATAATTTGTAGGAAATAGACAAAACTAAAATTATCAACTTGAATAAAAGAATAATACATCATTTTGCAAAGGAATTGATCTATTTTCAACATTTATCTACTTGTAAAACTAAAATGGTTTGAGCCATATCTATAAACTCAATTACCTAATCTAAGTTGGTTTCTTCATTTCATCAATTATAATGCATATGAAATAGGTGAGATTGAAATTCATTTTTTTTCTAATTGATCATAGATAAGGGGAAAATAGTATAAAGTAATATACTACTACCCACTACAAAGATTCAATTGAGAAACTAAATCAACCTAAAGAAAGAAAAACATAGGAGAGAGAAATTGAATGGGCAAAAACAATGGCTCTATGACCCTTTTATAGTGGACATATATAATAAATAAAATTGATGAATGTAAATGAAGAGGATATAAATGAATGTTGACTTAACCAAAATATAATGGTAAATAGTTAACTACACTATAATAAATGTAGAAAATTTAAGGTAAATAAAATGGAAACTAAATTTGGTTTAATTGTAGTAAATACCACCATAAAAAATTGGAATATAAAAAAGGAAGCAGTTTTTGAAACTATATATTATAATATGATGAGTTTTTTTTTCAAGAAGTAGAAGATAAAGTCCTTACCTTCTTGTGAATTTTTCTTTTTTGATAAGAATGTTTCCAGTAGAGAAGGAGACTGGAGAGAGATAAATTAGAGGGAAAATTTAAGTCTTGAATAATGATTTTATTATTTTATATTTTTATTAATTTTATGGGTTATTGGGCTAAGCTAACTTGTAGTAGGTTAGTTCACTTTAACTTGTAGGTTAAGTGAGGTAAACCAAACAACTTGCAATTTAAGCAAGTAAAAAATTTTCAGTCCAACCTACACTTTTTTTACAGTTTAAATGGGTTTTATGCATAATTCATCTTGTTTGCATAGCTTTATACCCCATCCTACATGGTACAAGTTTCTAAATTTAAAACTGGAACCTATTTTGTAATACCTTAAAACTACACTGTATCCTATATTTTGTAAAACCTATAAAATATAGGATACCTTGTGGAGTTGATAAATTTCATCTTTCTTCCTATAAATTTCAAGTTTATTTGATATTGAAAAAGTAATTTATGTGTGATATTACAAATTCTTTATATGCAAAACATATGAAGCTTATAGTTAAACTTGTAAAATTAAGAAAGTAATTTTTCCACTTGTCATTATTTTAAGTTTATGTGATTATACTACTTAGTAAATAGGAAGGAATAAGAAAAAAGAATGGAAAATATAAATTTGAAGAGGGAAATTAAAGTGAGAGTGGCAGTATTAATTTAGCTATTTAGGTTATTAACTTATAAACTTGAGTTCCTTTATTTTTGTTTCTACTAAAAACATTTATTAACTGAAAAGTATAATATTATCATTTATTATTTATTTATTAATATAATTTAATAATTTTTTTATAAGGTGAGTATAGGGTAACTTAGAACTTATATTCTAGAGTATAAGTTTCAGGGTGAGTAGAGAGTTACCTTACGATTCTTAATATTCACTTGAAATTTATTTGATTGAATATAATAGGGGTAGGTACCTTGTAAAATAAGGTTACCCACTTGCCCTTAATCATAACTTCAATAATATATATTATTTTAAAAATAGAAAAAGGTAAATGCCATGTTTGATATTTGAATTTTATCTATTTTCATAATTAATTATCGATAACTTAAAAGTATCAATTTACTATAAACAAACATTTTAGGGTTATTTATGGTACCTAAACTAATGTTTTTAGGTGGTTAATTACAAAAATAGATAAATTTTAGGTAGTTAAATGTAATAAAAGGAAAAGTTAAGCTACTAAATTAACACTTTTAAAGTTTAGGCAATAAATTGCAAAATAAACAAAGTTTAGATATCAAATGTGATGTGAAAAAAAGGAGAGATATTAGAAAGCAAGAGAATTTATAAGTATAAATTACAAAAGAAAAGGACAAAGGAGAGTAAGGAAAAGAAAAAAAGAAGAAAAAGAAATGGAAAAGAAAAATAGAGGAAGATTAAAGAAAAGTGGAAGCCTTGTCTACAATATAAAGCTAATGGAAGCAAGTGAATGGTCTACCAAATGAATGTTTTACAAACTTAGTGGAATTTGGTAAATCCAATAACCATGTCAAGAGTCAGTTAACCATGTTGACCTATCTACATCTAGTCAATCTATTTAAAGATCTTATGGATCACATTTGACATTTCTAGTTCCTAATGTCTGTGAATTAACTCTTAGTCACAAAAAAAAAAACTAATAAAACTAAAAATACCAAAATAATAACTAACATGTTATAGTTCAAATGAAAAAAAAATATAATATCAAAATCTACATACCATATAAATTGAATAAGAGTCTCATTAGCATCCTCTTTATGAATTAATGTGCTATAACACTTTGAAACCTTAGCTATGCTACTGCTCGCTATGTGTCTTTATCTTATAAGAACATGCTAAGGCTCTAAATCAACTCTAATACCTTTTTGTCCTGTAATTCTTGTATAATGACATTCAATACATCCCTTAATTTCAAAATAAATTTCATAAATCCATATTTAACATCTACTGAAATAGAAGTCTATAAACTCTAAATTAACATTTTCCAAATGATAATATCTATTACATTAATTTTGAAGAATTCTATCAATTTCTAATCACCATAATAATAATGGTAATCTTCTTTTTCCTCTCTCTGTTGTTTACCCAAACCTAAGTTATCTTCTGGGTTATCATCTCCCTCAATACCTGCATCTAAAAAAAAAAAATATTCCTCGAAGGGTGAGCTAATGCCCAGTATGTATAACACAAACACACATGCATGAATAAACATGAACAAGTATCATACACATCATGCAATACTTAAATATAGGCAACTATTTTATGATACAATTTAAGTCCATAAGCAACAATAGGATACTCATGACTCCCTTAACACACTTAACACATTAGAACATGTATTGGTGATGGGAACTACCACTACAGGCCCCCACATCCATGATCCCTTACCCTTAAACTTGGTGATAAGAACTACCACTATGGGTCCCACCCCCATGATACACTTAAGCACTTAATCTTGGTGATGGGACCTACCACTACGGGCCCCACACCCATGTCCACTTAAACACTTAATTTTGATGATGGGAACTACCACTATGGGCCTTATACACATGTTCGTTTAAACTACTTAATCTTGGTGATGTGAATTGCCACTACGAGCCTCACACCCATGTCCACTTAAACACTTAACAAAACATTCAACCCAGATCATTTCTAAGCATTACTCCACTTGGGACAACGTCAAACAAGGATCATTGGGGTGCTCCCTAAGGATCTGCCACTACGGGCCCCCTAAGCCGAGCCAAGCAGATACAACATATAACTTAACACTTAAGCGAATTCTTGTAATTAAATCAAATCCAATATATATACTAACTTAAACAAACACACATCAATACACAAGTTACACTTTCCTTGAGTCCTAGTCTTAAGTACTTTTGGTCTTAGACTTAAAGCTAATTTTGAAATATGTACATCATTAATAATTCCTTCTTAGTACTAATATAAGATTAATGTAAATTCTTAATTTTCTTAATCTTAGTCATTTAATTTCTCTAAGGTATTATTAGCTATCTAGATCGCTTGGAAATTAGTTTAATTAAAAGTTGAATAGATGTATAATTAAATTATGTTTTACTCAACATGACCATGTTAGAGGCTATATAGCTTAACATGGGCTAGTACATGACCGTATTAAGGGTTGTGTATCTTTCAGTGAGTTTTGGCTTTAACACGATTAGAACACGACCGTGTAGATAGGCTGTGTATCTTTCGGTTCAACATGGTCGAAACACTATTGAGTTGGGAGGCTGTGTATCTCTCAATATAAGGTTTGTATTTAATACGGTCGAAACACGATTGTGTTAAGAGGTCGTGTACTTCTTGGTATTTCTCACGAACCCTATTGTCTTTACTCTAAATTCTTCTAAACTCAATTCTCTTTATCCTCGGGCTTAACTTAATCCCTAAAACATGTATTATCTATTTAAATTACACAGATTAGATTACATACATTAATAACTCCACTGGTCATACTCTTGATTGATGGGTTCCCATGCTCTTTTTGTGCTTTCTCAAATTTTTGAATCTTGGTGTGCATACGATACCGATAAGTTCTAAATCTAATAACCATAATTGAAATTCTTGTATAAAATCCTTACCTTTTGTATTTGGAATTGAACCACGCTATTTCCTTCAATTGCCTTTAGGTTCCTATTGAGAGCGTTTCCTCCTTTTTCCTGCTTTTTCACCATATTGTTACTATAAGGGTGAAAAAGAGGAGAGCTAGGTTAGCACAGAGTATTTATACTCTAATTGTAGAAAAGCTTATTTGTCCCTCCAATTTTTATGAAATCCTTATCTTAGCCTTGGTTTTTACATTATAATGCTATAACATATATATTGATACATCATAAAAAATTCAGGTATTACATGTGCCTAAAAGGAAAATCACTAGAACACTAACCACAATAAGGTGGAATTGATGAAAAAATGAGTTAATTTCTAGAATAGGGAAATTAGGGTTCATGAAGGGTTTAACAAATTCATACACCACTTCAAGCATATGAATCACTTAGAAATGAATGTACGTTCTTAACCAAATTTGATATGATGCATAAATTGAGATTAGGGTTTACTTGCAACAATCTTGTTAAAGGGTTGATAAGAGTAAGAATATTTTGAGAAAAAGACTTAACAATTAAGGTTTTCTCTACATGCATTGATCATTATGTCTATTATAATAAGTGTCCAATTTATATTAATAAAAGAGGGATAAAATCATAATATAGGGGTAGACATACTTTGGTTTAGTTTAGTTTTCCTTCTAAACCAAACCATAAAAATGTAGTTTGGTTTTTTATAACTTCAAACTAAATTGTGTGGTTTGAATTAAGAATTTTTCCAAAACATAAAATTTTGCTTTGGTTCAATTCAATTTACAGCTTGAGCCATATTTTATAATCTGGGAAAATATATTCGCATAATATGTAATCTTATGTGAAAAATATTAGACTCATTTAATAATAATAATTATTGACAATATATAAATGGTTGATGAAGTTAACATTTATGTACAAATATCTATTAAAAGCTAATTTTATTCATAAAGTTAACATATAATGTAAATTTTGAGCCAACAAATATGTATAATTTATAAATTATGGTCATACAAGTTTAATATATATACATCTTAATAAATATAAATTAAAAACTCTTTTATGTATCATAACACGACAAATTAAAATTTTACTATTTTTTAATGGTTTGGTTTGGGAATTTTTTAAATCAATGTAAAAAAAAAAATTATTGTAGTGATTTGCTTGGTGTGCTTAATATAGGTGATATTTACATTAGATTTACAATTGATTTTCTTGTTATTCCACAACTATTCGTGTTTTCTTGCGTCAATTTCAAAATGGAACAATTGTTTACATAATTTCCATTACCTTTATATTGATTATTTCCATTGTCCTACGCCACATTTATACCACTATCTTTTTTTTTTTTTTTCTCCCTTAATGCCTAATTCTATTATTCTTTTTAGAGCCTAGTTGTAGCGTTTCTTTTCAAAGCCTACTTATAGTGTTCTATTTAGAGCTTAGATTTTGATGTCTTTCCTTGGACCATATAGTTAAGATAACACTTTTAAGGGTTTAACTAATAGAAAAAGATCAAGCAAATCTTTTATGCGTTTAATGATATAGTTGCTAAGTTAGGCACACTTGATTGTCAATTTGAAACCCTTCGCGAGCTACATTGATGCTTCATAATCTATTAGGTTGCTTATTGGTCAGAAGAACGAGGTTACAACTATAAATCAAGTCTCATATGAGCAAATTGATCATAGTGTTGATGTAGAAACTAGGTTGCTTTTTAGTCATAAAGGCCAAGAAAACGATACAGCGTACAAGTACATTAAAGTTGCACTAGAACATGAAAACATATATCATAGCGAACCTAAATAATTAGATAAGAAATTTTGTGAATCTTTTAGTTATGTTCTCAGTAGGAATCAAGTTACAAATCAATCAACTGTGCAAGGGCATAAGGCCTCTATATCCTTAGAAGAAGAAATTTAGCCAATTGGCAACTGTTGACGAAGCCATCATTGTATACTCCTATGATCTCTATGACATTCTTGGTTAAGATCTGTTCGTATTGATATCTTGAACCATGAAAAACCAGGTCCACGAGACCAATTGTAATGGTTAGGGCATAATAACAAAACCCACAAAGGATGACAAAATAGCATTATGTAACATCCTAGAAATCGAGATGAGTACAACCCAACACGTGTCTTCACTAGGTGAAGACACACAAAGGCATAGTATCTGCTAACTTTCACCATCAACTTTTAGATAACCATGATATTCAATAAAAGCATTCTCTTCATTTAAAATTAAGTGGCTCTATAATTACCACTCTATCCCTCCATATAAAAGAAACTAGAAAGAACAATTGTCCTCAATAAATAAACAATATTCCAACTCCTACAATCAATGCAACGAAAGCATGTTTAAACCATAATTACAATAGTAGTCTCAAGTTAATTAAACAAAGTCATCCAACATCTATCTCTCTCCATCTATCTATCACTCCTCAAAGTAAATATACTCTACATTCTCCTTAGAATTCTAGTTTGTGTTCACTATCATTTCATCATACCCTACGATTTCTTCAAAAGTACTTGCAACTAAAAATGGTACTATAAGGGGTGAGCTAATGCTTAGTATAATGCATACCAATAATGGTAGGAATCAAATTCCCACAGGACCAATCACTAGAGCCCGAGCTAAGGGCTTACAAAACCTAGTTATGAGAATCCTCCATGAACAACCAAATCCTAAGGATGCTAACTTGATTTCTACTTTTGTATCATATAATTGTTTTGCATTCTGACAGGTACACTTATCGGTTCTATAGGATGCCGAATCACCTACACTATTGAGAAAATTGGGAACATCATTGAACTCTCATCCAATGACTCACGATGATCTCAATTGACTTGACAAACTAGCTCTTTGAAGACCATTTTTTTTTATACTTGTAATTTTATCTTTGAACCAGTTACTTTGTAATCATTTTGGGACATTTTTATTTGCTTGTAATTGTTGAATTAGGACTGGCCACATTAGTGGCATAGATGTAATTTTTTGGACATTTCAACCCTAATTGGAGAAAGTATAAATACTTGCTAACTAGGGTTTTTGAGGGAGCTTCTTGAACCATATTTTTTAGAATTGAACCGTGGGGGCTACCTCCATTTCACATACTCTTATCATTTCTTAAGTGAAGTGTGGCAAGTGGGATTTGATTCTTGTTGTGCGTAACATCAACAACGTCAAATCCATCCTAATTCCCTATTAGTGAGTCATATCTAGTGAGGAATTAGTTTATCTTTTTAGTATAACATTCACGTAATTTTTAGGGTTTGATTCAATTTGATTTCATATCCTTTTGATTGTGTTTAGTGTAATCCATTTTGGAAATTGCAAATTGTGAACTGTAATTCTCATTGTTACTTACATGATTATCATTTGACATTTAGGGGTTTTGGAGTTTGTTGAATTCATGCCATTTTGGGAGATTTGTTTAGTTGATCTTTTAATTAATTTCATGAGATTGAATTTTATCTATTAAGCACATCAAATAATCACACACGTATGCCATGCTAAAAATACCAACACAAACATAATGCAATAGGATATCATAACACAATTTATTATTTTTCGTATCTTTTAGTCCAACATACAATTCTTATCATCATAATCACTATGCATACCTTACATACACACATATATACATATATATATGACAAAAGGTACTTTCCTTTATCTGTGAGTCTAAACTAGACATAATTATACATATATGACAGTAGGTATACCCCACTATTCATGAGTCTAAGAGTCTTTCCATACCATACATACATATATATATGACAATAGGTCCTCCCCATTGTCCACAAGTTCATACCATACATAAATAATACATATACGATAGTAGATGTTGCTTACTGTCCATGAGTCCATGAGTCCTTCCACACCACACACATGATTCCATTCATACCAGATAATCTTAAATTTACTTGGATCATTTTGGTATAAGACTCTACTAGGGACAACGTCACATACCGATCATTGGGTTGCCATCTCGAGAACACTGACCCTCTCTCGATTCCTCGGACCTAACTAAGCACAATCATATGCAACTAATCACATTCATTTTTATTGTTGATTTAGTTCACATTTCTAACCTAACACATATAAACAATAAGCATAGTACACATGTACGTGATAAGTAGCAATTGATCTCTTCATACTTCTACAATCTCTTAGTCTTCAAACCTATTCACATCTACAATTACGTACACTTAGAATCACAAGTGAAAGAAATATAATGGAATAGTAAGCATCCTAAAACAACATAGTTGTGTGTGTGGCTATTCGAAGGGATACAGGAGTGAACGCAACCATGCTAGTGGTCGTTTATCTTTTTGTGTATTTCCGTTAATCCAGTAGGCTAAAGTACAGGGTCATGTATCTGGTCGTGAGCTTCAACACAGTAGGGTACACAATCATGTACAATGGCTGTATACCTTTATATGAGTTTGTGCAATTTGACATGCCCAAGTACACAGGCATGTCTAGTAACTGTATACCTTTCTATACACATTTATGTTTTGTCACGGGCAAGTACATGGGCATGTATCTAGATATGTAATACACTGTTCCATCTCGAAACCTTTCTTCCATTCGCCAATTGTTCCCTCGACCTAATTTCTAGGAATGTAAGTCTAATTGATCAATTTGATTTGCTAATCCTAATACATTATAAGGATTTATGCACTTACTTGATTCAAATCATGATTGAGATCCATGAATCACTTGTTCCTATGCCCATTCTATCTCGATCCTTATTCCGAATTCTAACAACAAATTACCCAATTTTTCTTAGAGCTACCAATACATAATCATAAGTATGTATTTTAGTGATTGAAACCCTTACCTAGCATAAAGAGATTGATTTCTATTACCTTTCATTAGTTCACTTTGTGGGTTTTTAAGAGGATTTATGTGATCGTAACCGTGAGGAAATGAGAAAAGAGGAGCATTAGGTCAAGCGGGGGTTTAAATATGTTGACCCTAAAATGACTAAATTGCCCCCATATCTTTAGGGTATCTACATAATTAACCTTGGTTTAATTTTAATAAATATTAAAAAAATATATAATTATATATTGGTATACACCTTGTTAGAAATTGACTTGAGCCACAAAGTTTAGACTAGCTCATTCTCATCTCTTTTTCCAACTCTTAAGTTACTTCTCCTCTCTATTTGGTTACTCAACTGCACTTTCACATATTTGATCACCCATCTTCTTAGAATCAGCTCTTTACTGTCCATGATCTTGATAGGCTTCTCTATTGTTGTGAGGTTTAGCTGCACTTCCAAAGGTTATAAGGCAATGACCTATTCTAGATTAGGTACATATTTCCTTAGCATAGAGATGTGGAATACATCATGTACCCCAACCAAATTTCATGATAAAGCTAATCTATACACCATTGGTCTAACTCTTTCTAGGACTTCAAAGGGGTCCAGATATATGAGGTTTAGCTTTCCTCTTAACCCAAATCTTACCACTCCTTTTGTAAGTGAGGCCTTTAACAAGATATGGTCTCCCACTTTGAACTCCAATGGGCATCATCTTTTATTTGCATAGGATTTCTAACAGCTTTAGGCTGACTACTTCGTCTGTCTGATCAACTTGACTTTATCCACTGCATCTTGTACTGAGTTAGGTCCCAACACTTGTTTCTTACCCACTTCATCCCAATGTAAAGGAGATTAACACTTTCTTCCATATAATGCCTCATAAGGTACCATTTGGATGGTAGCTTGATAGTTGTTATTGTAGATGAACTCTACTAGGGGTAGGTGCTTATCTTAATTCCCACTAAGATTTAATGCCCACCAAGATCTAACACACACACCCTCAACATATCTTCTAATATCTAGATGGTTCGCTTGGATTGACCATTCATCTATGGGTGAAAGGTTGTACTAAATTTTAGTTTAGTTACTAGTGCCCTATGCAAACTTCTCCAAAATCTTCCCACAAACCTTATGTCTCTGTTTGATACTACTGTGACAAGTAACTTATGTAGCCTCACAATTTCCTTAATGTAAGTTGACCTAATTTCTCAAGTTTATACCCAATGCCTATAGGTATAAAATGGGCAGATTTTGTCCATCTATTAACAATTACCCATATGGTATCCAACTTAGTCATGGTTTTAGGTAATGCTGTGACAAAGTCTATAGTCACATGCTCTCATTTCCATTCTAGTATTGGTAGAGGTTACAACATGCCTATGGGTCTCTAATGCTCTATTTTGATTTGTTAGCATGTTAAACACTTAAACACATACTTAGCAATTTCTCTCTTCATGTTCCTCCACCAATAGTAGCACTTTATATCTTTGTATATCTTCATACTCCCAAGGTGAACAGAGTACCTAGAATAGTGTGCCGCCTTCAGTATTTCATTCTTTACTTTAGCTATACCTAGCAAACATAGCCTTTGACTATACCTTAGCTCTCCTTCTTCATCTTCAGTAAATTTTATCACCTTTCCTTCCTCCATTTATTTCTTAATTTCTTGTAACCCTACATCATCACCTTATGTAGCATTTATCCTATCCACTAATATTGGTTGAATGCATAAATTGGCCAGTTTTGCCCTAACCTCCTAGGTTACAATTTCTAGATCTAATTTCTACATTTCTTCTAATATACTTCTTTGAGTTGTAATTAGAGTTGCCAATTTACCTTGCCTTTTTTTGCTGAGTGCATCAACTTGATGAGGATCATCTAGCACTTAAGAAGATAGAATCAAGGACTTAAGATCCATTGCAAGGAATTGGAGGACCAATGACCTAAGCTAGAGCAAAGAGGATGAATGATGCTCTACGAAGACTAGTTATGGACCTATAAGCCAAGGAATCAAATTACATGAAAGGAGGACCAATGCCTATTAATGTAATTCATGTTTCTATGGAAGAAAAGCAAGGATTTGAAGTTATAGAATAAGAAATATTATATATTGAACCGAAATAGGAAAGGGAATTTGTGGGTTTGTTGTTATATTTTTTAGTATTTGTTTTGGTTTGTAATTTATATTATTTAGTTGCCTACTCGGTTACATGAGGATAAGGAAACAAATAGATTAGGTAACTTAGGTTTTCCATATTCTTGTATGACTCTATATAAGCCGTGCAAGGGCTGGCTATGAAGAACATCTCATCTTTGATATGTGAAAAACACATTTTTCATGAGTAAAATGAAAACCACTTTTTGTTCTTTTGCAAAAGAACTTTTCCATAGAATTCTTAACCGAATTACTAGGAATACCTATTCATAACTTAGGTTACAGTCAACAGGTTTGATTGGTGTCTAGTTACGCATCGCTTATTCAAGACAATCCTTGAGGTAATTGAAACCAACTAACATCGTCGGGGTTCTAGGTTTAATATACCTAAGGTTTTACGCATCATTTGGTATTAGAGCTTTGGCTTCTTGAATCAAGTAAATTCTATCCTTTTCTTTAATTTTTTTATTGTTCTTTTCCATATTTGTCTGTTGTTCTTTTGCATACTCGTCTGTTGTCTTTTCCATATTCATAGTTAGAAATTCGTATAAAAAAAAAATTTTGTTGTTCTTTTCCATATTCGTCTGTTGTCTTTTCCATATTTATAGAAAGAAGTCATATAAAAAAAATAAAAAAAAATTCATGCTTATTCGGTCATTACAATCCATTAAGGCCGACGGTATCTAAGTTTTCTTGAACAATCAATTGTGTTCAATTCATAGCTTATCTACAAAAAAAAAAAAAGAATCAAATTTGGTTGCAAAAGAAAGAATCAAGAACCGAAATTAAAAAAAAAAAAAGGGAATTCGGTCGTGAAAGAATTACAATTGCCAAAATCACAAGATAGCTTCTTGAATTATCAATTACATAATTAGTGGAGTCAATTTACTTTCCATATCAATTGTTTCCAATTCCTACCGTAAACATATCCTTGATTGCCTATGTTTGGAATCCGAATTGTACACATCCCTTAAATTGGTTCCATGGTGATCTTTTCCTTTTGTGTTTGATTACAACTTCTATCCAGTGGTGAATTTTTCCATATTAATTAGATTGTGTAGTTAGTACTTCTTCATTCACGCGACTTAGGCCGATAGTAATCATTAGTGTTGACTTAGTAATTTGAGTTTAGGAGTTCTAAATTGAGTTCCTAGCAAAAGAATTACAAAAAGTAGGTTGTGAGATCATATTTTGTGAGAGATATACACGAGTAGAATTGTGAGCATATCATTTGTGAGCAATACACGAGTGGGTGTGAGGAACATACTTATATATTTCTTGTAATTGTGATCGTAACTTGCTGTAAATTTTAGAATTATGTCGGGATAGAATAATAGTGGGGGAGAAAGTCGAGTGATGTTCGAGGAATTGATGGGGGAGATGAAGAGGATCCTAACGGGTGAACTAGAGTAGATCCATGAAAGGATGGATATGATGGAAAGGAATAGGGAACTGTCTAGTAGTAGACAGAATAGGAGAGGCGTTAGGATAGATGAAGGTAAGGAATCTGATTTTGGAGATTACTAACATGTAAGGGATAGGGGAAGTATCTAGAGGCGTGGTATCAATTTAAGGAGTATTAAGATAAAAATCCCAACCTTTCTGGGAAAGAATGATCTAGAGCTATATTTAGAGTGGGAGAGAAAAATAGATCATGTGTTTGAATGTCACAACTATACTGAGGAGAAAAAGATAAAATTAGTTGCAGTAGAGTTTTCAGATTACGCCAGTGTATGGTGGGATCAGTTGGTGCGTAATAGGCATAGGTATGGAAAGCAACCTGTTAGCACCTGGGAGGAGATGAAAACTATTATGCATAAGCGTTTCATTCCTAGTCACTACTATAGGGACTTAGGAAAGTTTAGGGGTTGACTTAGGGAAATAACAGTGTAGAGGATTACTACAAAGAGTTGGAGATGGCCATGATTAGGGCTAGAGTTGAGGAGGATGATGAGGCCACTATGGCTAGATTCATCAATGGGTTGAAGAGGGAAATAGTTGATGTAGTAGATCTTCACCATTACTTAAATATGGAAGAGTTGTTGCATAGAGCTATTAAAGTAGAGCAACAGTTAAAATATAGGAGTGAGCAGAGGACTGGCTCGACTTCCAAAGCTCCATGGAAGTCTACGTGGAAGAAAAACTCCATTGATTCAAAGCCTAAGGAGGACGTGAAGGCTAAGAATCCAATTGCTGCACCTAAAGGAAAGACTGACACTAAACCCCCTTCCAGGACGAGATATATTAAGTGTTTTAGGTGTTAAGGATTTAGGCACATTGCATCCTAATGTCCAAATTAGAGAGCTATGATTATTAGTGATAGTGGAGATGTAGAGAGTGTGAGCTCTGAGGAGGAGGAGGAGTCACCATCACAAGAGTATGATGATGTTGACTTAGAGGGACCCGTAAGTGGTGAGCTGTATGTCACAAGGAGAGTGCTTAGTGTACAACCCCGAGAGGATGGTGAGGGGATCTAGCGTGAACATATTTTTCATACACGGTGTCATGTGTAGGGTAGCGTCTGTAGCTTGATAATCAATAGTGGCAGCTGCACTAATGTTGCTAGCACTTTGCTAATAGTAAAGATGTAGTTGAAAGCAGTGAAGCATCCTAGACCATATTGATTGCAGTAGTTGAGTGATTGTGAAGAGGTTAAGGTGACCAAGCAGGTTCTTATAGCCTTTTCCATAGGAAGCTACAAGGATGAGGTTATGTGTGATGTGGTACCTATGCAGGCTAGCTATATATTGTTAGGGCGACCATGGCAATTTGATAGGAAGGTTATGTACGATGGGTATAAGAACTAATATTCTTTTGTTCTAAACAAAAGGAAGGTGGTTCTAACTCCATAAAAACCATGGGAAGCTTGCGAGGATCAAGTGAAAATTGCCAAAGAAGTTAGAGCGAAACATGGGAGTGTGTGAGAAAAGGGATAAAAAAAAAAGAAAAGAGTGAGAGAAAAACAATGTTGAGGTATGAGGGAAGAAAGTCTAAAACACTGAGGGGAGAGAAAATTACTAGAAAAAGTGAGGTTAAGAGTGCAACGTTGGTGAGGAAACAACTACTTGTACTTATATATAAGGATGTTTATTTTACTTATACTGACATTAACCTTTTGTTATCTAGTATGGTGTTTTCTTTTGACTTTGTGATAGGTATAGATGGCATAGCCATGGATGAGAAGAAACTGGATGTGATTTGGGAGTGGCCAATACCAAAGGGACGTATCAAAACCGTGTTTCATCCAGGAGAAAAGGTTTGGGCGCATTTGAGAAAAGAAATTATTTACACCGCAATAAAAGCCTAAATTACATCTTAGAGGAGAGGGACCTTTCTAAGTCTTGGAGCGCATCAATGACAACACCTATAAGATTGATTTATTGAGTCACTATGGTAATGTAAGTGCATTTGTAATGTTTCCGATCTTACTTTTTATAATGCAGGTGATTCGAGGACAAATCTTTTCGAGGAAGGAGGGAATGATGAGGATCATCTAGCACTTAAGAAGACAGAACCAAGGACTTAAGATCCACTATAAGGAATTGGAGGACCAATGACCTGAGCTAGAGCAAAGAGGATGAATGATGCTCTACGAGGACTGGTTATGGACCTATAAGCTAAGGAATCAAATTATATGAAAGGAGGACCAACACCTATTAATGTAATTTATGTTTCCCTGGAAGAAAAGCAAGGATTTAAAGTTCTAGAATAAGAAATATTATATATTGAATTGAAATAGGAAAGGGAATTTGTGGGTTTGTTGTTATATTTTTTAGTATTTGTTTTGGTTTGTAATTTATATTATTTAGTTGCCTACTCGATTGCATGAGGATAAGGAAACAAATAGATTAGGCAACTTAGGTTTTCCATATTATTGTATGACTCTATATAAGTCGTGCAAGGGTTGACCATGAAGAACATCTCATCTTTGATATATGAAAAACACATTTTTCGTGAGTAAAACGAAAACCACTTTTTGTTCTTTTGCAAAAGAACTTTTCCATAGAATTCTTAATCGAATTACTAGGAATACCTATTGATAACTTAGGTTACAGTCAATGAGTTTGATTGGGGTTTAGTTACGCATCGCTTATTCAAGATGATCCTTGGGGTAATTGAAACCAACTAGCACTGTTGGGGCTCTAGGTTTAATATACCTAGGATTTCACGCATCAGTACTGAATCTCTGTCATAATCCTTTATCAACTCTAATCATTAGCTCTACCTCATGTTTAACTCCTTCGAGGTAAAATGGTACTTGAGGCTTTTATGATCTATGAATATCTTAAACTTGTCCCTATACAAATATTGTCTCCAAAGTTTGAGCACAAAGATAGTAGTTGCTAATTCTAAATCATGAGTTGAGTAGTTCTTTTCATAGGGCTTCAACTGTTAGGACACATATGCCATAACTCTCTCATTTTGCATTAATACACATCCGAGCCCTTGGATAGATGCATCACTATACACCATAAACTCTTCACCACTGATAGGTAATGCTAGCATTGGTTTAGAAATTAGTCTCTCCTTCAATGTCATGAAACTTGATTCACATCTGTTATCCCAAACAAACTTCACCCCATTTTGAGTTAATCTAGTTAAAGGGGTTACTAGCTTGGGGAATCCTTCTACAAATCTTCTATAATATCTTGCTAACCCTAAGAAGCTTCTGACCTCTATCACTGTCTTTGGTCTAGGCCATTTCATTCATAGCCTTTATCTTCTTAGGATCTACAAATAACCCTTCTTTGTTGATCACATGACCTAAGAGGTTACTTGATTAAGCTAGAACTTGCACTGCCTGAATTTTGCATACAACTTCTTTATCAACAGTCTATTCAACACCATTCTCAAATGTTGCTTATGTCCCTCTTCATTTTTAGAGTATATTAAAATGTCATCTATAAACATGATGACAAATTTATCTAAATTGTTAAGTCTATTAATGTAGCCCGTGCATTCGTGAGTCCAAACAACATTACTTGGAACTCATGATGCCCATATTGAGTCATAAATGTAGTTTTTTGAATATCTTCCTCTTTAATCCTCAATTGATGATTACGGATATCAACAATTTTTTAGAAGACTTGAGCCCCTTGCAAGTGATAAAAAAGATTGTTTATTGTCGAGAAGGGGTACTTATTCTTGATAGTGACCCTATTCAACTCCCTATAATCAATGCACAACCGCATAATACTATCTTTCTTCGTCACGAACAACATTAGTGCACCTTAGGGCGAGACACTAGGTTTGATGAACTTCTTATCCAATAACTCTTATATCTATTACTTGAGTTTTGCCAATTTAGTAGGTGTTATACAGTATAAGGTTTTGGATATGGGAGCTGTGCCAGGCACAACATCTATACCAAACTTGATTTCCTTTGTTGGGTGTAAGCCTAGTAGATCTTCAAGAAATACATTTATAAATTCCTACATCACTCGTACCTGATCAATTCACATTCTGTCTTTAGATTCAACTATCACTAAAGCCATCATGCTCTTGCCCCATAGCTCATATGTGGGTAATCCTATTGGTTTATGTGCTTCTAGCTTGAAATAAAAAGGTTTTCCTTCCAATGTACTAAGATGGATTATCATATTATGATAATTAATGATTATATGATGTCTAAATAACTAATCCATTCCCAGTATCACATCAAAGTCTATCTGTCATCTCCAAAACCAGAAGTTCTACCACTAGAATTCTACTTTGCACTTCCACATTAACCCTTCTAAATATTTTTTTCAATTCTCTACCCACACTTGTTGGTGTACTCAAATTTAATACGCTATCTAACACCTTAGCATGAATATCCTGTATGGTTCTACATGCATTAAACACACATTAATGTGATGCACCGGTATCAAATAGGACATATGCATTAGAAGAATGTACCATTAGCATAACTGCTAAAGTTTCTTTCTTTAGAGTGTCTTGTCTCTATAATGCAAAAACTCGTGTCGGTGCTCTTTGTCTTAGTCTTACTTGCTGAGGTCTGCAACCATAGTTTACAGTCTGATTCCTTCCTGCCGATGTTGGCTGTCCATTCTGCCCTCTAATATTTAGGTAATCAACCATTCTATGACCCCTTTGTTTGTAGGAGAAATAGAATGCAAGCAGCATTGATTTCTCTATGTAGGTCATACTACTGTGTCTTATCTTCCCATTTGAAAAAGGGCACCCTTTGGCTACTTACATTCATTCAATTCATGTAGCACATAGCATCTCATGCATTTATTACCTTGACTTATTGGGGAGGTCTTGACTTGAGAGGAGGGTACTACAATGACCATAGGTCTAGTTTGTACAGTGTGAAGTTTCTTGCCCTTCTCTTGTATGACAATTCCTTAGGTAGGTCTCTTCCTTAATATGATCATGGTCCCTAATGTTCTCATTTCTACAGCCCTTCTATGGCTCTATTTTAAGAATTTGGCCTTATTTACTACCATAGAATAGGTGTTAAATTGGAATACTCCCACTTCATGTTGTAAAGTGGATTCAAAGCCTAATATAAACTAATGAGCCCTCGACTTCTCATCTATTATGAATGCTAGTGGCATTAACTTCACTAGGTGATTTAATTCCACCTCATACTCATGTATATATCTCTTTCCTTGCTAGCAACTATAGTAGGATGCCTCTATTTTGTCCCGTATGCTACTTGGGAAATATTGATCAAGTAGCATCTATTTGAACCTCTCCCAGGTGATGAGTCCTAGAGTTAGTCTTGAAACACTCGACCATCATTCTGAAGTTAAGCCCCTCCATAAATAAATTACATATTTCACCTTATTTGCTTTGGGAATTCCGAGTGCTCCAAAGGCTTTCTCCAACTCATCATCCCATTGCTCAACATCTAATGGATCATCAACCTTAGGCTTGAATTCCCTGACCACTCTAACAAATCGGTCCAAACTTATAGGCCTAGCTAGCCTATCTCCAATCTCTCCCATCATTTGTCCTTGCCTATTGTTCAACAATTATAGTTCTTATATTTATTATTGCTGTTGTGCCACCACTCTTGCTAGAGTATTAATTGCCTCTAGTAATTATGCAGTATTGACCTTGTTACCCCCTAGCCTATGCTAAGGCGATCTAAGTGGCATCCGATTATTAGGAGCATCGCCTCTAGCACTTAATGTTTATCTAGGTCTTTAACTTTTCTTAGGGATTTTACAAAATTGAATAGGAGTTGCTTCAAGGTGTCATATTTCTATCAATAATATGGTAAGCATAACTAGAAGGAATATATGTTTTTACAATCATTAATCCGATTTACTACTAACTCTCATCATCTCTCACCATCCTAAAGATTTTATTCCTAGGTAGTTTATAAATCAACAAACCTAGGCTTTGATACCACTTAAGCTGTAATGCCCCAGAATTTGAGACGAGTACAACTTATCATGTGTCCTCACTAGGTAAAGACATGCAAAGGCTTAGAATCTACTAACTTTCACCATCAACTTTTAGATAACCATGATATTCAATAAAAAACATTCTCCTCATTTAAAATTAAGTGGCTCCATAATTACCACTATGTCTCTCCATATTAAAGAAACTGGAAAGAAAAATTATCCTCAATAAATAAACATATTCCAACGCCTAAAATCAATATAGCAGAAGCATTTTTACAACTTAATTACAATAGTAGTCCCAATTCAATTAAACAATGTCATCTAATATCTATCTTCATCTCCATCTATCTATCACTTCTCATAGTAAACATACTTTACATTCTCCTAAGAATTCTGGCTTGTATCCATTATCATCTCATCATACCCTATGATTTCTTTTAAAGTACTTAAAGATAAAAATGGTCTCATAAGAGGTGAGCTAATGCCCAGTATAATGCATACCAACAATCACACATGTATGCTATGCTAGAAATACTAACATAAACATAATGCAACAAGATATCCAAACATAATTTATTATTTTTCATATCTTTTAGTCCAACACACAATTCTCATCATTATAATCACCATGCATACCTTACACACACACATGTATATACATATATATATATATAGCAATGGGTCCTCTCCATTGTCCACGAGTTTATACCATACATAAATTATACATATAAGACAGTAGGTACTCCCCACTATCTATGACTCCAAATGTCCTAATGGGTCCTCCCCATTATCTACAAGTTAATACCATGCATAAATAATACATATATAATAGTGAGTACTTCTCACTATCCATAAGTCTATGATCCTTCCACACTATACACATGAATCCATCTATACTAGATAATCCTAAATCTATCTAGATTATTTTGGTACATGGCTTTACTAGAGGAAGTGTCCTATACTGATCATTGGGGTGCCACTTGAGAACAATGACACTCTTGATTCCTTGGACCCTTGCAAGGACTAGTCATGGAATTACAAGAGAAGGAACCAAGCTACGCTAAAGGAGAATTGACCTTTGTTAATTTGATTCAAGCATCCTCAGAGGAGTATAGGATATGAGAACCCAAAGAAGACCGGCGATTTATGTGTCATTAAAAGACCACTCGGCATTGTAATTTTATTATTTGTTTTTGTAAGATTTCGGCCTTCTAGAAGTTAAGTGGCCAATTTGCAATGTTTGGAAACTTAGGTTATTCTATTGTTATGTGATAACAATATAGCACCGCATAGGAGAAAAGACGGTACTCTTCCATTATATTATTAAAATACAACTTTTCATGGAAAAGCTCTCTCTTGTTCTCTGAGAAAGAACTCCATGGTTTCTTTAACATAAACGTTTGGGAAAAATCATTGATAGCTTATGTTTCAATCAATAGGTGTGGTTAGGTCTAGTTATGAATTATAACTTGTTTAAGACGATTCATGGGAATTTCGATCGCCAGGTTTTAGGTTTGACATACCTAGGGTAATTGTTGGAATTAAAACAACTACCAGATTATCTAGAGTATATCTTTCTAGCAAAAGACTCAAAGTTGCTAGTTATCATTGCCTTGGGTTTGTCTCAAGAGAAAAAAAATCAATTACAGTCTTGAGGGCACATAAGTGTGCCATTGCTTGGAAGATTTCAGACATCAAAGGTATTAATCTCTCTTTTTGTATACATAAGATATTATTAGAAGGACTTAAGCCTATAGTGTAACCATAGTGAAGGTTAAATCCCAATATGAAAGAGGTAGTCAAGAAAGAAGTTATCAAGCTTCTCGATGTTGGACTAATATGTCCTATATCGGATAGTTCTTGGGTTAGTTCAACATAAGTTATGCCGAAAAAGGGATGGATGATTGTAGTCCCCAATTGATGGGAATCAACCCCGTGGTTCCAGCAGTGGGGAAACCTGTGCAACCATAGTGAAGGTTAAATCCCAATATGAAAGAGGTAATCAAGAAAGAAGTTATCAAGCTTCTCGATGCTGGACTAATATATCCTATGTTAGATAGTTCTTAGGTTAGTTCAACACAAGTTGTGCCGAAAAAGGGACGAATGATTGTAGTCCCCAATTGATGGGAATCAACTTTGTGGTTCCAGCAATGGGGAAGCCTAACTTAGATGCATGAGCCCATAAATCCACATATGGCCACATTTTATCTAATAATGTTTTATTTTTCACTTTAGCAGATACATTTATCAATGTTATAGGTTGGCCAAATAACATGCACTAAGGATCAAATTGTAGGACATTCTTAGAGTTACATCCAACGGTCCACAATGTGTTCACTTGAATTAAAGAACCGACCACTTGAAAACCATTTTTGTATTTGTAATTTGTGCTTTGGAAAACCGGCTACTTTAGTGGCATCCTTGTAATTTTGTGGTTTTTTTTACCCTAATTGGAACAAGTATAAATACTTACTTACTAGGGTTTTTGAGGAGCTTTTTTGACAATTGAGAAAATCATACAATTTATGTCGTGAGGGTTTTTCTTTTGCATACAAAGATCTCTTATCAATTTCTCAGTGAAATTGTGGCGAGAATAAACTAAAGTGGATTGTGAGTCATATCAATCTTACTCTTGTTGTTTTACAAATTGTGTTTAATGAGTAATATCTAAGTATAGTTTATTGGTTACTCGTTCTTATCACGTGAATTAGGGTTCTTTATTTTCATATTTGATCATTTCAAATTGGGATTGAATTCTAGTTCATTCCCATGTTGTTCCATTGAAGTTTATACACTTATTTGTTCCTTACATCAATTCAGTGTTCAAATTAGTGAATTGGACTTCAATTGTGAAGTAATTTGAACACGCATTTGTTGTTAGAGTTGGTTGTTCACGCTACTTAATTGATGTGTTTGCTATCCAAATGGTTAAGTACATCATAATTTTTGGTATTAGAGCATAGGTTGTGGAGTAGGGTTTGCATGAACTTCACTTGAATTTTACTTCTTGATCCGAATTGATGAAGTGGAATTGAAGTACTTAGTTATGATTTTGTTATGTTATATTTGTTAATTGTTGAAGTGGAAGTAGACATCTTGTAGTAGTCCTTTTGCTTTTTATCTTGTTGTGAGGAGAAGGGGAAGTAAGGAGGTGTGTTTCCTTGTGTTTTTTTTCAGAATTAGAGATACATTCCTTAAGGACAAAGAGAAGTGAATTTCTTGTTTATGGTTTCAGAATTGAGGATTGTCAAATTGCATTTCTAGATTTTCCTTGCGTAGAGAATAGGGAAATTATTTGAATTCAAATACATTCATTAAGTTTGAAGAGTTATTGTGTAGTATTGATTGAATGCAAGTTGAATATTTGAATTGTTTCTTACCATTTGTGGAGAAGCTTCATTAAGAGTTGCATTTGAATTGTTGTGCCGTGATTGTGTTGTGAAGTGAGTGTATTATAGATTGAAGAAGTGCTGCACCGTGGTTGAGGTGTGTGTGTGTGGTGAAGTGAGTTTGTGTTGTGAAGGGTGCAATGTGGTATGTTGTTTATGTTGGGGTGAGTGTGCTGCACGTGGATTATAAGTGTGTATATGTGCCATGATTGAAAAGGGGTTGTAGTGGTCAAATTTGAATTTAAAAAAGAAAGCATTATAGTGTGGAAGTTATTATGTATTGAAGCTTAAACACCTTGCTTAGTTGGAATCATTAACTTACTATTGGAGAAGTGTTATTATTATTTCTACTTATTGTAACCGTAATTGAAATGTGGAAGTATGTATGTGAAGTTAAGTGGAGTTTTGTGTTTACTTTTGTAGGTTATTTGGTTGTTGTGTGGCCATTGAAGTGTAGTTATTTTGAAAGGGTGTACTACATTGCTTTGAATTATCTTTGTAATTCGACAAATTAAGTCCACAACTATGTTGAATGATAGTGTGAATGGGGGAATTGGAAATGAGGCCAATAGCCAAGTTGGTGGCGGACAGGGTCATCGGACTGTTGGTGGAAGAACTTTAGAGGAACAGCTTCAAGACCTTACCACCATTGTTGCTACATTAGCGATAAGGATAGATAGGATGAT
Organism: Laguncularia racemosa; assembly: GCA_037954665.1. Lineage (NCBI taxonomy): Eukaryota > Viridiplantae > Streptophyta > Magnoliopsida > Myrtales > Combretaceae > Laguncularia > Laguncularia racemosa. Next base: position 425,938 of record JBBMOL010000222.1, on the reverse strand, counting down.
GATGCCACAACTACCAATGGCAAATCCTTAGGCACCACCACCGAGAGTAGCTCCTTAGAACGTTCAAAGGGAGGGAGTAGTAGGAGGAAATATGGGAAGGAGAGTGGAAGGAGATCATCATGCTCTTAGGGAGGAAAGATATGATAATTTTGGGGTTAATCCATAACCAAACAAAGATTTTAGGCCACCTTAGGGATTAGAGTATGTGAAACTGCAGATGCCTTCATTTGATGGCAAGGGCTTAGCAAATGATTATTTGGACTGGGAAGATAAAGTTGAGGGTCTTTTCCAGTGTTATGAGATTGATGATAACACCAAGGTTCGTCTTGTAGCTATGGCTTTCATAAAATATGCTACCTTGTGGTAGAAGAATTTAGTGATCAGCAGGCGAAGGGATGGAGAGGTTGAAATGCACACTTAGAGAGACATGAAACGAGTTTTGAGGAAAAGGTTCATACCTAAGCACTATAGGTAGAAACTATTTATGCATCTCCAGACATTGAGGCAGGGAGGCAAAACCGTGGATGATTACATACAGGAGTTTGAAACGTTGATGATCAGATGTGGATCAGTCGGGCCTCCTGAATAAACCCTAGCACGCTTTGTGTCTAGGTTGAAATATGAGATTGCCTATGTTGTTGAGCTGCAAAGGTATAGTACACTTGATGAGGCTATACAGTTAGCTTTGAAAGTGGAAAGGCAAAGGCAATCCAATCTATTTTGGGCCACTAGTAAGAGGCATAGTACTACTACTAAACCCATGGGGGCAGATGGTCAGATGGGTGGACCAAAGGGAGTAGGCGAACATGCCAAGGCTATAGATAGAGTTATTCCTAACACTGAAAAAGAGAAAAATGTTTTTGGGAAAGGCAAAGAGGTAGTTAGACTTGATTTTAGGCAAACAGCACTAGGGTCAACTAGTGGGAAGATATGCTAAATTAAATATTTCAAATGCATGGGATTTGGACATATAGCTACACAGTGTCCCAATAAAAGGGTGATGACTATTATGGAGGGCAATGAAGAAGATGATGAGGAAGAAATTTTTGAGCCTATAGATTTATCCATGGCGTTGTAAGAGTATTATGATGATCAGAACGCAGAGACACAGGACAAAAAGTGTGAAAATTACTTACCTATTAATGTGTTGTGCAAGGTTATGACTTTATCTCTAGATGTTAGGGACATACAGAGGGAGAATCTATTCTGCACACCTTGTCAGATTCGAGGAAACCTATGTGTACTTTTCATTAATGGTGGTAGTTGCACTAATGTCATATCTACTGCATTAGTAGATAATTTACAACTAGCCACTAGCCTACATCTTAATCCTTATAAATTGCATTGGTTGGACAACCGAGGAAGTTTACATGTTACATAGAAGGTAAAGGTGTCATTCAGTGTAGGTGTTAAATACAATGATGAGATTATTTGTGATGTACTTCCTATATGCACCTTCATATGCTGTTGGGTAGACCGTGGTTATTTGATAGAAAGGTGTTACATGACGGGTTTAGAAACACTTACATGTTTCAAAAGGATGGTACACGGATTGCTTTACTCCTATGTCTCCATCTGAGGTTCGCTCTTTCCAGGAATAGATTAGAAACACTTCTGACTCTTTCAGACTTCCAGCCAAAAAGCAAACATAAATACTAGGTTTTAGTCCAAGAGAAGACTCCTCAGATTTGAGGGAAAATCTTTCAGAGGCTCGAGGAGATGATGGGAATCAACCCTATGGTTTTAGTAGTAGGGAAACCTAACTTGGATGCATGAGCCCAGAAATCCACATATAGCCACATTTTATCTAATAATGTCTTATTTTTCACTTTAGCAAGTATATTTATCAATGTTACAAGTTGGCTAAATAACATGCACTAAGGATCAAATTGCGGGGCATTCTAAGAGTCACATCCAACGGTCTACAATGTGTTCACTTGAATTGAAGAATTGGCCACTTGAAGATGATTTTTGTATTTGTAATTTATGCTTTGGAAAACCGGCCACTTTAGTGGTATCCTTGTAATTTTGTAGTATTTTTACCCTAATTGGAGCAAGTATAAATACATGCTTACTAGGGTTTTTGAGGAGCTTTTTTGACAATTGAGAAAATCATGCACTTTGTGCCGTGAGGGTTTGTCCTTTGCATACAAAGATCTCTTATCAATTTCTTAGTGAAATTGTAGTGAGAATCAACTAGAGTAGATTGTGAGTCATATCAATCTTACTCTTGTTGTTTTACAAATTGTGTTTAGTGAGTAATATCTAAGTACATTTTGTTGGTTACTTGATCTTATCACGTGAATTAGGGTTCTTTATTTTCAGATTTGATCATTTCAAATTGAGATTGAATTCTAGTTCATTTCTATGTTATTCTATTGAAGTTTATACACTTGTTTGTTCCTTACATTAATTCAGTGTTCAAATTAGTGAATTAGACTTCAATTTTGAAGTAATTTAAACACGCCATTTGTTGTTGGAGTTGGTTATTCACGCCATTTGATTGATGTGTTTGCTATCCAATTGGTTAGGTACATCACCAATGAAAAGAGTGAACTCATATCGATGCGTATTATCACCGGATGGCAGGTTTGTATAGACTATCAGAAATTGAATGATACCACTAGAAAAGACCATTTCCATCTTCCCTTTGTAGATCAGATGTTGGAGAGGCTGGCTGGACATATGTATTATTACTACTTAGATGGGATGCCCGGATACTTCTAAATACTAATAGCTCTAGAGAACTAGGAGAAGACTATCTTCACTTGCCCCTATGGCATATATGCTTATAGGAGAATGCCATTTGGGTTATGCGATGCATTAGCTATGTTTTAGTGGTGTATGTTGGCTATATTTGATTATCTAGTAGAGAAAATTATGGAGGTCTTCATGGATTTTTTTTTAGTCTTTGGTAATTCTTTTTCGAATTGTTTAGAGAATCTAAAGAAGGAGCTTTTTCATTGTGAGGAGACAAATCTTGTTCTAAATTGGGAGAAATGCCACTTTATGTGCAAAGAGGGAATTGTACTTGGCCATAAAGTTTCTCAAAAGGGCATTGAAGTTAACTGAGTAAAAGTCTATGTGAATGACAAACTTCCCCCACTAAATTAAGTTAAGGTCATAAGAAGTTTTCTAGGCTAGGTTGGTTTTTATAAACACTTCATAAAGAACTTCTCCAAAATAGCTCACCCACTAACTAGGCTATTAGAGAAGGATGTGCTTTTCAACTTTACCCCTGAATTCCAGCATGCCTTTGATGTACTCAAGGCGAGACTGGCAAATGCTCCTATTATGATAGCTCTTGATTGGAACTTGCCTATTGGACTCATGTGTGATGAGAGTGATTATGTAATTGGGGCTATTCATGGATAAAGGCGGGACAAACATTTCCAACCTATCTACTATGCCAGTAAGACTCTTAATAATGCTCAAGTAAATTACACAACTATAGAGAAGGAGATGCTAGCTGTGGTGTTTACATTTGATAAATTTAAGCTGTATTTAATTTTGTCCATGGTCATTGTCTACACTGATCATTTTGCCTTGAGATTTTTGTTGACTAAAACAGATGTGAAGCCTAGGTTTATTCAGTGGATTTTACTCTTACAAGAATTTGACTTAGAAATTTGTGATAAAAAGAGAGTAAAGAATCTAGTGGCTAACCATCTCTCAAGTCATGAGAATCTTGTTTGGAGGAGCTTAAAGAGGAGGATGTTAATGACTCTTTCCCTTTCCTAAAGAAAAGCGATATGTAGTTTGTCAACTCATGAACCTAGAAACTCTATGGTTTGCTATCTTTGCAAAGCATTTGGTAGTGGGAGTTCTCCCTGATGACCTTGAATATCATGCAAGAAGAAAGTTGTTTTTAGAACTTAAATACTACCACTAGGAGGACCCTTTCTTTTTCGAGTTTGTGGAGATGAAGTAATAAGGAGCTATGTCTCACATGAAGAGGGATGGAAAATTCTCGATGATTATCACTTCAGCCTTATCGGTGGTCATTATTTAGCTAACCAAACTGTACGGAAAGTTTTGGAGGTTGATTTCTGTTGGCCTACAATATTTATAGATGCTTATTATCCCTGTGTCACATGTGCTAGATATTAGCGGGTAGGGAACATATTAAGGAGAGATGAGATGCCTCAAAACTTTATTCTAGAATATGAGGTCTTTGCCTTATAGGGCATTGACTTCGTTGGACCATTCATTACTTATTCTAGGAACAAGTATATATTGTTAGCAATGGACTACATGTCTAAATGGGTTGAGGCATAAGCTTTACCTATAAATGATGCCTGAGTGGTTGTGAAGTTCCTTAAGAAGTTGTTCTCCCATTTTGGAACCCCTAGAGCCATTATAAGTGATAAGGAAGCACATTTTTACAATGCACAAATCAAGAAGGTGTTAAATTAATATGGTGTTATACATTAAATTGCTATACCTCACCACCCTCAAGCAAGTGGATAGGTGGAAATCTCCAATCGTGAGTTGAAAAGAATTCTAGAAAAAACAGTGCAGCATCATAGAAGAGATTGGGCAACAAAGCTTGATTATGTCTTGTAAACATATAGAACAACCTACAAAACACTTTTAAAGACTACTCCGTATAGGTTAGTTTATGGAAAATCATACTACCTTTTGGTGGAGATTGAACACAAGGTATATTGGGCAATCAAAATGGCAAATTTTGACTTAGAAGCTACTAGATTGCAGAGGAGACTACAATTAAACAAACTTGATAAGTGGAGAAGGCAAGCATATGAGAATATGAAGATATAAAAATAGACGATGAAGAAATACCATGATATGTACATTTTCCATCCAAAGGAGTTCGAGGAAGGGGACCAAGTGCTTTTGTTTAATTCTTGGTTGAAACTTTTTCCCAAAAAATTAAAGTCAAGATGGTTTAGACCTTTTGTAGTAAAAAAGGTCTTCCCACATGGCATAGTGGAGCTTGAACATCCAGAGCATGACGATTTTAAAGTGAATGGCCATAGATTGAAGCTTTACATGGGAGATAGAACGGAACATGAATATCAAGAGGAGTCTAGACTCTAATTACTAGATATTTAGATGAAAAAGTGAAGGATGTTAAGCTAACGACACTAAAAAAGTGCGTTTCTTGGGAGGCAACCCATGACTGATCTAAGTATGTTAAGTTCCTTTTGTTTCATTATTTTAAGTCTTTCTTACTAAAAAAATTTGCAGATTTGTGAGGGAATAAGTGAGCTTACTTGAAGGGAATGAGAGTCAATCCTTAAGTGTGGGGAAGCATCAATGACAAGTAAGAAAATGCAAGCTTTAGTTCTCAAGTGTACTTTGTAAGTCATTTTCATGCTCTTTCACTTATGGCAAGGTGCACATTGAACAAACACATGACTCAAATAGCTTGGAGAGTTTTTACTTGATTTCTATGCAATTTTTAAGCACTTGCATAACCCTGAGCATAAGCAGTGCTCAAACTAGTGCACACATGAAGAGGAACTTCTAAACACTTTTTTGAGCCCTGCATAGCCCAAAGCATGGTTGTGCAAGAGATAGGGCACTTTGTGTTGCAAAAGCAAAAGCTCTCAAATACCTTTTTAGAGCCCTGCATGGCCTTGAGCATAACCATGTAGAAGCTAGGGCACTTTGGTGCCTTAGATGAAACAAGCCTTAAATAGCACTTTAGGGCTCTACATGGCCCTAAGCACGGCCGTATAGAAACCCGGGTAGAGTTCCCATGTATATATTTATGCTTTCCTTTCCTCTCTTATTCTTTCTTTTATCTCCCCAACTGCATATATTTCCCCCATACCTTCTCTCCATGAATTTGCATTCTTACACTCTACACACTTCTTAATCCATTTCTACTTCATCCACTAAAATCTGCACTTCACATCCAAGTAAGTTTTGCTTTTCCCTCTACTCTATGTGATTTGCGTATAAGATTTCTTGATGGGTTCTTGCCCTATTTGAATGGGTTCTTGTGCATGCATGAGAATGTGACATTGAATACTTACTTGATGAGTTTTAATTGTCATGAATTATTTTTCTTTGTGTATTTGTGATGTTTTGCATGAGTTTGGTCCATAAACATGCCAAATCCTATCTAAAATTAGGGTTTATGTGCACTTTTGAAAGTTCATAACTTTTGGGGCTTTTGCCAATTTTGTGCAATTAACTATTCTTGAAATCATTTGATGCAAGTAGCTTCCATATTTTTTAGGCTTATAGTGCTTAGTTTGAAAATCTAGAGTTCCTAAGTATGTGAAATTGAGGTTTTTGTGAATCTAATTATTAAGGTAGAAATTTATGGAGCTTTAATGTTGGTTTTAGTTCAAACATTTGTTTTAAACTTATACATGATCTTGTACACGACCAGTTTCCTGTGCTTGTGTTGATTTGAATTTTTACATATTCTTGATTCTACCCCACCTCCTGAACGACCATATAAAAGGTTGTGTTGACTTGCATTGATGTGCCTAAAACCAAGTTTAAGCACATGCAAAACCAATTTGAAAGACAATCATGCAATGTCAATCAAACTAGCTTCCAATCACGTGAACTTCTTCTACTATTCAAGATTGAATGAACCAAATATGTTTATCTCTGATACCAAATTATGATGTGCCTAAAAGGGAGTTTAAGCACATGCAAATAAACTAATTTACAACCCCTAAATGACAAGATCAAAATCGGTTTAAAGGATAACAAATTGCGTGAACCCTAATTGATGGATGTGATCCAAATGATAAAATTCAATGAGATTAAATTTACAATGATGATATTTCTCAATTGAATCAATAAGTTAACTCAACATCTAATGAAGTCCCAACCAATAACACACAAAAATAAACCGTAACCCCTCCTCACAACAAGGACAATCCATGCAATAGAATGTATAGTAAAATTGATGGTACTAACAAGGGAAAAACCAATCAATTATATATAATGACAGGAGAGGATACAATTGATGCCGAATTCAGATCAAAGAACCAACCTAATCAACCCTAGATATGACTCACTAGTGATGAAAAGGAAAACACAACTTAGGGAATTAATATTACTCACAATTCTCTATGTTAGAACTCGCCACAATTCCAATTTTTTGATTGAAATTGATAAGAGCCAATGAAGTTAGGAAGAACCCTAATCTCCACACAAAAAAGTGTTTGCTGCAAATTTCAAGTCTATTCCTCAAAACCTTACTTAAGCAAGTATTTATACTTGCTCCCTTTAGGGTTAAAATGTTCACAAAATTACAACTATACCACTTTAGGGTGGCCGGTCCTAAAAATACCAATTACAACCAAATAAAAATGTCGTAAAAACTTAGAACATAAATGTTCCAAGAAAATAACAAACAAAAAAAAATAGTCTTCAACATGTTGGGTCTTCAAATCAACTTGTCGGTCCAACTCATTTTCGGTTTAGGTCAGTCTATGGATAACTTACAAGTTGAGTCTTAGTGAGTTTGTCTACCGCCTTGTAAAGCCTGATAAGTGTGCTTGTTGGAATATACAATACATGAATAATAGAAAAGAGGTTAGTAAGAAAATAATTATGGGGTCAATTTGCTCAAAAAGGACTCTCATTGCCAAGATTTGAAATTCTTTGGCTCTTGCCCTAATGATAGGTCTTGTAGTATTTTGATTCCTATCATGCATGCTTTACCCTTGTGATTTTATCCTCAAGAATTGATGCTTGCTTAGTTATACCTCAATTATACATGCTTTCTATAGAGATTAAGAATGAATATGAGTTATAATAAGCATCCATCAAGTTATGAAAGCTAGGTGTTGATTCTTGTTATCATAAGCTCATATATGCATTTTTTCATGCAAAGATGAGAACTAAATGGATAGCTAACAAGAAGATGAAGCAGTAAGCTTCCACATCTCAACAGTAGCAAGCAACAACCTCCCACTCTAAAAAGAGGCTAAGAGCTCAACAACAGCAAGAAGTGGTGGACAATGTGCCTATCAAGTATTTCGATGAAGAGTGGAGTAAGGACAAAAAAAAAAAAAAAATTGGAATCAATGGCCTTTGGGAACAATGAGTATCTTAACTAGAAAATCCTTCAGGCATATGGGATTGACAAAAGAATTCATGAGCTAATAAGTGTTGGGCCTTAGGCCATTTTTTTTTAGATTAACGAGTCATCTTATAAGAAGATCACTCTTGAGTTTCTCTCCATAATGAAGCTTACTCATCACTGTATGAAATTTCAAGCATATGGAAGGAAACATACTATCCTCTCCAATAGGTTTAGTAAGTACTTAGGCTTATATTCCATATTCGAATCCAATTTACTGGAATTTCAGTGATTGACATCTACTTGGCCAGATGATATGATAACTTAGAAATATTGGGACCAACTTTATGAAGTAGAAATACGTTATAATCTATCTAAGTCCATGGCTTCATCTATCACAAATGTGGATTTAAGAGTTATTCATTATCTGTTAGCACACACTATAGGAGGATGCAAAAGTAACCTTAGGATGGCAGGCTATTGATCCTAGAGCCAAGAGAATATGCCGTGGGGGGTTATATTACAAAGTTCTTAAAGGGTTATGATATCTTTTGAGCACCTCATCCAACTTACCCAAGCATACTTGCCATAAAAATTTTTGTTGGCTCGCTTTGACTTTGGGAGATGGTAAAGTTGATTGATCTCCCTACTCCATTGAGGTATTTTACTCCTCATAGAGGAGTTTCTACCCCCTTTGCTACATCCTCTTCCTAGGTCCCACCTCTTGAGAGTGAGATTCAAAAGTTAAAATGAGAATTTCAAGAAGAGAGAAAACTAAACCAAAGGGAAAGGAAGAAAAACAAGTGCTTTCAAGGTGCGGTTTGGGCATTCTTGGGGAAATTCGCTGGCTGTTTCTCCCCACCACTAGTTGATCTACCCACATATGAATCTTCTCTCGAAACTAGTTCACTTGACAGCGCTGCTACTAGAACATCTAGGAAAGGTGGAAAGGACCTAATTATGGTTGTGTGCTCTAGTTCTAGGGAAAAGGTAGGTGAGGGAGATGATGCTAAAGAGGTAGATGAGAGGGATGACCAGGAGGATGATAAAGCTGAAATAGAGGTTGAAGATAGTGGTGAGGAGGAAGATTGAGAGCTAGATTGTTTGCTAGCTCTACACTTCCCTACTTATGCCCTTTTTTCTCCTAATAACGATTGCTCTAGATTATGCATATGGTTTGTAACTAATTGAGCTCCCTTATGGGAAGACTCTATCTGAATCTGCTAAATGTTTTATTCTCTAGACTAGGATAGGCTAACTTTCATTTTCATTATTTTAGTTTTTGTGTTTTCTTTTTTTTTTTTAGAGTTGACGTTGCACAAATTTTGATTTGATAGATTCACAACTCAGCAGATGATGATAAATGAGGAAGTTCTTAGTGTCTTTTTTCTTTTATCTCTTTTCTTTTTTCTTTTTCCTTATATGTGCTTGCTTTAGGAAGACATTAGGGACAATGTTTTAGATTACTATGGGGAAGAGATATAATGATAGAAGAAATTAGGTTCTGAATTGTTTATACTCCTTATGCACTTATTGATCAAATTTTCCCCATTTGCAAGTTTGTAATTGAGTTTTAATTTTGATTTTGAATTATTGAAAAGTGAGAAACTTGAAATTGTAGTCATTAAAATGTAAAAGTAGCATTCTTATTTACACATGTAAAAGTAGTGATTTTATATGTCTTACTCACCTATTGTTGGGCTTGGTATACTTAACTAAAGTTTTAGGATAAAATCCAAGTGAGGTAAATCTACTTGCTATTTAGTAGCTAAATTTAGAGCTGTGAAGTAAACGAAAATCCTTAGTTTTGAGTGAATTGGTTATGCTTTTAAGCTTACTAGCTAATATATATAATATTTAATCATTTTGAGAATTCTTTTAACTTTTTGTCAAAGGGGCATGTGAAATTGTTAATTTGGTAATCCCTTTTTGGAATGGTCTCTTTGCAAATAAATTAATAATTTAATTGAAAAAAAAAGCCTCTACTCCAATGACTTGGTTTATCTAGGTTATGAGTATCATTATTGAATCCCTATGTGTTAAGGTAAGAGAGGTTTGATGGGGTCCCTTTAAAACCTGGTCACCTAAGGTCCTCTATCCTAGGATCGACTAACCGATGAAATTACCATGACTTTAAGCGATATCAAAAAGGCAAGTTTAGCAAGTCTTGTAACTCGGGTAAATAAGCTTGTAGGGACACTTTCCTTTGAGAAGATAATGTTTGTTAACTTGGGTGATGAGCCTAGGATTATCAGTTGAAAGCTTGCTACATGGGTTACTTGGCTTTATCTAATTGAACTAAAATTGAAAAAAAAATCAAATTAATAATAGTTAATTGAGTTTAAATAAAACTTTTGAAGAGACTTGAAAGAGAAAGAGAAATAATCCGGGGGAATAATATATGCCATATACTTTCACTTCTTGTTGTTATGCTTAGAGAAATAATTAAATGTTTTATATGCTTTTTGGTAAGTGGTGAGATGCGACTGAGTAGTTTTGACTTTGTTTGATTTGTTATTTCCTTCATGACTTTGCAAGTAGTTCCTAAACAGTGAGGGTAATGGTTTAACTTATTTAGATTAATGTGAAAAGTGTAATTATTGCATGTTAGGTACACATACAATTATGGTAAGTTTGAGCAATAGGCACTAATGAGTCATTAAGGATTAATTGAGTAAAGAATACTGCTTGTGATTAGAAGTTCATAATGAGTATAAGTGATGATAGGGTCTTTCTCTTGTCCTTATTTTGTTTGCTTGAGGATAAGTAAATGGTAAAGTGTGGGGAAGTTTCACAAATGTCAAAAGATCGTTATTTCTAGCACCTATTAGACATAATTTTGTATGAATTTTATGTGAATTTAACAAGAAAAGGATACTTAAGTGCATAATGATGTGCTTAGTATCCAGTTACAATCATACAAATGCTAATTTGATAATCCACTAAACACAAATCATAAAAAGGGCGTGATTCCACTTCTACGTGAACCCTAATTGCAAGAACCACTTGATTGAATACGAAATTTACAACAAACTCAATTGGAATTCCAAAACCAATTAAATAAACAACACTATTTGAATCCAATTTCCAAATAAAAAATGGCGTGAATCAAAACTTGAAGAATAAACCCTAATTGAGATGAACTAATAACAACATAAAGTAACTAAGTCCTTACCAGATATTATGCACTAGTTGGAATTAGGATCAACTTGTAATTTGTTGATACTACTTATAACAAATCTAAGTCCACTTGCCATAATCTTATGGAAGAATTGATGAGAGTATTTTGTGAAAAGAAGGAACCCTCTTTCACGTGTATAGGCAGTTAGAATATATGAGTTCAAAAGTCCCATCTAAAACCTACTTAACAAGTATTTATACTTGCTCCAATTAGGGTAAAAACAACAAAACCAAATTACCAACTAAACCAACAAATAATCGGTTCTCAAACAACAAAATACAATTACAAATAAGCCCTCAAAATGGCCAGTTCTTCTCTTCCATAGAACACTTGTTGGACTGGTATTTCTTTTATTTATGTAGGTCCATAAATAACCCACAAACTGAGCTTTAGTGAATTTATCCATTGTCCTGTAAAAATTGACAAATGTACCTACTGGAATGCACAACAAATATGTAATAGAAAAGAAGATACTAAACAAATATTCTCGGGATCTGATTATTAAAAGAGGACTCTCATCGCCAAATTTTGTAATCCCTTGGCTCTTGCTCTGGTAATAGGTCCTATAGGAATTTGATACCTATAATCTCCTCGAGCCTTAAGGAGATTTGCCCTCTAATCTGATAGGTCTTCATGAACATCATCGGATAAATAGATTGACAGGTCTGTAACATTAAATGTAACAGACTGTATTCTCCAGGTAATGTATCTATTAAAACATCATTGTAGTCATCCAGTACCTATGATACCACAGGGGGTAGATGCTCTTGCCTCTCCATCTCTAGGATATATCTCATCTACAATAAATATAATGGTCTATCATCTGCTATGGCTTTCCCTGACTCAAGCTGTTCCTCGAATAAAGTCTTCTTCTTCCTAGTTTCAATTATATGTCTTTGAACCTCTTGATCCTCTAAAGGTTTACTCATTTGCCTCTGAACTTCTTAGACCTCTAAAGGTCTATTTATTTGCCTCTGAACCTCTTAGTCCTCTGATGGTTGACTTATCCGCCTTTAAGCCTCTTGGTCCTCTGAAGGTTAACTCATCTACCTCTGAACCTCTTGGACCTCTGATGGTGACATTGGGTTCAACACTATAAGTATACCCTCTTGTTGGAACATATAAATATTTCTATAGCCATCATGCAAAACCTTCCTATCATACAACCAAGGCCTGCCAAGCAATATATGGGATGCACACATGGGAAAGATATCACATACAATCTCATCATGATATTTATCCCCTATTCTGAAAGGTATCCTAGCCCTCTAGGTAACATAGAAACTCCTTTACTCACTTAGCCAATGCAATTTATAAGGTTTTGGATGTGGGGTAGTTACAAGTTTCAATTTCGATACTAATGATGTAGCCACTACATTAGTACAACTACCACCATTAATAATAATAGCACAAAGATTACTTTGTACTCTATAAGAGGTATGGAACAAGTTTTGCCTCTGTTCATCATCAATGGTAGGGAATGAAGTCAAAGTTTAGCACAGTACACTAATAGATAAATACAAATCACCTCCCTCCTAATTATTGGCTTCATTGACATGTCCTCCATTCATACTATCATTCAACATAGCTGATGAATTCATCTTTTGACACACTAAACAAATCAATACAAGCATAATACGCTTCACATCAAAATACAACACACACAACACCCTTTTTTTTTAACCTTATAACAATACTTCACACCTTAATACGCATACTATCTTAACACTTCAATACACACTACAGTTATACATAGTCACTTCCTCGGTGTAACGCAACACTAAAATAATACACAAACCATGGGTCTATACACACTTCCACACTTTAACACACAACACTCACTTTACAATACAAGCTTCAATCATAACATACATTCTATGCCACACACACACACACTTAAGGTGCAGCTCCCTTCTCTACGTCTTCACTCACTTCACAACACAAAATGCACTCCACCTAAGCTTCACACACCTATGGCACACTCCACAATCACAGCAACAAGTGTAATTAGAAGTAATTATGGACACTTCTTTGAATGGCAAGTTAATGATTCCAACTGGTCAAAGTGTGTTTAAATGATCAATACACAATAACTTCCACACTTAATGATTGCTTTTGAAATTCAAAAATTAACCACAACACACACTCTTCTATGCCACACACACTTCACCACAGCACATGCACACACATACACAACCACGATGCAACACTTCTCCAACTACAATACACACACTTCTACGCCACATACACACACACTTCACTACGTTGCAACACTACACACTCACTTTACCACACACGCACACCTCAACCACAGTGCAAGCTTCAATCACCACACACACTTATACTTCCAGATTCACGATAACAACAACAATGGAACAGTTAACGAAGAATTCTCCACATGGTGAGAAAACAATTCAAAAATAGTTAAAGTGTATTAAGATTAACATTACACATTAACTCTTAAACTTAATGTTTGTTTTTGAATTCAAATTGTTTCCAAATCCTCCATGGCAAGGATAGCAATTCTGAAAAATATGTACTCCAATTTTTGAATTCTTGCAAGGAAATAATAATGCAACAATCAACACTACTCAAATGATGGAATTAAAATTCAAAGACTTCCCCTTCTTCCACTCACAACCCAATCACGGCTAGGATGCAAGCTAATTTCAACACTTCACAATACTTCAATTAAAGATCAAGCAAGCAATTCAAAGAACAATTCAACACAAGACTTCAAATTTCTCTTCACACAATCCAATTTTGGTCTTGAAGGATCAGGAACATTAAATCCCAATTGTGATTCACGAAATTCCCTTTTCTAAACCTTGCTTTGATACCAAAAGAGAAGAATGTACCTAATATCCAATTACAATCATATAAATGTTAATTAGATAATCCACTAAACACAAATCATAAAAAAGGGAGTGATTCTACTTCTACATGAAACCTAATTGCAAGAACCACTTGATTGAATATGCAATTTACAAAGAACTCAATTGGAATTCCAAAACCAATTAAATAAACAACACTATTTGAATCCAATTTCCAAATAAAAAATGGCGTGAATCAAAACTTGAAGAATAAACCTTAATTGACATGAACTAATAACAACATAAAGTAACTAATTCCTTATCAAATATTACGCACTAGCTGGAATTAGGATCAACTTGTAATTTGTTAATGCTATTCACAACAAATCCAAGTCCACTCACCACAATCTTATGGAAGAATTGATAAGAGTATTTTGTGAAAAGAAGGAACCCTCTTTTACGTGAATAGGTAGCTAAAATATATGAGTTCAAAAATCCTTTTTAAAACTTACTTAGCAAGTATTTATACTTGCTACAATTAGGGTAAAAACAACAAAACCAAATTACCAACTAAACCAACAAATGGTCAGTTCTTAAACAACAAAATACAATTACAAATAAGCCCTCAAAATGGCCGGTTCTTCTCTTCCATGGAACACTTATTGGACCAGTACTTCTTTGATTTATGTAAGTCTATGAATAACCCATAAACTAAGCTTTAGAGAATTTATCCACCATCTTTTAAAAACCAACAAATATACTTACTGGAATGCACAACAAATATGTAATAGAAAAGAAGATACTAAACAAATATTCTTAGGGCCTAATTGTGCAAAGAGGACCCTCATTGCCAAATTTTGTAATCCCTTGGCTTTTGCTCTAATGATAGGTCCTGTAGGAATTTGATTTCTATCACTTAATATTTGATTTTAGGGTTAAAGAGGATAATTGAAGGATTTAAAGAAGGTTCGAGAAAAAAGTGAGGCAAAATTTGGCAAAATATAAAAAAAAGGGTGATTTCCACATGTACCAACCTTTAGCATGGCCATGTAGGCACTAGTGTTGGAGGATAAAAAGTGATCAGAATATATCTTGAAAATGTGCTTTGGTTGTTGCACAAGTTGTGTAGAGAGTAGTGCTGAAGGAAGAAATCTGACTAAGGAAGAAAATGAAAGAATTTCAGAGTACACAACCCTAAGCACAACCATGCAAGAGGCTATGTAGAGCCTTGAATGCCAAAACTTTAATTTGTTCCAAAGTACACGACCTTGAGCACGGGTATGTAGTAGGCCGTGCATGCTACCTTTGTTTCTAAAACTATAAATACTCGATTTATTTCACAATTGGGGAGAAGTTCTAACCTTTTATCATTCTTAGTCACTCTAAAAATCCTAGGAGAGCAGAGTTGCGAACTTGAAGAGAGAAATTATTGGAGCATCATCGAAGATCACAAAACATCTATAAGGATTTATTCTTTTCATCGTGATTAGTTATTATTCCTCTAGAGTTTTTGTGCTTATTGTAAATATCCATGAAGGAGTACATTTATATATCTTGCATCTTGTAAAGCTCTAAATCATGTGATTAAATTGTTTATTGATCAATAAAGAGTTTATGCCTTTGTATCTATTCATGTATTATGATTTTTTTGTGACTAATTTATTCATGCAAATTAATTACATGTATGATCCTTATTAGATAGAAAGAGGTTTCATCTAATAGGATAGATCTTCATGAATAGAAAAATTGCATGTTTGTCTAGAGGTAGGAAAATTTTGATTTTCTACACAAAGATTAAATCTTTATTTGGGAATTATGAATTTTAATGAAATCTTATGTGGTGATAGTTAGGGAGAGGTTTCCACTATTCCATGCAGGGTTAAGAATTAATTGACTCAAGAGAGTAATTAGTTTAATTGAGAATTCCTGCAGTGTAAAGTATAAATAATTTGTTAACTGATACCTTATTATAAGAAAGCTAAGGTTTAGGGTAGATCAAGATAAAAGGGTATGTTTTTGTGATTGAATTTATCTATTAAAGCAATTATAATTAATCTTAGGATTGTTAGATTAGTTGATCGGTAGTTCAAGTTATTAATCATATATTAAGATTTAGACTAGATAGTAAAAAAACGGTAATACTAGTACTTATTTTCAAGATCCTTGAGGACAACACTTGCTAAAATCTATACAACATTAGAAAGGTATACTTGTTTAGTTTGGTCATTAGATTTCTTCGAGTTCATAAATTTATAAATTGATATAATTGGAAGAGCATACATCAATAATTTTTAAGGTATGGTCTTTTCTGGTTACTATTTTTTCTATTAGTCAAAGTAAATGTGCTTTAAAGGTCGGGTAATTAAATGTATGTTATGACTCCATGCCATTGTACTTTTAGCTTGGAAATGGAATATTCTTGTCTAGAAGCACCACCGCATTAGCCTTGCATAGTCCTATGGCCCACAGAAAGGGTAAAAATTGACCCAACATATCCAATCACTGAGGCGATGCACTCATGCACCTTGGGATGAATATTCCCGAGCCGAGAATGGAGGCTGCGAGACGATGGGCATAATACGAAGTCGGACTTTCAAACCTTTGACGGGCGCGAGGGATGAGGTCATGGCTTACCTTATCTTTAGCACCAAACAAGAGGATATTGTAAACAACTAATAATTTATAGAGTAGATAGTAGTTCAAGGTTGTTTTTACATAAGGAAGGATATCCTCGTGACTATTAATGGGAAATTTTATATAATAATGAAAACATATGGCTTATATATCTATAATGGAAGGATGAATTATAATCCTAACTTTACGGTAGGATAAAGTTAGGATAACGGCTGGATAATATTAGAATTATCTAATATCTTGTCAATACATTAGCATATATAATGTATCCTTGAGGAAATGGATCATTTCCAATTTCATACTATTCATTTTCATCGACTAATATTTTAAAGCATGACCATTATTCTTTTCCTATGCCATTAAATGGATAAATAGCCTATGCAATCGCTTAGAAAAGGGAACCCACCGAAGCTGTAGTAAAAGCTAACTCATTTTCGGGGGAACAAATCTATTAATTCTTTGATTCTAATTAGTAAGAGGGATCGTCTAGCCTATGTGATCGAATATTTCTATTAACTATAAGTTCTATTACAAGAAATTGAACTATCAATCTATGAAGAATTTGACATGTAAAAGGGCATAACTCTAATGTTTAAATACTATGCGGATATGTGGAATTTTGTATGGGTTTATGTTTTTAGTTATGTCAAGCATATATAGATTGTTGATTTAGTGTGGCCATAATATTTGACATTAGCTATCTTTTTCCTTGTTTCTTTTGCTGAAAGATTGTGCTTATATGTCGTGATGCTTCACTCTTAATTGCTTTGGTCTGTAAATATTAAAAATAGTGTGAAATAAGGGAAATAAGTAACATAATATGGCAAAGAAATCAAGGGAAGGTCATTGAACTTTAGAGGCTAGTTAACCGCCTTGAGTGATTAGTCTTGGTTCACTGCACACCAATTGACCACCCTTTGTTGGACCAAATTTGTTTCTTATCTAGTATTTCATAATAAGTTGAAAATAATATATTTCTAAAGCAACCTCTATTACTTAGATTGATTTTAAAATATTTAAATATTAGATTAAAGATTTGCATAATATACTTATATCAATATGTACAAGGATCAACCCAAAGGGAGGTTAGTGTTTGGCCAATTGATAGGTATGCAATAATAAGAATGTGATAATTTCAGTTTCATGCACATGATTTCTCAACCTAAACAAAGCCAAATTGTTGGTAAAATTATTTCTATTAGTATTTACTATTATATTAGAGAATACCATTTACAATTGGTATTCTTGTGTAAAGAATAAATATCAATGGTGTGCTAGGTGTCTCATAAAAGTCCATTTAAAGTGTTCCATTTGTTATTGGTTTATGTTAATTTGATTGATTATGCATGATAATTATAATTCTTTGTACTATATTTATCTATGTATTGAAGTGTGGAGTTGTTGTTAATTGAGCATACTATTTTATTATTTGTTTAGTCTATCCAACAACCTTTATTTCTACAAATTTGAACAACATTCTAGTGCTTAATGATACAAATATCAAGAAATGGAAGGAACATATCATCATTTTGCTTGGATGCATGGATCATGATGATGCTATTAGGATTGAAAAACTTTTTGCCTTTACTAGTTAAGGTATTACTAAGCAAAAGGCTGGGAATTGTAAAAAGTAGGAGTATTTTAATTGCATGAGTCTTATGATCATGATTACAATCCATTCCAAGTACCATTAAGGTAGCTATACCTAGGGAGACAAATGCTAAAATGTTCATAAGCCAAATAACAGACCTTCTTCAAGGTAAAAAAAAGACACCATTCTTGGAAAGCTTGTTTCCATGTGATGTAATGGCAAAGAAAACATACATTAGATCATGGAGATGACTAGTCTTGTTATGTGATTGAGTGCCTTAAAAGTTGGAATTACATGAGGGCATTCTTGTGCACTTGGTCTTCATATTTCTTATTGCTTAGTTTAATCCTTTAGAGATAAGTTATAACACCTAAGAGGAGAAATGGACATTGAATAAGCTAATTGCGTAATGTGTGTAGGAGGAGGAAATATTAAAATAAGAGAAGATCGAAAGTGTTCACATGGTGACTCATTCTTAAGAAAAAAACTCCTAATAATAAGAAAAGGAAAATGAATCATAAGTGAAGAACTATTGATGCTAGGACCTCACATATGCAATAGAAATAGGATAAGCCTATTTCTTTTGCAAGAAGTTTGGTTAGGTGAAGAAGGAATGTCCCAAGTATGTAAAGTGGCTGGAAAAGAAGGGTAAACTTCTTAACTTTGTTTGTTTATAAATTAATTTTGCTTTTATACCAACCCACACTTGCTGGATGTAGCAATTGTTCCCATAAGTGTAACTATGCAGGGTAATCTAAGGAGTCAAGTTTCAACTAATGCTGAAAGATTCATCTATGTGGGTAATTGCAACAAGGCATCCATTAAGGCTATTGGCATGTTTAAATTACAATTAGAGTCTATTTGTTATTTAGATTTTGAAGAGACTTATCATGTATTGTCATTTAGATGGAATTTTATTTTTGTTTCTTGTTTGGATAAATCCTACATCCCCATAGAAAAGGAAAGCTTAATCTTTTCCAATATTCAAATGTTAGTGCTACTGGTACTTTGATTAGTAATATGTATAAATTAAATTTCCATGCCTCACATATAAAAGAAAACTTGCACACAAGTAATTATGATATAAATAGATAATTAATACATGAGAATTCTTCCATGTTATGACACAAGCATCTAGACATTTCTATGTGAAGAATTCAAATGCTTGTGTTGAAAGAAATTTCTTTATTCCCTTGAATTTTTAGATTTGAAAATTTGTGTTGAATGCATTAAGGAAAAACAAACAAATATTAGGAAAAGGGTGCCAAAAGGAGTTCAAGCGTCTTAAAATTAATACATATGATGTATGTGGTCTATTCCCTATGGCTTCTTAGAATGGTAAACAATGTTTTATTACTTCCATAGATGACTATTCTCATTACAAATACCTATACTTGATTCATGATAAGTCTCAATCTTTAGATTTTTTTTTTGTCCCATTTACTATTCAAGGGGTGGGGTGGGAGGAATAAATTGATTACTTAAGAATAAAAATTTTATGCTCATAAAACAACCCCTATCATTACTATGGTGATAGAGAAATAATTCTTTTTTTCGTCCCGAAACCGTTATAGTACTAACAGTTTGCTATATACCTTAAGTAAAATATGTAAGGTTATGATTATTATGTGGGTTTCTAAATAAGTTTTAAAACCTTAAAATCATTAATTAGATTTTGAAAATATTTTGGTGAAACGTTGGAATTTCGAAAAAGTTTGATGGTTTCTTTATCATGAAAATGTGTGGCATAGTAGGAAAAAAATAGTTTAAGTTCTAGGGCATATAGGACCCAAAAAATATAAATAAGCTTAAATAGGCCATAGAGTAACACGTAGCTTCTAAAATAGCCTAAGTATAAAACTAAAACATAAAAACATAGTTTGGAAAACAAAATAGAAGTCAATCATAACTGTAGACAACATAATCTAAATTTATGCTCTCATCGTAGTACTCCTTGAAGCCATATCTCATTAAAACATAAATCAAATCGAAAATATTCTCATATGAAAAAAAGAAAAGAAAGGGGAGTGAGCCACAAGGGCCCAATATACAATAACATAAACACATTTACGCATGTCAAGCAAGCTTACAACTAATGCAACAAACATCATTTAATTTATTTAATTATTCTTTATAAATATCTAACACATAAATACTCATAACTTTGGACATCATGATGGGGGGATAAGGGGTCTGATTCCATTGTAATGGAGATCCAGGGTTGATTAGAGTAGCTAAACTCCATATCGTCGAAAACCATATACTTAAGTAGCTTCGTATAAGTGACTTCACTGTTATGTGACCCCCCTAATTGTACTCCAACTATACTTCATTGCCTATTGAGAGTCATAATCCTTAGATGACTCTCTGATACGAAATTGGTTTGCTCTGATACCAAACCGATACGAACCTCGCCAACGTATGACGAAACCCAATACCAATACGTTCGGAATTGCTACCCAAGATGCCAAACAATCGAGTGGAAACCGCGACCCGTTGCCTATAAAGGAAGCAAGAACCTTGGTATATTATGTAGACGCCACAATCGGGATGAAAGACCAATTGATAAGTCGGGATGAACGCCATGGAAGAAAATCCGATAAGTTCTAGAGTAGTTCTTTAAATAACCAAGAGAGGAATTCTCTCAAAGTGTTTTCAAACTTGTATGTTGTATATTTTATCTTCTATCTTGTATCTAAACCCTAGGAACTTTATATTAGGCTTTACAATTCGTAACAATGATGCCCCGAAATGACATAGCTTCAATAAGTTGTGTAAAATAACAAAACAATAACTTAAAGGCCAACAGCATGGGAATGAAGGCCGGCTGCCTTGAGCCGGCGTTGGAGATGTACACGACCGTATACTTCTAGTCGTGTATCTTTTTGTGGAAATCATGACAATGTACACGACCATGTACTTCTAGTCGTGTATCTTTCTATGGAAATCTTGACAACATACACGACCGTGTACTTCTAGTCGTGTATCTTTCTGTGGAAATACTTGACACCATACACGGCCGTGCCTTTGAACCGTGTATACGACTGTGTATGACTCTGTGTAACCTCTAGACTCCTATACGGCCGTGCCTTGTAAAGACACACCCTCTTCAACCCGTATCCGTTATGACTTATACAAGAGCAAGGGCATTCCCATGGTTGTTTTAATCCTTTCCAACTTCATGATTGCTCCAATCCTTTCCGACTTCATGGACATCCTTTATCAACCTATTAAGTGCTTCCTTTAATCGTTTCGCTCGAGTTCTTGTGATCGGTCCAGGTGGCACTTCAAGAGGATCCACATTCCATCTTCTGGCTTGGCTCCCATCATGGCTCTCATCATTCCTCTCCTCTTGAAAAGGATTTGTCCTCAAACCATCGCTTGCATCAAAAGGACTCAAATCAGTAACATTAAATGTAGCACTTACTTGATACACACCTGGTAAATCTATCTTGTATGCATTATCATTGATGCGCTCAAGAATTTGAAATGGTCCATCGCCTCTAGGAAGTAGTTTAGATTGACGCTACACAGGAAACCGCTCTTTGCGCATGTGAACCCAAACCCAGTCTCCAGGTTTAAAGACCGCTTGTCGACGACCCTTGTTAGCTTGTTTCACATACTGCTCTGTTCTTCGCTCAGTGTTTAGCCTTGTCTTCTCATGGATCTGTTTAACAAATTCTACTTTCTTCTTGCCATCTAGATTAACATACTCAGAAATAGGCGGAGGTGATAAATCCAAAGGAGTTAGTAGATTAAAACCATACACAATTTCAAAAGGAGTAAACTTAGTAGCAGAATGCATTGTGCGATTATAGGCAAATTCAACATGCGGCAAACAATCCTCCCAACTTTTAATGTTCTTTTTAATGATAGCCCTCAACAAAGTAGATAAAGTTCGATTTACTACCTCAGTTTGACCATCAGTCTATGGATGACAAGTAGTAGAAAATAATAACTTAGTTCCTAACTTAGCCCACAATGTCTTCCAGAAGTAACTCAAGAACTTAACATCTCTATCCGATACAATTGTTCTAGACATACCATGTAATCTCACAACTTCCCTAAAGAACAAATTAGCAATATTGCAAGCATCATCTATTTTGTGATAAGGAATGAAATGTGCCATTTTAGATAATCTATCCACGACTACAAAAATAGAATCTCGACCATGTCTAGACCAAGGTAATCCTAACACAAAATCCATGGAAATATCTACCCAAAGCTCATGAGGAATGACACTAAACCCATATAACTCATCTAATATGTCATCTAAGCGAAGAATGGGATGACGATACTTTACCGTGATGTTGTTGATGGCGCGGCAGTCAACATACATTCTCGATGACCCATCCTTCTTAGGCACCAAAATCACAGGCACTGCACATGGACTCATGCTTTCTCTTACGTACCCCTTCTCCATTAATTCATCAACCTGCCTTTGGAGTTCCTTTGTCTCCTCTAGATTGCTCCTATAAGCTGGTTTGTTTGGAATCGATGCTCTGGGTACTAGGTCAATTTGGTGCTCAATACCACGAATAGGTGGTAATCCCATTGGAATCTCCTCAGGGAAGACATCTTCAAAGTCCTGCACAATAGACACAACCACACTAGGCAAAGAGTTAAATAGTTCATTAGTATTCAAACAAGTTTCCTTAAAAACTAGTAACAACATAGGTTGCTTCATCACTAACACTCTCCTCACTACACTCGCTCTTGCCACACAACTCTCCTTTTGCAAGGCTGCACTCTCCTTTTCACTCACCACCAAAGTTGATCCCCCTTCAACTTGGTCTCTCACACTCTTTCCAGCCTTCCTCTCTTTTTCCTTTTGATATCGACTTTTGTGTTCCTTTTTTTTCTCGCTGTCGTTTGCTCTCTCACTCTTCCTCTATTTTTCACTCACCTTATATTTTGCAAAAGACTGTTGTAGCTGCAACTGATCCTCATACACTTGTTTAGGTGTTGAAGGTTTAAGATTAAAGCTTTTCTCTTGGTGAACAAGCGTATACTTGTTAGAAAAGTTATCATGAACAACCTTCCTATCAAATTGCCATGGCCTCCCCAACAACACATGACATGCTTGCATTAGCACTACATCGCATAACACCTCATCCTCATACCTACCAATGCGAAAAGCAATTAAGGCTTGCTTACTCACCTTAGTCTCGCCACTATCATTCAACCACTGCAATTTATATGGACTAGGGTGTTTAGTAGTCTTGAGTCCCAACCTCTCAACAATAAAATTACTCACCACATTGGTGCAACTTCCTCCATCAATGATCAAACTGCAAATATGATCACCTAGATAACATCTAGTATGGAAGATATTCTCTCTTTGCACCTCCTCTTCTTCCTTCACCTGCACATTCAAAGCTCTCTTCACTATTGCCACTAACTTCCCTACTGCAGGCTCTTCATCATCACTAGCATCCTCTAATGGAGGCATATCATCCTCTTCACTATCCCCCTCAATCTCATACTCACCATCATCACTCAGAATCATAACATGCCTATTCGGACATTGACTAGCAATATGACATCTACCTTGGCATTTAAAACATCTAATGTCATGATTTCTAGGAATAGAAGAGTCAGGTTTACCTTGATCACCAGGAGTAGAACTCGCTTGCCTCTACTCTCCTTTTGGTTTGGTAGGTAAAGGCTTTTCTTCCTTCTTCCATTGGTTAGTCTTCCAGGCGGATGAACCAGCACCCTATTGAAACCGTGCAGTACTACTACCTTTCCTCTTGTGTTGGTTCTCAACCTTTATAGCCATATGAACCATATCTTCCAATTCTACATAATGCTGCAATTCCACGACATTTTGAATTTCTCTATTCAATCTAGCAAGAAACCTAGCCATGGTAGCCTCTCTATCCTCCTCTACATTCGCCCTAATCATAGTAACTTCCATCTCCTTGAAATACTCATCCACACTTCGGCTTCCTTGCCTAAGATTTTGCAATTTGTTGTGTAACTCATAATAGTAATACGCAGGCACAAACCGCTTCTTCATCACCCTCTTCATCTCTTCCCATGACTCAATAGGTGGTTCGCCATTCCTTCTTCGATTTAACATTAGTTGATCCCACCACACTATGGCATAATCCGAAAATTCAATGGCAGCAAGTTTCACTTTCTTTCTCCCACTATAGTTGTGACAATCAAACACTATCTCTACCTTCTTCTCCCACTCTAAGTACGTCTCGGGATCATTCTTCCCTTGGAAAGGAGGAATCTTCATCTTTATACTACTTAGTTGATTATCCTCTCTATTCCTATCTCCTCTATCTTCCCAATCCCTAGTTCCTCTATTCCTACCACTATAACCTCTATAACTCTCGATAGAAAGTTCATCAAATTCATCATCAAGCATTCCATCTCCACCCCTTTGTACTCTCCTAGAACAACTCTCCCTCCTACGCCCTTGGAAGACATTTTTAGATTGCTCTAGTCTTTGTTCCACTGTATCACGAATTTGTTTCATGCCCTCCTGAAACATTCTCTTCATCTCACCCCTCAACGCCTCAATCACTAACCTAGCATCAAACCTTCCCCTCTCACCTTCAGGAGAATGTTGCCTCGACATAGTTCCTGCAGAAAAAGGTTAGCACGAACACAAATATATATAATTAAGACTCACGATACACTCCCTTACGTGTTTCGCTCAAAGGATGATATCACACAGTCACTCGTGTATTCTCACAAGCAATGATGATATCAACTCATTAATTCCTCTTCTCAATTCTCTTGGAACTAACCCAAACTATACCAATTCCCTTCCGTAGAATTCAAAACAACTCTAGGGCTCGAAATTTTTCCTCTTTTTCTTTCAGATTTTTTTTTGTTGCCTTTGTTTGTTGCTCTTGATCATGTTCCTTTTTTTTTTGGTCGTGATTCTTCCTTTTTTTTTTGTAACAAAATTGAATAGTAGGTACTACACTTTCAATAGACAATTAACACTATGAAATTGAATACGAACAATTGATATGAACGATTGGAGTTAGGGTTTTCATGTTACCTTCCTTAAACCGAACTGATGTTTTAACAAACCTAGGCTCTGATACCAAACTGATACGAAATTGGTTTACTCTGATACCAAACTGATACGAACCCTACCAACGTGTGGCGAAAACCAATACCAATACGTTCGAAATTGCTACCCAAGATGCCAAACAATCGAGTGGAAACTACGACCCATTGCCTATAAAGGAGGCAAGAACCTTGGTATATTATGTAGACTCCACAATCGGGATGAAAGACCGATTGATAAGTTGGAATGAACGCCACGGAAGAAAATCCGATAAGTTCTAGAGTAGTTCTTTAAAGAACCAAGAGAGGAATTCTCTCAAAGTGTTTTCAAACTTGTATGTTGTATATTCTATCTTCTATCTTGTATCTAAACCCTAGGAGCTTTATATTAGGGTTTACAATTTGTAACAATGATTCCCCAAAACGACATAGCTTCAATAAGTTGCGTAAAATAACAAAACAATAACTTAAAGGCCGGCAGCATGGGAATGAAGGCCGGCGGCCTTAAGCCGGTGTTGGAGATGTACACGACCGTGTACTTCTAGTCGTGTATCTTTCTGTGGAAATCTTCACAACATACACGACCGTGTACTTCTAGTCGTGTATCTTTTTGTGGAAATTCTTGACACCATACATGGCCGTGCCTTTGAACCGTGTATATGACCGTGTAAGATTCTGTGTAACCTCTAGACTCCTACACGGCCGTGCCTTGTAAAGACATGCCCTCTTCAACCCGTATCCATTATGACTTGTACAAGAGCAAGGGCATTCCCATGGTTGTTCCAATCCTTTCTAACTTCATGATTGCTCCAATCCTTTCCGACTTCGTGGACATCCTTTATCAACCCGCTAAGTGCTTCCTTTAATCGTTTTGCTCGAGTTCTTGTGATTGGTCAAGGTGGCACTTCAAGAGGATTCACATTCCATCTTCTGGCTTGGCTCCCATCATGGCTCTCATCACTCTCGATATACCCTCTCATCATTTACAGGTATTCATTATCAAATCCAATTTCACTTATTAGCTACCTACTAAGCCATATATCGATGGCCTATGCACTTAATTACTTTGTTATTTTGGGTAATATAACTGCAACCATAATCCTGATCCAAGGTTTATCACTTATTAACTTAAGTAGCTATGCACATGTAGTAAGTAGTTACTTTTGGTTGATTATTAGTTGAGTTTAATTTTCTATCATAGCACGCAACATGTAAGTTACTATGTACCTAAATGGTCAACGTTTCTCAAATCATAATCCAAGTTCCAATTGAGTCGATTGAGTTGATTTTATACATCAAAGAGAAAATTATAAGTTAGTTGGTTTCTAATGTTAGTTTAGACTAGTTAAGACTTATACTAGTTATGAGCCTAATTAGGATTATCTAGGCTCAATTAATGTTTAGCTAATTACGGCCTGAATCATTTAGGATTTGTTTAATTGAACCTGATAAGTTATTTGAATTTCAAGTCTACTTAAGTTTAAGGCATAATTAGGGTATTTGGGCCTTTAAATATTGTAAGCCTAATTATGTTTGAAATTAGACTCACTATTCTTAATTGGTTTAATTAAGTCCAGTTATTATTACTAAATAAATTTAAGTCAATTTAGATTAATTCTATCTATTTTAATTAACATAAGCTTATTATGCTTAATTTGTCCCATTAGTGGTATCCTAATTTCAATTATTTATTAAGTCCCATTATAAGGTTTCTAGCAAATTTTAAGTCTTGGTGGGTTTAAAGCTCATTTAAAATTGATATGTATATGGTGGCCCATTTAAGGTATAAGCCCTAGAGTTTAATAGGTCTAAGCATATTTTGGATCTTAGGCCCATTTAAGTATCATTGTAATTAGGTAAGCAAATTTTATTCCTTAAGCCTAAGTCTAATTCATTCTAATTAGTTAATTTTGTTCCATTCATCGTGTTAAGGACCATTTAGGATATGAGCTTAAGGAAGAAATAGGTCCACTTATCTTTTGAATTTTGTATCTTAGGCGCATGAGTTATTTGGTTCACATTATCATGTCAAATTTTATTTTGACCCAATTTAAAATGGTTTAGTTAATTAAGCCCATTTAAACAAATTATGTTTAATTACATAAGCTACCTAAGGAGATGATAAGAGGGTGGTCCTTGGGCCAATTTAAGATTGGGTCAACCTTAATACAATTTAATTAAACCATTGTTCACTTAATTTTAATTTGTAAACAATTATGGTATTAACTTTAAAGGGCAATAGCTTATTTAATTTAAGCCCAAATTAGGTGAAATCAAAGTCATTTGTCTCCTTATCACTTCCACTACCCATTTCATTATAAAGAACATGATTTTATTCAATTTAAACCCCTTGAATTATCAGACCAATTTTAAATGCAAATTTTCAACTTTAAGAGTTCATAATTTATTCAATTTAGGTCTAAATTACTTCAAATCAAAACCCACTTCTTCATACTCCTTCCTAGTATCTAATACATGATATTCAATTTAGGTCCAAATCACTTCAAGCCAAAGCCACTTCTTCATACTCCATTCTAGTGTCTAATACATGATTTATTTTTCATTTTCAAGCCTTAATACCATCAAAGCAAACTTGCAATTTCATCTAATCTTTAGTCCAATTCAACACAGTATCATTTGACCAAATTAACCTAAAATTAACATAATTTATCACATTTTTCCAAAGCCAAATATGATACCAAAATATGCAAGAAAATCAAAATTTCAAGTTCTCACCATACTATAATTGAATCCAGTTCATCCTCAATTCTCGCTAAACTCAATACTTGTCTTATAACTTCAATTTCCATTAAATTGATCACATCAAAAACATGTCAACATGTTGGGATTTAATAATTTAGTCATCAAATGATTCCATTAAATCACGTAGTTCAACTATAGTACCAATTTCCACTCCCAACCTTATATATACACCATTTAATCACTAAAATCATTCTAGATGTCATAATTTCTTACTCTAATCCTCAAATTATCATCAATTGACACTCAAGCTAGATTTAATAAGAATAATTTAAGTCTCAAATTTATCATCATAGTGGTGGTCATAATAGCTGATGGGAATCAAACCTCTGGATCCAACAGTGTGGAAGCTAATTTGAACTAATGATTCCAGACATCCACATGTTATCTTTATTCATTTCATAATAATTTGTCTCTACATTGTAGCAGGTAAATTTGTCGATTTTACAAAACGGTAGGTAAAATTCACTAAGGCTCAATTGTGGGTTATTCATGGACTTACATCAATCAAAGAAGAATCGATCCAATATTATTCCATGGAGGTGCAAGAAGCTGGCTACTTATGAGGGTTTACTTGTAATTTCCTTTAGTGCAAAAACCGGCCACACTTGTTGTTTTTCAATTGTAATTTTCTTTGTTAAATTTGCCCTATTTAGAGAAAGTATAAATACTTGCAAAGTAGGGTTAAAAGGAGACTTTTTGAAGATTATACACTTGAGATTTGTTGCTGCGGGAGTGCTCTCTTCATGCCACCTTACTCTTATCAATTTCACTTGTGAAATTGTGGCGAGTTGGCTTAAGGAATTTTGTAAGTCATATCAAGATTTCTTAAGTTGTATCTGATTATTACTAGTGAGTAATATTTAGTTTATAATTGGTTGAGTTTGTTTGTTCCTTTCATGACAAATTAGGGTTCTTGTATTGCTAGGTTTTCAAATCAATTGTAAAGATTGGAATTGAATTGTTCCTTTGTATTTGATTGGTATTGGGATCCAATTATGGTACATCTTAATTTGGTCCATGCCATTTAGGGTTCTTGGTGCTTGTTTCATGCCATTTAAGGGTTATATCTTCTATCTTGTTCATGCCATTTTTAATTGGAATTGAATCAATTGTGTATGTGTTCTTGTTAATTGGTATTGAGATCCCTTGAGCACATCATAATTTGGTATCAAAGCACATCAATAGCACTCGACATAATCTCCATTTAAGTGTATCAAACTTGATATCTAACCACATTTTCAATACCCAATAACACATCTAGCACATTAAATTCTAAATTAACACTTAAATCATCAAATGGCACTCAAGGGAAGTAAGATATGTAGCAGTCACAATGGGTTTTACAATACACCATTAATATTTAAGAAAATAATCAAATCATGACGTTCCATTACTTATAACTATTCTAAATCATCAACTTAAATAGGATTTTGAACTTACCTTGTCGGAGATCCAAGAAACACCTAAATCTTCTCCCAACCTACCTACCCATATCCAAGATGATATTTTCTGCAAACTCCCAATTGACTTTCTTCATAATAAACATTTTATATTACTTAGATCTACAATTTACAAACTAAAATCCACTTGAATCAAGTCATTTTCTTACTTAACTTCACACCTAAATCAAGTGGAAAATAGCCCCCTCTTAACTTGGAATTTCACTTATTCCTTAATCTAAAACTCACAATTAGTATAGGGTTTAATAGGTATTAAGAGGTTTAAAGAGTAGAATATGCTTAATTGGTTTTGAGAGTATTTACCTTAGAAAGGTTTTTTAGAGAAAATGAAATGGGGGGCTGCTATTTTTTGTCCAAAATTGGTTTTAAATAGTCGGGTTTAGCAAGGGTTTAGGGGTAAGGTAAATTGGTCCACAAAAGTTAATGGGTTATAGCTTATGATAACATGTGTCTTGTTATTTTAGCCTATTTTGGTATTATTTTTTCCTTAATTCTTTTACTTACTCCAACTACAAAATGATGCTTCTTTTTTCCTAAAATGCCTTTGAAATCTAAATTAATTAGCTACTCTTCTATAAAATAAGCTTAGGGGCATTTTTGTCATTTTACCCAATTGATCTTCGAATTAAAATATTTCTTTTCTAATTGTCTCCAAATATTTTTTAATTGATTTTATTCACCCAATTAAGGTCTTAGAGATATATTTAAGGTCTTCAAGAAATTTCGAGTCCAAATTCAATAAAATCATCTATAAGGACAAAAGTTATCACTTTGTAAAATTGTTCTCCAAACTTAATTTTATCTTTTCTAATTGACTTCAAATAATTAATTAATGATTTTATTCACGTAATTGGTCTTGGAAATTTATCTAGGGTTATTAGGTTATTTCAAAGCTATTTTCGATAAATTTGAGTTCAAGGATAAAAGGTCATTTTGAAAATATTCAACCCTAAATTTTATAAATCCTTTTTAAATTAACTCTAATTCTTCCTTCATAATTCCATTGACCTTATTTGGAATTTTGGGGGTTTTCAAATGTAGCAGTGAAAATAATAAGTACATTAAGTAAACATAAATCTCAACAACTTTAACGCAATAATATGGTAAAATGAAGTATCATTTAGTAGTTATTTTTCTTCCTTTTCTCACCTCTTCTTTAGTCTTGTGTAGCTCTACATATATAATGAACCTTTTAAGCTTTGACATAAAAGTAGCCGTTGTTAGTAATATTGCATATTCATATCAACTTCCATAAATGTCTCATTTGTTTGTTGACCTTTTCCTTCTTCATAATAGCCTTTGTAATAATTGATATTTAATTCAAATACACTTTTCCATGATAATTATAAAATTTAGTTTTCTTTCCTTAATCTCCATAAGATAGTTGTTGTGACTTTCAATTCTATTTTATTGCTTTTGATTGCAATTTCTGACTAATTCCAACTTGATTCCAATTGGTTCTGACTCTAAACTAGCTTTTAGTTTTTACTTAAATAAAATAGGCTATGAGTCATGTTTTATTTTTATCTCACTCATGAATTGATCTATCTTTGTATGATAAAATATCAAAATTTTTTATTTAAAATAGATTAGTAATAAATAAACTTTTCTTGAATTTATCTTTTCAAAAAACCACAACTTTATTTCAAATTTAATGTTTAATCCTTAGAAAAATTATCCAACTTTAGCAGAATAAAGTCAAACATATTAAATATGCTTATCTAAGAGAGTTGGGCCTTTGATTAATCATTAAGCCAACTTAATCCACCATAAATTAAATTCATAAATTTTGATGTCTAAGAGAGACACCTTTTACTTTTTACTAATACCTAAATAATCTCATTTGTTAACATTTAACACATGCTTTGTTATCATCAAAAGTACACTTAGAGACTTAACAACTATAAAGTTGAAGTTGAAAATCAACTTAATAAGAAAATTAAGGCTATTAGATTTAACTATGGTGGTGAATACAATGGAAAATTTGATGGATCAAGTGAACAAAGTCTTTGACCTTTTGCGAGATACTTAAAGGAATGTCAGATTGTTCCTCAATACACCATTCTTAGACAACCATGTCAAATGGTGTAACTAAGAGACGTTATAGAACCTTGAAGGATATGGTTAGCAGTATGTTTAGTCATTTGTCTTTTCCATAATCACTTTGGGGAGAGGTATTATAGAATGTAGTTTATTGAGTTCCAAGTAAAGTTGTATCTAAAGCCTTATATTAATTATGGTAGGTGATTACCTAGGTGTACATGGTCTCTAACTTCAAACTCTAAAGTTTGTCTCTTCTAGTTTACCAAATTGTTTTATCGATCCTAGCCTTCTTTCATGTTTTGGTTAATGATGACTACATTATCTATAGCTTCTTATCCCAAATTTGGCCCAAAAGCGATTTTTTCCTCTTTATCCTAAAATGACGCAGATCAATACTTTCTACCATATAATACCTCATAAGGTGGAATTTTAATGGTAGAGTGATAATTGTTATTACAGGTGAATTTAGCCAATGGTAAGTGAGCATCCCAACTTCCTTTGTACAGAACTACACATGCTTGAAGTATATCTTCCAAGGTCCGAATGGTCCTCTCTAACTAGCTATTTGTTTAAGGTGATGATGTGCCTAAACTATGATCAAATCAAGTGATTCCAATTCCTAGGCAACAATCAACGATAATCGAATCTAACAATCTAATTAACGAATGATAACGAACAAGAACACAATAAAATCCCTAAACCCTTACCGGATATGACGCACTAGCAAGAGAGTAATCCAAGTACGGATTTGTTGATATGATGCACAACAATCTAATACCGTCACTTGCCATAATCCCATGGATTGATAAGAATAAAATGAAGAATAAACTTCATAAAGTGTTTTCTCAAATGTTCAAAATTCCCCTAATCCTTACATTATAACATATATATAGCAAAGGAAAAAAAAAAGGGAAAATTCAAGAGATTTGAACTGGCTCACCAAGGTAAGACGTCGACTTTAGAATGAAGGCCATCGGCCTTGCATTGTAAGCTGTCAGCCTAGATGGCCGACTTAGATTCCAAAGCTGCCAGCTTTGGTGTTAAATGCTGCTGGCTTAGGAAAAGGAAGGCTGCCGTCTTAAAGAGAATAAGGCTATTGACCTAGATGGCCAGATAGGAATCAATTATCGTGATTTGATTCCCATCATCTCCTCAAACCTTTGAAAGACTTGTCCTCAAATTTTATGGTTCCTCTATTTTTGTTGCGCACTTCTGAGAATCCCCTGGACTGAAAATCTTAGTCTGCAAGTGTCTGTTGTCCTGAGGGCTTCTGAATCACCTGTATCTAATTCACTCTATTCAAGTCATCCCCCAATCCCTCCTCTTTACTATCAAGGACTTCTTGTTGGTGGTTTTATTAATTTGCTCTTGGGCTTTATGTACCTTAGTTGGTGACATGGGATTTAAAACAACCCATTTACAGTCCTTTTGAAACATATAGGTGTTTCTAAACCCATCATGCAGCACCCTCCTATTAGATAACCAAGGTCTACTCAATAATATATGTGATGCGCACATAAGGAGAACATCGCAATCAATTACATCCTAGTACTTTTTCCCTATGTTGATTGGAACCTTAACCCTCTGAGTGACATGCAGACTGTCTCACTCAACTAATGTAATTCATAGGGCTTAGGATAAGGTGTAATGACTAGTTGCAGTTTATTCACTAATGCAACAACTATAACATTGGTGCAACTACCTCCATCAATAAGAAGGGTATAAAGATTACCTTAGACTCTACAGGGAATATGGAATAGGTTTTCCCTCTGCACGTCCTCAATATCTGGAGATGTTGTCATTACCCTACGCAATACATTAATAGCCAGATATTGATCATTCCCCTTATCCTCATGTACCTCAGCGTCTGGATCCTCATAGTACTCCTTTAGCACTGTTGATAAGTCTGTAGGCTCAAGTACGTCTTCTTTGTCACCCTCATTCTCCATCTCCATAATAGTCATCACCCTTTTATTGGGACACTGAGCAGCCATGTGTCCAAAGCCCATGCTTTGAAGCATTAGGTTTGACGAATCTTTCCACTTGATGACACTGGTACTGTTTATCGGATATTAGCCCCTGCAACCGCTTTGCCTTTTCTAGAACTATCCCTCTCTCTATCAGTAATAGCTACATTTGATTCCACAATCCTATCAATTTCCCCCTTTCTAACCTACTGATTATCTGATCCATATAATGGAGTAGTGGATCTATACCTATTACTCGATGCTCTGTATGGATTAGAGCACCTCTGCTTCTTAATTCTTAAAGCAAACTAGATGGCCTCATTAAGAGTGTCATACCTCTATAGCTCGATAATACATGCTATCTCATATTTTAACCCAGACACAAATCACGCCATGGTTTGTTCAAGAGGTTCAACTATCCCACATCAAATCCTTAGTATTTCAAACTCCTGACATACTCATCTACTATTTTGCCTCCCTGTCTCAATGTTTGGAGACACATGAATAACTCCTACTTGTAGTGTTCTGGTATAAACCTCTTCCTCAGCACCCTTTTCATACCCTCTTCCAGCAAATGAAGGCATATGCAATTTTACATACTATAGAACCCTAGGTGGTTTGAACTCATGGTTAGGATAATGTTCATCCCCAAAATTATCATCCCTCTCCTCTCTATAAGCATGATAATCCCTTCCAAACTATCTTCCATTGTTTCCTCCTACTGCCCCTTCTCTACCTGCAGCATTAAGGGCTACCCTAGGTGGGGGTGCCTGTAGATTAGCCACGGGCTATTGGGGTAAGGTCATTTGATCGACCTGTGTTGCTAGATTAGCAACAATAGTAGTCAGGTCTTACAACTGCTCTTCTACAGTTCTTCTTTCACTTACATTACGATGACCCTAAATTCCCCCTCCAACCTAATTATTAGCCTCATTTCCGATTCCTCCATTAACACAGTCGTTCGACATGTTTAACATCAATTGTAGCTTAATATAGAAATTTCACAAATAAAAAATACCGTAATAATCCTCCAATGACACTAATTCAATCACAACCACCAATCAGTCTCTTACTTCAATTCATAAAAACCATATTACAACCCCTTAGTATCAATCTCTACCCAATCTCAATTTAGAGTTAAGCAATCTACAACAACATAATCACAATCCACAACAATAACCTCGACACAAAAACCCCAAATTTTCATTTTTTTTTATCCACTAATTCAATCACACAACAACAACAACCCCAATCAACATAATCCAAATTCAATAACAATCCACTCAACACAAATTCACAATAAAAACCCTAATTGCGAAATTGGAAATCAACAGTCACAATCCCTTTCTCGATTTAAGCTCGGATACCAAAAGATGATGTGCCTAAAACTATGATCAGATCAAATGATTCCAATTCCTAGGCAATAATCAACAATAATCAAATCTAACAATCTAATTAACAAACGATAATGAGCAAGAACACAATAAAATCTGATGGAAAAATTTCTGACACTGTCAACCTCTTCAGAACCCAATTTGGATGATTAACCAAATTGCCCATATTTTACTTTATGTCTTTATATCTAATAAAATTTGGGAATAATCTTAAAGGTACAATTATACTTCTCCATGGGATGCTAAAATGTCCTACAACTATAGTTGGACACGGAACATTTTTCAGGATAGCAATCAAAGAACCGCTGCGATTGTTCTCTATTATGAGGCATTGGATCATGAAGACTTATGTTATTTTGTATCTTGTAAATTTTTATTGAACTATTTTGGTTGTATTTTGGTTTTGGGACACTTTTATTTCTTTGTAACTTTCATTTAGGGTTAGCCACCTTAAAAGTGGCAAACTTGTAATTTTGAGCACTTTTTAACCTTAGGAGTAGCAAGTATAAATACTTGCTTAAGAGAGGGTTTGGGAGGCTTATGATTTTGCATATTAAACACTACATTTCACGTGAGAATTAGGGTTCTTTCCTTAGTTCAAAACTCTTATCAATTTCAACCCAAGAATTGGAATTGTGGCGAGTGCAACGAAGGGAAATTGTGAGTCATATCGATTCCATCTTTGTTGTATGTTCATTTCTTCTCTAGTCAGTCATATCTAGGGTAGATTTGGATCTTTCTTAGTTATATTTGTGTTTATTTTTTGAGAATAATCATCTTTTAAGATTGATTGTTCATTGAGAATTGAATTGCTCTTAATGATTAGCGTGAATTGGCAAGGTTGGAAGGGTGTGAGTTCATGGTTTTTGAGCTTGTCTTTTTCATCCATTTCACGTGTAATTATCTTGTTCTTATTGTTGATTAGTGAAATTGCTCATTAGTGGAAGTTAATTGAATCTTTGAATCACTGGATTTCATCATAATTCCATTAGGGTCACGCAATTTCCTAGTCACTTGGACCAGTTTTGTATGAGACTTGAGACTTGTTTTCTTTGAGTCAATTGATTGTGCTTGGAAGTGGTTTTGTGCACATAATCTTTTTGGTATCAGAGCACATGTTGAGAGAAGGGAATTGGTTTTATTTGATTTCGTGGAGTTAATCATCAATTAGGGTTGATCAAGTGAAAACCGCAAATTGTGTTGTTGTTGTTGTTTTGAGATTGCAAAATTACCTTGGATTGGGATTTGATTTGCTGATTTTTTGAGTTGGTTTGGGAAGGTTATTACATCATTTTGTGGTCACTAATTTACGTGGAAGAGCAGAAGTACAAAGTGTTGTTTACTTTAGCAACTTTTGGAACTTGAAAAAAAAAAACTTACCAATTCTTGTCGTGACTAGCTTGTGGCGTGAGGAGGTTGTGTAGTTTGTTGTTTTTTATTTCCATTGTGTAATTCTGAATTGGTGGAATACAATTTGCAGATTGCATTGGTTTTGATTAGTAAGGAATTATTTGAATTCAAAACATATGCAATTAAGTTGTGGGAGTTAATGATTGCTATTTAAATTTGAATTCATTGTTACCAATTGAGGAAGGCTTGCAATAAGTGAAGTTGTTTGAATTTCAAATTGAAAGTTGCTGCCTATTGTGGGATTCAGAATTCATTTTGGGAAAGTCACTTATTAGTCTTTTGTTTTCATTATTTGCCGTGGAAGTTGAAGTCTACTTGTACTTAATATCCATCTTGTTGTTGCCGTGGAAGTAACACATCATTATTGTTGTTGTTGCTTGTGTGTTGCTGTGGAGTGACTTATGGAAATTAAATTTGTTGCACCGTGTAATTGTGGTGTGTTGTAGAGAAGAGTATTACATGTGAGTTGCAATTATATAATTGTAACATTAAGTGGGTTTGTTTGTTTGTCTTTTGTAGTTGCTATTGTGTGGAGTTTAGGGAAGCATAGTAGTGGAAGTGTGTACCCTTGAATCAAATTGTTTTGAGGAACAACATATGAGAATCTACAAATATGTCTAATGAAAGTGTGAATGGGGATTAGGTGAAGAAGCCAATATCCAGGTTGGTGGAGGTCATGGTCGTAATGTGGCAGGCAGGAGAACTTTGGAGGAACAACTTCAGCAGCTTACTACTATAGTTGCTACATTGGCAACTAGAGTTGATAGGATGACTTTGCCATAACCACCAGTGGTAAACTAACCAGCACCACCTCGAGTAGCTCCACAAAACCCTCATCGAAACAGAGTAGTGAGAGAAGGGAATTTAAATAGAAGGATGGGTGAGGAGCATCTTCCAAACAGGGAAGAAAGGGATGACAATTTTGGGGTAAACCTAAATCAGAATAGGAATTTCAAGCCACCTCGGGGTTTAGAGTATGTGAAACTACAGATGCCACCCTATGATGGTAAGGTATCAACAGATGAATACTTAGACTGGGAGGATAAGGTCGAAGGTCTCTTCAAATGTTATGAGGTTGACGATAGTACCAAGGTTAGATTGGTTGCTGTTGAATTTGTAGGGTATGCTGCACTTTGGTGGAAGAATCTGATCATCAATAGGCATCGGGATGGAGAGGCTAAGGTTCAAACCTGGAGGGACATGAAGCGGTTGCTAAGGAAAAGGTTCATTCCTGAGCACTACAAACAGGAGTTGTTTATGCAACTGCAAACCTTGAGGCAGGGGGGCAAAACAGTGGATGATTATGTGTAGGAATTTGAGACCTTTATGATTAGGTGTGGGTCTGTTGAGCCTCCAAAACAAACTATAGCACGATTTGTCTCAGGTCTAAAATATGAGATAGCGTGTATTGTTGAGTTGTAGTGGTATACCACACTTGATGAGGCTATTTAGTTGGCCTTAAAAGTAGAGAGACAGAGGAGGTCCAATTTCTTTAGGGCTCTAAGCAATAGGCCCAACACTATTAATAGACCCATCTCAACCGACAGTCAATCAAGGGGAACAAAGGCGGTAGGTGAGGGAGTCAAGGTAGTGGACACTACTACCCTAACCATTATAAGAGAAAACTTACCCATTGGGAAGGGTAAAGAGGTCATGGCCCCAAAAACGAGGCAAACTGTTCCCGGATCTACTAGTGGGAAAGCACGCCAGATAAAATGTTTTAAATGCATGGGATTTGGGCATATGGCTACACAGTGTCCAAATAAGACGGTGATAACTGTTATGGAAGACATTGGAGAGGATACTGAGGATGACCATGATCAGATTGAGCCTACAAATCTACCAATAGCACTGTAGGAATATTATGATGATTAGAATGCAAATGCGCCTGAGCAGCATACAGGAGGGAAATATCTACCCCTTAATGTGTTACGCAGGGTTTTATCCACATCTCCTGATACCAGTGATATTCAGAGGGAGAACATTTTTCATACCTCATGTAGAATCAGAGGTAACCTCTGTGTACTCATCATCGATAGTGATAGTTGCACGAATGTTATATCTGCTGCACTGGTAGGAAAATTACAACTGTCTACTATACCACATTCTAGTCCTTATCACTTGCATTGGCTGGATAATAGAGGTAGCATGCATGTTACCCTTAGGGCAAAGGTTCCTGTGAGTGTCGGGCAGAACTATCATGATGAGATCCTTTGTGATATAGTTCCTATGCATGCAATCCATTTGCTGTTGGGTTGGCCTTGGTTGTATGATCGACGAGTGATACATGATGGGTTTGAAAATACCTATATGTTCAGCATAGGCGAGTCACGCATAGTTCTATTACCGATGACTCCATCTGAGGTCCAGGGTTTTCAGAAACAGATCAGGAATCCATCCACTACCATGGTTAGCCAGGAGAGCAGGATAACAGAGATCCTAGGGTTCAGTTCCACAACTGATCCTCTAGATTTGAAGGCAAATCTTTCAAAAGCCCGAGGAGATGATGGGAAAATTTCTGACACCGTCAACCTCTTCAGAACCCAATTTGGATGATTAACCAAATTGCCCATATTTTACTTTATGTCTTTATATCTAATAAAATTTGGGAATAATCTTAAAGGTACAATTATACTTCTCCATGGGATGCCAAAATGTCTTACAACTTCAGTTGGACACAGAACATTTTTCAAGATAACAATCAAAGAACCGCTGCGATTGTTCTCTATTATGAGGCATTGGATCATGAAGACTCATGTTATTTTGTATCTTGTAAATGTTTATTGAACTATTTTGGTTATATTTTGGTTTTGGGACACTTTTATTTCTTTGTAACTTTCATTTAGGGTTAGCCACCTTAAAAGTGGCAAACTTGTAATTTTGAGCACTTTTTAACCCTAGGAGTAGCAAGTAGAAATACTTGCTTAAGAGAGGGTTTGGGAGGCTTATGATTTTGTAGATTAAACACTACATTTCACGTGAGAATTAGGGTTCTTTCCTTAGTTCAAAACTCTTATCAATTTCAACCCAAGAATTGGAATTGTGGCGAGTGCAACGAAGGGAAATTGTGAGTCATATCGATTCCATCTTTGTTGTATGTTCATTTCTTCTCTAGTCAGTCATATCTAGGGTAGATTTGGATCTTTCTTGGTTATATTTGTGTATATTTTTTTGAGAATAATCATCTTTTAAGATTGATTGTTCATTGAGAATTGAATTGCTCTTAGTGATTAGCGTGAATTGGCAAGGTTGGAAGGGTGTGAGTTCATGGTTTTTGAGCTTGTCTTTTTCATCCATTTCATGTGTAATTATCTTGTTCTTATTGTTGATTAGTAAAATTGCTCATTAGTGGAAGTTAATTGAATCTTTGAATCATTGGATTTCATCATAATTCCATTAGGGTCACGCAATTTCCTAGTCACTTGGACCGGTTTTGTATGAGACTTAAGACTTGTTTTCTTTGAGTCAATTGATTGTGCTAGGAAGTGGTTTTGAGCACATCAAAATCCCTAAACCCTTATCGAATATGACGCACCAGCAAGAGAGTAGTCCTAGTACGGATTTGTTGATATGATGCACAACAATCTAATATCGTCAATCGCCACAATCCCATAAATTGATAAGAGTAAATTGAGAAGAAAAACCCTAAAGAGTCAAATTGTATATCTCAAGTCCACATGCTCATTCAAGTTCCAAAAAAAAACATAAAGTGCAAGAAAAAGTCAAAACAAACTGACTCAAGAAAGCAACCGACTTTAACAATGTACACTATTGGGTTAGAACATGCACTCCACCGACTTTGCCATTTAGGCCGCTAGCCTTGAAGGCTAGCTTAAGAAGAAAAGCCGCTAGCCTTAAGGGCTGACTTAAGTGGCTACGCCACTGGCCTAGATGGCCGGCCTAAGGGCATCCACCTCTGGTTCTTGCGCTTTGCGCCCCATGTTGAATGACTTTGTAAGAACCGTGATTTGATTCCCATCATCTGGTATCAAAGTAAAAGATGATGTGCCTAAAACTATGATTGGATCAAATAATTCCAATTCTTAGGCAACAATCAACTATAATCGAATCTAACATTCCAATTAACGAATGATAACAAGTAAGAACATAATAAAATCCTTAAACCCTTACTAGATATGACGCACCAATAAGAGAGTAGTCTTAGCATGGATTTGTTGATATGATACATAACGATCCAATACTGTCACTCGCCACAATCTCACAGATTGATCAGAGTAAATTGAGAGGAAAAACTCCAAAGAGTCAAATTGTATATATCAAGTCCAAATGTCCATTTGAGTTCCAAAAACAAATATAAAGTATAAGAAAAAGTCAAAACAAACCGACCAAGAAAGCAGTTGGCCTTGAAATGAAAAGCCGCCCGCTTTAACAATATACACCACCAGCTTTGCCATTTAGGCCGCCGGCTTTGAAGGTTAGCTTAAGAAGTAAAGTTACCAGCCTTGAGGACCGGCTTATCTCCCACAATGCTAGCCTTTAGGCCAATCTAAGAGGTAAACAACCGGCCTTTATGGCCAACCTAAGGGCATCCAATGCCGGTTCTTGTACTTTGCGTCCCGCATTGAATGACTTTGTAAGAACGGTGATTTGGTTCCCATTCATAGTCGAATGAAATTCGCATAAGAAAGTCATGATCATGGCTATGAAAATGGCCATGTTTCTAATCGTGAATGTCTTTGTCTTCAAAACATACTTTTAATGGAATCATCAACTTCATGGCTTCCTCTTTGATCACATTTTCCTCTTGATAGAATTGTGATAAAGTTTAAGGGTAATGATTTGCGGCGTATTCTTCATCCAAGCTTCATATCTTCTTCATTCTATCTTTAAATTGCATTAAACTTATCTGAATTCATTCCTTTTACTTCAAATTAGCTCTTCAATGCTTAAACTTCAAAATAAAACTCAAATAAACATCAAAATCAATCAAAACAAGTTACTTAACAAAATTAGTATAATTAAGCGCTACCACTCATGACCTTCAAATTCTAAAGTGCTGTTCTCAAATGTCTTCATGTTGTTCTAGTGTAGCTAAATAAACCAAAATATCATCAGTAAGGACAATTGCACACTTATCCAAAAGTGATCTAAAAACTCTATTCATTAAGTTTATGAAAGCCACTGATGCATTAGTTAATCCAAACGGCATCACTATGAATTCGTAAAGTTTATATTGAGTTTTAAAAGTTAACGTGGGGATGTCTTCTAAATTAGTTTGGAGCTAATGATATTTAGATCGTAAGTCCATGAAAAACAATACACTGGCCCACTATAATTAATGAAACAAGTCATCAATTTTGGGCAATGGGTACTTTTTCTTTATGTTGACCTTGTTTAAGTCCTGATAGTCAATACAAAGTTATAGAGAGCCATCTTTCTTTTTCATAAATAGTATTAGTGCTCCCTAATGTGAGACACTTGGCCTAATAAAGCCTTGATCTAATAACTCTTGTAATTACTTCTTCAATTCCTTAAGTTCTAGAGCCATTCTATAGGGTGCTTTTGAAATAGGCTTAGTTCCAAGCATTAGATTAATTCCAAAATCAATTTCCCACAAAGGTGGTAGCCTCAGTAATTCCTCCAAAAAAACATTTGGAAATTCATTTACCACCTTAATGATGGGAATTTTTCCGGTTACAGAACTCGATTTGGATGATGATCCAAATCACTCATATTTTACCCTTATTTCTTTTATTTAATAAATATTTGAGTCATAATCTTACAGGTATAATAATATTTCTTCACGGGATGCCAAATGACTTTCAATTGTTGATCATAAAGGGACATCATCAGATTCTCATCCAATGATCAGCTATGATTGACATTGCCTCGATGCATTGGCTCTTTGAGGATTCTTATTATTTTTGTATTTGTAATTGTTTCTTTGGACTATTTATGTTGTAATCTTTCTTTTGGGACACTTTCATTTGCTTGTAATTGTCTTTTAGGACCGG
Source organism: Laguncularia racemosa (assembly GCA_037954665.1). Lineage (NCBI taxonomy): Eukaryota > Viridiplantae > Streptophyta > Magnoliopsida > Myrtales > Combretaceae > Laguncularia > Laguncularia racemosa. Next base: position 383,649 of record JBBMOL010000222.1, on the reverse strand, counting down.
CCACCCTAAAAGTGGCATAGTTGTAATTTTGTGGACTTTTTAACCCTAAAGGGAGCAAGTATAAATACTTGTTGAAGTATGGTTTTGAGGAGGTAGCCAAATTTTTCAGAAAAGAGAAAACACTTTACATGTGAGGGTTAGGGTTTTCCTAATTCAAATTGCTCTTATCAATTTCAAATCCTAATTTGAGATTGTGCCGAGTGGCTCCAAGACTAATTTGTGAGTAATATCAAATTCACCTTATTGCAATTTCCTTTCTTCTCTAGTGAGTAGTATCTAGGGTTAATATGGAAGTGCATTGACCGGATTTTGATTGCATTTGTAATCAAATTCTTGTTGCTTCAATTGATTGGTTTTAGCCTTTGAGTTTTAACCTTCAATTTAGCCTCATTTGAACCGTGGATCACTTTGTTGGGAAAGTAGATCTTTGAATTGGTTCTAGTTGTTTGTTATGTAATTCACATGACATTATTTGTGTTTAATGTTGATTGAAGGATTTTATCATTGTGGAATTGTTAATTTGAAAGTTAGAGCATTCGGGTTTCATTACTCTCCATTAGGGTTCACATAAATTCAAGTAGTTTTGAACCGAGATTGAACAAGTGCCTTGAGGTTCATAATTTGTTCCAATTACATGTGCTTAATCTTGGTTTTAGGCACATCATAATTTGGTATCAGAGCTTGAGGTTGTGAGAAGGGATTGGTTGTAAATTGAATTCAGAATTTAAGGGTTGGTTGTTGTAGCATTTTGAACCGCACAAGTTGTTAGCATGAACTTGCATCTTGTTGTTGTAATTGTTGAATTTTTTTGTCTTATTGATTAGTGGATGATCACTTACAGAATTGGACACTCTTGAAATCCTTGCTCGTGGTTGTGAATATGCAGTGTATGAATAGCAAACCATGAAAGGGAAGAGTAGTGTTTCAATTGTGAAGTGGAATTGTGTAGTGTATAATTTCAAAAAAAGGTAGAGGAGTCACAATTGTAATTTTCAAATTTGAAATCAGAATTGAAAGTGTACATTAAGAAGTCAATTTGAAATTTCAAAACACACATTAAATCATAGTTAATTGTGTGTCATTTGAATTTGAAAAAGCCTCTTACCATTTGTGGACTTGTGCACTTATTGAACTCCTTTTGAATTTGAAAGTGAGCTACCTTATCTTGCTTAAAAGTTGCGATTTTGGTTGTAATTGTGGAAGTGAAATTGTGCCATGGCTTAAGGAGTTTATTTGGTGTTATTCTTGTTAAATTAGTAGAGGTTATGTACATTTGATATTGGTTATTTTATGTGTTGTCAAGGACATTGTTAGTAGTGGTGTGAAGCATCTTGCACCATGAACATTAGGGGACTTTTGTGGAGGTGGATTACATGTGGTGTGTGTATTTGCCTTACTTCCTATTGTGTATTTAAGTGGTAAGAAGTCAAGGAAAGGATAAGGAAAGTTAAGTAGTAGAATTTAAAATTTAAACAAGTCATTAAAGTGTGAAAGTAATTGAACTAGTTACTTAAACACTTGTAGTTGAATTTAATTCTATCTATTTGAAGGTAGTTATGTGTGTGCACTTCATTTATTGAACTTTACTTGAAGTACTAAATTATTTCCTTGTGCCTTTGAAGCTTTTGAGACGTGAGCAATTGTATTATTGTGGTTGTTAAATGTGTGGGTTGGTGTTGTTGAAGGAGTGTGCTATAAATTGTGGGATTACTTCCTCAAATCACAACATGTCCAATGAAAGTGTGAATGAGGGAATTGGCAATGAGGCCAAAGGCTAGGTTGGTGAAGGCCAGGGTCATAATACTGCAGGTAGGAGGACTTTAGAAAAACAGCTCCATGACCTTACTACCATTGTTACTACTTTGGCAACTAGGATTGACAGGATGACATTACCACAACCACCAGTGGTGAACCCTCAGGCGCTACCTTGAGTAGCTCCACAGAACCTCTAGAGAGAAAGGGTAATGGGAGAAGGAAATCTGGGTAGAAGGATGGAGGGAGATCATCATCCTTATAAGGAAGAGAGGTACGACAACTTTTGGGTTAATCCTTACCTGAATAGGGATTTCAGGCCACTCCGGAAATTAGAATATGTGAAGCTACAGATGCCTTCTTTTGATGGTAAGGGTTCAGCTGATGATTATCTGGACTGGGAGGACAAAGTTAAGGGTCTCTTTAAATGCTATGAGATCGATGATAACACTCGAGTCCGACTGGCTGCTATTGAGTTTACAAGATATGCTGCCTTATGGTGGAAAAATCTGATTATCAGTAAGTGTAGGGATGGGGAGGATAAGATATAGACATGGAGGGACATGAAGAGGGTTCTGAGAAAAAGATTTATTCCTGAGCACTATAGATAGGAACTGTTCATGCGTCTACAAACATTGAGGCAGGGAGGTAAGACGGTTGATGATTATGTGTAGGAATTTGAAACCCTCATGATTAGATGTGGGTCAATTGAGCCTTTAGAACAAACCCTAGCACACATCATCTCAGGGCTAAAATATGAGATAGCGTGTGTTGTCGAGCTGCAGGAACACGGTTAACTTGATGAGGCTATTTATTTGTCCTTGAAAGTGGAGAGGCAAAGGCAATCGAACTTATTCAGGGTTCCGAGTAACAAGCCTAGTACTGCTACCAGGCTCGTGGTAGCTGATGGTCGATCAGGAGGGACAAAGGAAGTAAGTGAGATGGTGAAAGCAATGGATAGAGCTACCCCTAGCACTGATAGGGAAAAAATACCCTCTGGGAAGGGTAAAGAGGTAATAGCACCAGACGTGAGGCAGACTGTTCCAGGATCTACTAGTGGAAAAATACACCAAATCAAATGCTTTAAATGCATGGGATTTGGGTATATGGCAGCACAGTGTCCAAACAAAGGGGTTATGACCATTATGGAGGGCACTGGAGAGGATATTGAGGATGCGAAGGAACAGGCTGAGCCTATAGATCTATCTGTAACACTGTAGGAGTACTATGATATCAGACTGCAGAAACACATGAGGAGGGTACAGGTGAACAATATTTACCCATTAATATGTTACGCAAGACTCTGACCTTATCTCCTGATACTAGGGACATACAGAGGGAGAACATATTCCACACTTCTTGTAGGATTAGAGGTAACCTTTGCGTACTCATCATTGATAGTGGTAGTTACATGAATGTTATATCTGTTGCACTAGTAGACAAATTACAATGATCTACTAGTCTACATCCTAGCCTTTATAATTTGCATTGGTTGGATAATTGGGGTAGTATGCATGTTACACTAAGGGTAAAGGTGCCTGTGAGTGTTGGGCAGAAGTATCACGATGAGATTTTATGTGATGTGATCCCTATGTGTGCATTCCGTTTGCTATTAGGTAGGCCCTGGATGTTTGATCGAAAGGTGTTACATGATGGCTTCAGAAACACCTATATGTTCAATAAGGGAGGGTCTCAAATAGTACTATTACCAATGACTCCATCTGAGGTGGATAAATTCCAAGAGCAGATCAAAACTATTTCCATCACATCTAGTAACCAGGAGAACAGGCTAACAGAGATATCCAGGTTCAGTTTCAAAAATGACCCTCTAGATTTGAGGGCAAATCTTTTAAAGGCCCAAGGAGATGATGGGAATTTTTTTGGCAACCTAGATGGTTACAGAACTCGATTTGGATGATGATCCAAATCACTCATATTTACCCTTATTTCTTTTATTTAATAAATATTTGAGTAATAATCGTATAGGTACAATAATATTTCTTCATGAGATGCTAAATGACTTTCATTTGTTGATCGTAAGGGGACATCATCAGTATGTCATCCAATGACCCGTAGTGATCGACATCGCCTCGATGCATTGGTTCTTTGAGGATTCTTATTATTTTTGTATTTGTAATTTTTTCTTTGGACTATTTATGTTGTAATCTTTCTTTTGGGACACTTTCATTTGCTTGTAATTGTATTTTAGGACCAACCACCCTAAAAGTGGCATAGTTGTAATTTTGTGGACATTTTAACCCGTAGGGTTTTGAGGACGTAGCCAAATTTTTTAGAAAAGAACAAACACTTTACAAGTGAGGGTTAAGGTTTTCCTAATTCAAATTGCTCTTATCAATTTCAAATCCCAATTTGAGGTTGTGCCGAGTGGCTCTAAGGCTAATTTGTGAGTAATATCAAATTTACCTTGTTGCAATTTCCTTTCTTCTCTAGAGAGTAGTATCTAGGGTTGATATGGAAGTGTATTAATCGAATTTTGATTGAATTTGTAATCAAATTCTTGTTGCTTCAATTGATTGGTTTTAGCCTTTGAGTTTTAACCTTCAATTTAGCCTCATTTGAACCGTGGATCACTTTGTTGGAAAAGTGGATCTTTGAATTGGTTCTTGTTGTTTGTTATGTAATTCACGTGACATTATTTATGTTTAATGTTGCTTGAAGGATTTTATCATTATGGAATTATTAACTAGAAAGTTAGAGCATTCGAATTTCATTACTCTTCATTAGGGTTCATGCAAATTCAAGTAGTTTTGAACCGAGATTGAACAAGTGCCTTGAGGTTTATAATTTGTTCCAATTGCATGTGCTTAATCTTGGTTTTAAGTACATCACTTAATGTCTTCCAACCTGGGCTTTTCTATCTTGGTCTTTGCTATATTCATCAAGCATTCACTTTAAGGAAACATCTCATCATTTATAATGATGACAAATGAGATTAGCTCTTGTGATCTTAGGAGAGTAGACTCTCTTGTAAATTCTTCTTTTGATACGTTAAAATCCTTAAATGTCACTTTTTTTTTTCTTGATAGTCTATTATGGCTTTGGTAGTTGACATTTAAGTCATGCCTAAAATGGCATCATACTTGTTCATGTTAAGCACAATTAAGTTAGCATCAATCTTATACTCTTAGAATTTTATTAGGCACTCTTGATCATTTCCTTGGTGATCACCATACTTCCTATTGGTGTCTTTATGCTAAAGCTTGATCTTGTAGTGGTTATAGACATTCCAACTCATTTAGCTACCTTGGAAGTGATGAAGGAATGAGTTGCTCCCATATCAAAAGAAGTGAATACTGGTTGATCAAATGTCATGATATTCCCCTAGTAAAAAAGCTTTAGGACTTAATGTTGGGTACGCATATATATATTGGTATAGGTGAAGTTTCCTTAATAAAGATTTTATGATCATCTTCGCATCATTTGACATTTTTTTTACCTTTTTAGCTATTACTATTGTACCTCAAAAGAAAGAGTTCAAGTTTAAATACTTACTTGCCATAAGGATAATATCGGTGGCATCATTAGCATCATAAGCTATAAGTTCCTATTCCTCATAGTCCTTACCTTCCTATGCTCCTTAAAGATTGTATACCTAAGCTATGGTTATAGTAATATTCGAATGATTCACGTTACCATTCTAGCCATTACCACTCTTGTTTACCTTAGGTCTCCTTGTAATCTATAAGGTTTTTGCTACTAATGTCATTGTATTTTGCCTCTTTAGACAATTGACTAACAAATGTCTAGCTTGTTTACAAATGGAGCAAGTGGCAATATTCCTCCTAGGACAGTCAATGGTGTGGTATGTGCTTTTCTAAAGAAATAACACTTGTTTCTTAGCTATAGGCACTCTCTAGGGTGATGCTTACCCCTACATTTCCAGCTTTGAAGGGAAGGGGCATTCATAGGCTTCACCTTTGTTTGAGAGAAGTTGTGGGGATGTGTAAACCTTATGTTTTTGCCACTGGGTCTTAACCTATAATGATGCCTCTTTCTAAAAACATTTACACTGCACCTTAATGATTTAACATCTAGCTTTTTGGTATTCTCTAAGACTCGATATTTTCACCATCCCCTTAAATGTGTGGACTTCAAACTTTGTCAACCTTCTCCTCAACTCAATATCCAATCCCCTTGCAAAAAATTGCATCTTTAGCCTATCACTCTATTGGTGTTTTGGGAGAGCAAACTATAATAAATGGCTAAACTCAGCCTTATACTAGTCTATACCATGGCCTCCTATCTAAATGGTGAGCAAGCTCTCATTGTAATTATCCCGTAAGCTCTCAAGAAAATAATGCTCTAGAAACTCATGCTTAAAAGTATCCCAAGTGATTACTGGCTATATGGACCTCCTCTTAGACTCTCTCCAAGTCTATGCTTCCAATCCTCAATCTCAAGTTCTAAACCCGTTCAAAAGCTTCAAAAGATCTTTCAATCTGGAATATCCAATCCTGAACCTCATTGGGCCATCTAGTGTTACCTTCAAACTTGTTACTTTAGATGAACTCTAGTAACACACTTTCATAGCTATTACTAGTGGTGGTGGGGCTAGAGTTTTTGGTGATTAAGTTCATTTTAAGAATACTTTAAACCACTCATTTTGCCTTTTAATGGTAGCAAATATTTCAATAGTTGTCTCTAAGTTGGTTTTATTCCTATTCATTAACCTTAGAATTATATTTTACAAGAGTTGCCTATGCCCTCTACATTATTTGCACAATTTTCCTTTGGTTAGCCTTTAATATGAAAGTATTTAACCTTATATGCCAATTTTTAAGCCAAATATAATTTTGCTAGTTATGCAAATTTGTAACAAGGTTTATTTATGCTTAAGTCTAGGGTTATTCTCCTTATGGTATCAGTGGCAACATAAAAAAAATAAAATACATTTGATTTTCATTAATTTAATAGCATGAGGTTACAAACTAAAGATGATCACTTCTAACGAGTGATACTCTACCTAAAAGAGTCTAAATACATCAAGTGTACATACATCATCAACATAATACAAGACTTTAAAATACAAAATGATCATATATGATCCTTAGAATAAAAGTTAGAGCATTTATGATCAACATTCAAAACATTAGTTGCAACCTTAATAAAAAGCAATCTACTATATCCATTTATCTTTACGCATTGATATGCTCTAAGATGGTAAGTACATGTACTAGGTCATTCAGCAACTCCTAATAAATTATCAAACCTCTCCATCGCCCACTCAGGCGAGTAAGCACTTAGAGATTGAATAGTACAAGGTGCTGCTTATGAGCTTGCCTTAAACTCCAACTAATCCTCTAAATGTTCTAATCCATCATCACTAAAGGTCATGAAAGCTAGTGAGTTTGGCTCTACCATAATCTCATATAAATCCATCATATCTTTTCCTCTTGTTAACGTAATAGACTCATAAGGAGTCAAATCTAGGTCAACTAGGGTCGGATCTACCTATGTTAGCTCCTCATTAGCTATAGGCATGATTGAAACATCCTAAAATTTAGGTAGCAATGCCATTACATCTATACTTATCTCAACCTCATCTTATACCACCTCTTAATCCATGGGAACCGCTATATGTACTATGTTGTCCTTAAATCAACTCAAAGGGATGTCAAAGATCATCTCTTATAGCTCCTTCTAAGCTTACTCAAGTACCTCCTTTGGGACCTCTTCCTCCTCTCCAATGCCTAGAAGACATAGGAGCATCAACTAATTCTCCATAGAATTCTAAAGATCAAGTGTGGCTTTCCCAATCTCCTCTGCTTATAGCCTCAAAAGATTAGCACTTCTATCTCTAGCAAATACCAATCCAGATTTAACTTGATTCTACTCTATGAAGTCAAGATAACTAGGCCTATCCAACTTATCCACAACAAAGGCAACCTCATCTATCTCTCTTACCTACCCTATCTCTCTAGCTTGCCTCTCTATAATGTAGATCATCTTGGCATTTGTGTAGAGGCCTCCTCTAGTCCATCTAGTTTGTATGTAGATAGGGGTCTAAAACTACCCATGACTTGCTCTCCACCACATCATAAATGATAGTAGGGTCTATGGCTTGCTAAATAGTGCCATATCCTCACACATTCGACTTAAACAATGTCAATACTCTACAAGAGTCCCTCCATTTCAAATGTTAAAGGAGATCCATCTGTCCTAAGCCTCAACTAGACTAACCTATAGCATAGAAAATTGCATTTTCAATACCTCTATGTGGAAATTAATATTCATATGTTATATCTAGCCTTCTCCTAGTTCTACCTATGCTCTAACTCACTTTAATTTGGTTATCCTAGGTTTCTAGGTTCAAATTTTAATTGATTCATTGATGCTTTGATATCACATAAAATTGTTATGCCCCTATGAGTACCCTAGACATAACGACACACCATATATTGTACATAATTCTAAGAATAACCCCCTTATTATTTAGGGATTTACCATAAAATATATAAGGCATACTCTCTCCTAATCACTCTAGGTAAGAATTAAAATTCTAAGTAATACATGAACATTAATAATTACAATAAGTTCACATAACTCGAGACTTAGGTTCTATAAAATATCTAATGGTCAATAGTAGCTACCAATAGTCAAATAGTAATCTAAGGCAATGTAAAGTATCTATTTAAAATATTATAACTCAAAACATAAATATGAGAGTGACCAAGTAAATAGTACTATTCTCTCATTCTATCTTCACTCTTCCCATCATTCCCAATTTTAACCTCCGGCATGCATTTGCTAGGCTTTATATAGATCACCTTCTATAGAAAAGACATACTATCAGTGTATAAGTTATAACCAACTTAGTGAAGTATTTCTCATATTATATCGTTAACCAAGTTAATTATACAAACATATAAATGCATGATATGCATAAGAAATGTAACAACCTATACAACCATTTGGAAGTTGTATATAGCATGGATTTAATGCCCATCATTGCCACGGTTAGGAGATAACGACCAACACATCAACTTCAGGTTCCGATCACCTCGACGAGATTTCTCAATGTCTTAATTTTGAAACTTTCTAGCAAGGTAATAAAGTAGTATAAAAAATATTACATATATGCCCTAAGGGATGTGGATGTAGATGGCATACTCAATCTCAACTAACCCTAAGTGGTAAATTCCCGAACTCAGCCTCAATCAGAGGGAGGCATTTTCTAGTATTCAGTAGTTCTCAAAGGTCGAGGTAAGGTTATGTATGAAGAATCACCTCCATACAACCTCTTTGTACCATCGTATAATCACTCACAATCATACTCATCTGATGCCCATCTAGTATATTATTACGATCATAACATATTCTGGTAGTTTAGCACCAAATTTCATCATGAATCGAACATAAGCAATCCCTTATCCACAAACATTCAATTTCAATCATATATTTAATTAAATGTAACTAAAGCTACAAGAATAATCAAATAAAGTAATTTCATCTGTAGGAATTTATGATGAATTTGCAAATTGATGAATCAAGAGATGTGTATTATCATTATTATCAAGATAGAGATAGTGGAGAGTATTATTATGATGATGATAATGAGAATTAAGAGCGATGTGGGAGTTAGCTAAACATTTTAATGACTGTACTATTGGGATTTATGAGTTGCAAATAAGCTTTTATGTGTCTTCCTATTAGTTATAGAGATGACTCTAATCAATGTTGTAGAGTGTTTGGTTAAGTGGCTAATGTATGGATATTAAATATTACTAAATATATTTAATTATAGTTATGGTTGGAATGATTCGCTCATGAGTAATATGTTTTAATATTTTCGAGTTATGTATTTAAGTATGACATTGAAGTTGAACAAGTTTGAAGAAACATGTGTAGTTATGAGCCTTTGCATGTGTCACTATTTAATGGTAACATATGGTGAGTTGTGACATCCTAAATTTTGGGACATTATAGCTTAAGTGGTATTAGAGCTTAGGTTTATGAACAAAAGGTTGTAGGTCTGTCTAGATTTGATGATCCATGGAACATAGGTAGATGATCAATAAGGATATATTTTAATTGATAGAACTTAGGATATGGTCCTTTGAAGATTTAGGCATTAAATCCATAGAATGGTGAGATATGAAGAGAATAGCTAGAATTATGGGTTTGATTTTTTCCATAGAATAATTATTTTATTTTATTTTACTCCTATACTCGTTGTTTCTTTCAAACAATTACTTTACATTTTCGTATACATATTTAGTATTATGGTGACCTTATGGTTATCTTGTTGCTTAACTAGCGAGCATGCCCCTTTTGCTTCTTTGTAAGCGAAATACCTCTAGTAATAAGGTTAGTCTACTTTCATTACATGATAGGTTTTGATAGTGTCAATAGTTGTAGAAAACTAAAACTGTTCTTCTAGGTATGCGTTTACCTTGTTTGCTACCTATGTATGATCGTTTAGTACGATGAATGAACTTAACATATATTAGACCTAAGTCTTGTATGTTATTTATGTGTGGCTCCACTGAGGGGCCGAAGGTGGTAGATCTCTAAAGGTACCTTGATGATCAATATATGACTTTGTCCTTAGTGGAGTCATGTACCGAAATGATTTAGAGTAGATTTAAGGGTATTGGGACCCAAGGTAGCAGTTCTAAACCTAAGACCTTATATATATATACCACATGGTATGGTGAGGTCATGAGTATCCTTATATTGGTTGTTGACTAAATTGAAGATAACTAATGAAATGCCTATGAATTAATTGTTGCAATATTTGTGTATACTTTGACTGTTATGGCATGCACCTATTTATTTTGTACTCACATACTAGGTTTAGGCTCGTCCCTTTATTCTTTTCTAGCTATAGGAAATTATAACAAATTTGTAGACTATGATGAATTGGGAGTGCATATTATTATTATCAGGATAGAGATTATGAGAATTAGGAGTGATGTGGGAGTCAACTGAACATTGTAATGATAATACTGTTGGGATTTACAAGTTGCTCATAAGCTTTTATGTGTCTTCCTATAGGTTATAGAGATGACTCTAATAAATTTTGTAGAGCATTTGGTTGAGTAACTATTGTATGGATATTAAAAATTAATGGACATATTTAATTATAGTTATGATTGGAATGACTTACCTATGAGTTATTCATTTTAATATTTTGGAGTTGTGTATTTAAGTATGAAATTGAAGTTGAATAGGTTTGAAGATACATGTGTAGTTATGAACCTTTGCATGTCACCATTTAATGGTGACATGTGGCAGGTTGTGATATCTTAGATTTTGAGGCATTACGCCTTATTTACAAAAGGATAACCACATAAATAATAAACCACCTATTTGTTAGGTGACATTTTGAAATCTAAACATGACATACCGTCCTTAAAGTAGAGATGCAAAATGGGGAATGCACATTGTATATGGAAGAAGGTTTCACCAATTGTGAGTTGACATAGTGTTTTAAACTCTTCAATGGAAAAAATATTTTTTGTAAAAAAATATCTTGTCAAAGAACCCAAAAAATATTTTGCGCGATGTGGTGTTTGTCAAATTTCCTAAGTGTTATCATTCTTTATTTAATAGTAATTTATCATGATGAGAGCCATGATGGGAGCCAAGCCAGAAGATGGAATGTGGATCCTCTTGAAGTGCCACCTGGATCGATCACAAGAACTCAAGCAAAACGATTCAAGGAAGCATGTAACGGGTTGATAAAGGATGTCCACGAAGCCGAAAAGGATTGGAGCAATCATGAAGTTGGAAAGGATTGGAACAACCATGGGAATGCCCTTGCTCTTGTACAAGTCATAACGGATACGGGTTGAAGAGGGCGTGTCTTTACAAGGCACGGCCGTGTAGGAGTCTGGAGGTTACACAAAATCATACACGGTCGTATACACGGCTTAAAGGCACGGCCGTGTATGGTGTCAAGAATTTCCACAGAAAGATACACGTCTAGAAGTACACGGCCGTGTATATGCTTTACGCCGGCTCTAAGGCCGCTGTCCTTCATTTCAACGCCGCCGGCCTTCACTCATATGCTACCGGCCTTTACGTCCCTGTTTTGTTATTTTTACGCCACTTAATGATGTTATGTCGTTTTGGGCCTTTATTGTTACGAATTGTAAACCCTAATATAAAGCTCCTAGGGTTTAGAACATAGAATATAGAACATACAAGTTTGAAAACACTTTTGAGAGAATTCCTCTCTTGGTTCTTTAAAGAACTACTCTAGAACTTATCGGATTTTCTTCCGTGGCGTTCATCCCGACTTATCAATCGGTCTTTCATCCCGATTGTGGCGTCTACATAATATACCATGGTTCTTGCTGATATGCGCAGAACATATATATATAATGGGAGCGTAAATTGCAGCAAGTGCACTGGTCGTATCAAGTAATAGAGTGGTGAAAAATAAGGTTGTCGATCCCTCGAGGAACCAATAGAGTACTAGACCTATGGCAATTCTTATCAATATCTAGGTGATTAAAAAGGGGTTTTGAAATGTCTAAACTAAAAATTTAACTTAAAGCAAACAAGGAGAATTTTATGAAGAATCTATCAATTATGAACGAGGGAAATTAGAATTCACCCTAGATTCATTAATCAAACTGCTACCATGTTATATCAACTAGTGGTTATAAGGTTATTCAAATGAGTTTAGAAAATCCTTTTTAGGGATGTTAACCTTAAATCAATTAGTCGGCTTCTGCGTCTCCAATTAACCAAGGAATCAAAATTATGTTCATACACCTCCCGATGCTACAAATAACTAATGCCCTAAATCAATTAACCATAATCCCTTAGTGATTAATTAACAAGAAACATTGCATTGCGCCCTCCATAAACTCTAATTAAACCAATTATCGCAACTCCCGTATTGATAATCAATCTAATTAAGAATTCCTAACAAATCCTAATCAACTCCCGTATCGAAAGGATTTCTAACAATTATAATCAAAGACCAATTATAATTGAAATCAAAGGAATTGCAATCATGAATAATCCTAATAATTCCTAATCATATAACATGGCTACAATTATCCTTTTAACATTCTAGGTTTTCATCTAAGCAATTCATGGAGATAAAAAGACATGATTATGATTCAATGAGATTCGTGCAAAAGAAATCATATTCAATAGTTGGATCAAATACTTGAATTGCATATAAGAAATAAAGTTCAGAAATCACCGATTCAACAATACAAATAAAACCTTAATTGCAAGGAACTCCACAAATCCTTCACAAAGGATGATAATCTCCACTAAGATCATAAAGTTTTCTCCAAGATTTGACGTCCACAATTCTCCCTTAAAACTAGATTAAAACTACTTTAAGAACAAGAAAAATTGACAAAAGTTGTTCCACAAATCGACCTAGGACCTATATATATATGCAAGGGGAGGTGAGAAGATGCAATTAAAACAAGACCGGCCCAAGGCCGGCAGCCTTCATTTAAGCCGACCATAAAGGCTAGCGGCTTTGATTTTTCCTTTGCCATCCTTCAATCTTTTCATGCTTCAATTTGTATGCAATCTCTCTAAATTGATTAAGCTTTGAACTCAAAGTCTACCAACATCTGAAATATAAAAATAAACATGATTAAGTACCATTTCCTTGTGATTTCTCTAAAATCAATAATGAATACTTGCAAATTGCTTAATGAATTATGAGTAAAATATGCCTTTATCACTTGCCTCACTTATAGGCAATGGGTCGCCGTTTCCACTCGATTGTTTTGGCATCTTGAGTAGCAATTCCGAACATATTGGTATTGGGTTTTGTCACACGTTGGCGTGGTTCGTATCAGTTTGGTATCAGAGTCTAGGTTTGTTAAAACATCAGTTCGGTTTGAGGAAGGTAATATCAAAACCCTAACTCCAATCGTTCATATCAATTGTTCGTACTCAATTTCATAGTGTTAATTGTCTATTGAAAGTGTAGTACCTACTATTCACGTTTGTTACAAAAAAAAAAAAATTGGAAAGAAAAAGAGGAAAATTTTCAAGCCCTAGAGTTGTTTTGAATTCTACGGAAGGGAATTAGTGTAGTTTGGGTTAGTTCCGAGAGAATTGAGAAGAGGAATTGGTGAATTGATATCATTATTGCTTGTGAGAATACACGAGTGACTGTGCGATATCATCCTTGGAGCGAAACACGTAAGGGAGTGTATCGTGAGGCTTAATCATATATATATTTTTGTTTGTGCTAACCTTTTTTCTGCAGGAACTATGTCAAGGCAATATTCTCCTGAAAGTTAGAGGGGAAGGTTTGATGCTAGGTTAGTGATTGAGGCGTTGAGGGGTGAGATGAAGAGGATGTTTCAGGAGGGCATGGAACAAATTCATGAGACGGTGGAATAAAAACTAAAGCAATCTAAAAATGTCTTCCAAGGGCGTAAGAGGGAGAGTTGTTCTAGGAGAGTACAAAGGTATGGAGATGAAATGTCTGATGATGAATTTGATGAACCTTCTGTCGGGAGTTATAGAGGTTATAGTGGTCGGAATAGAGGAACTAAGGATTGGGAAGATAGAGGAGATAGGATAATCAACTGAGTAGTATAAAGATGAAGATTCCTCCTTTCCAAGGGAAGAATGATCCCGAGGCATACTTAAAGTGGGAGAAGAAGGTAGAGATGGTGTTTGATTGTCACAACTATAGTGGGAGAAAGAAAGTGAAACTTGCTACCATTGAATTTTCGGATTATGCCATAGTGTGGTGAGATCGACTAATGTTAAGACGAAGAAGGAATGGCGAACCACCTATTGAGTCGTAGGAAGAGATGAAGAGGGTGATGAAGAAGCGGTTTGTGCCTACATATTACTATCGTGAATTACACAACAAATTGCAAACTCTTAGGCAAGGAAGCCGAAGTGTGAATGAGTATTTCAAGGAGATGGAAGTTACTATGATTAGGACGAATGTAGAGGAGGATAGAGAGGCTACCATGGCTAGGTTTCTCGCTAGATTGAATAGAGAAATTCAAAATGTCGTAGAATTGTAGCATTATGTAGAATTGGAAGATATAGTTCATATGGCTATAAAGGTTGAGAACCAACACAGGAGGAAAGGTAGTAGTACTGCACGGTTTCAATAGGGTGCTGGTTCATCCGCCTGGAAGACTAACCAATGGAAGAAGGAAGAAAAGCCTTTACCCACCAAACCAAAAGGAGAGCAGAGGCAAGCGGGTTCCACTCCTGGTAACCAAGGTAAACCTGATTCTTCTACTCCTAGAAATCGTGACATTAGATGATTTAAATGCCAAGGTAGAGGCCATATTGCTAGTCAATGTCCGAACAGGCGTGTTATGATCCTGTGTGATGATGGGGAGTATGAGACTGAGGGGGATAGTGAAGAGGATGATATGCCTCCATTAGAGGATGCTAGTGATGATGAGGAGCCTGTAGTAGGGAGGTTAGTGGCAGTAGTGAAGAGAGCTTTGAATGTGCAGGTGAAGGAAGAAGAGGAGGTGCAACGAGAGAATATCTTTCATACTAGATGTTATTTAGGTGATCATATTTACAGTTTGATCATTGATGGAGGAAGTTGCACTAATGTGGTGAGTAATTTTATTGTCAAGAGGCTAGGACTCAAGACTACTAAACACCCTAGTCCATATAAATTGCAGTGGTTGAATGATAGTGGCGAGACTAAGGTGAGTAAGCAAGCCTTGATTGCTTTTCGCATCGGTAGGTATGAGGATGAGGTGTTATGCGATGTAGTGCCGATGCAAGCGTATCATGTGTTGTTGGGGAGGCCATGGCAATTTGATAGTAAGGTTGTTCATGATGGCTTTTCTAACAAGTATACGCTTGTTCACTAAGGGAAAAGCTTTAATCTTAAACCTTTAACACCTAAACAGGTGTATGAGGATCAGTTGCAGCTACAACAGTCTTTTGCAAAATATAAGGTGAGTGAAAAACAGAGGGAGAGTGAGATAGCAAAAGACAGCGTGAAAGAAAAGGAACACAAAAGTCGATATGAAAAGGAAAAAGAGAGGAAGGCTAGAAAGAGTGTGAGAGACCAAGTTGAAGGGGGACTAACTTTGGTGGTGAGTGAAAAGGAGAATGCAGCCTTGCAAAATCAGAGTTGTGTGGCAAGAGCGAGTGTAGTGAGGAGAGCGTTAGTGATGAAGCAACCTATGTTGTTGCTGGTTTTTAAGGAAACTTGTTTGAATACTAACGAACTATTTAACTCTTTGCCTAGTGTGGTTGTGTCTATTGTGCAGGACTTTGAAGATGTCTTCCCTGAGGAGATTCCAAAGGGATTGCCACCTATTCGTGGTATTGAGCACTAGATTGACCTAGTACCCGGAGCATCGATTCTAAACAAACCGGCTTATAGGAGCAATCCAGAGGAGACAAAGGAACTCCAAAGGTAGGTCAATGAATTAATGGAGAAGGGGTACGTGAGAGAAAGCATGAGTCCATGTGCAGTGCCTATGATTTTGGTGCCTAAGAAGGATGGGTCACGGAGAATGTGTGTTGACTGCCGTGCTATCAACAACATCACGGTAAAGTATCGTCATCCCATTCCTCGCTTAGATGACATGTTAGATGAGTTACATGGGTCTAGACATGGTCGAGATTCTATTTTTGTAGTCGTGGATAGATTCTCTAAAATGACACATTTCATTCCTTGTCACAAAACAGATGATGCTTACAATATTGCTAATTTGTTCTTTAGGAAAGTTGTGAGATTACATGGTATGCCTAGAACAATCATATCGGATAGAGATGCTAAGTTCTTGAGCTACTTCTGGAAGACCTTGTGGGCTAAGTTAGGAACTAAGTTATTGTTTTCTACTACTTGTCATCCACAGACTGATGGTCAAACTGAGGTAGTAAATTTAACTTTATCTACTTTGTTGAGGGCTGTCATTAAAAAGATCATTAAAAGTTGGGAGGATTGTTTACCGCATGTTGAATTTTCCTATAATCGCACAATGCATTCTGCTACTAAATTTACTCCTTTTGAAATTGTGTATGGTTTTAATCCACTAACTCCTTTGGATTTATCACCTCTGCCTATTTCTGAGTATGTTGATCTAGATGGCAAGAAGAAAGCGAAATTTGTTAAACAGATCCATGAGAAGGCAAGGCTAAACATTGAGCGAAGAACATAGCAGTATGTGAAATAAGCCAACAAGGGTCGTCGACAAGCTGTCTTTGAACCTGGAGACTGGGTTTGGGTTCACATGCGCAAAGAGCGGTTTCCTGTGCAGTGTCGACCTAAACTACTTCCTAGAGGCGATGGACCATTTCAAATTCTTGAGCGCATCAATGATAATGCATACAAGATAGATTTAGCAGGTGAATATCAAGTAAGTGCTACGTTTAATGTTATTGATCTGAGTCCTTTTGATGCAGGCGATGATTTGAGGACAAATCCTTTTCAAGAGGAGGGGAATGATGAGAGCCATGATGGGAGCCAAGCTTGAAGATGGAATGTGGATCCTCTTGAAGTGCCACCTGGACCGATCACAAGAACTCGAGCAAAACGATTCAAGGAAGCACTTAACGGGTTGATAAAGGATGTCCACGAAGCCAGAAAGGATTGGAGCAATCATGAAGTTGGAAAGGATTGGAACAACCATGGGAATGCCCTTGCTCTTGTACAAGTCATAACGGATACGAGTTGAAGAGGGCATGTCTTTACAAGGCACGACCGTGTAGGAGTCTGGAGGTTACACAGAATCATACATGGTCGTATACACGGTTCAAAGGCACGGCCATGTATAGTGTCAAGAAATTCCGCAGAAAGATACACGTCTAGAAGTACACGGCCGTGTATATGCTTTACGCCGACTCCAAGGCCGCTGGCCTTCATTTCAGCGCCACCGGCCTTTACGTCCCTGTTTTGTTATTTTTACGCAACTTAATGATGTTATGTCGTTTTGGGCCTTTATTGTTACGAATTGTAAACCCTAATGATAGGAATAAAAATCCGACAAGACCTATCATTAGGGCAAAAACTAAAGGAATTCGAATTTTGGCGATGAGGGCCCATTTTGAGCAGATCGACCCCGGAGTTATTTATATATTAACCTCTTTTCTATTATTCTTGTATTGTGTTTTCCAACAGGCACACTTATCATATTCTATAGGGCAATGGGCAAACGCCCTCAAATCCAACTTGTGGGTTATCCATGGACCGACCTGAACCGGCAACGAGCTGGGCTAATGGATCCTATAGAAGGCCGGCATCTTGAAGACCATTTCTTTTATATATTTCTTCTTTTGTGAACTATTTGGTTGTATTTTTGTTTTGGGACACTTTTATTTCTTTGTAACTTTCATTTAGGGTTAACCATCTTAAAAGTGGCAAACTTGTGATTTTTAGCACTTTTTAACCCTAAGAGTAGCAAGTATAAATACTTGCTTAAGAGAGGGTTTGAGGGGGCTTATTTTGTAGAACAAACACTTTACATTTCGTGAGAGGGCTTAGGGTTTTCCTAATTCCAAATTCTGTTATCAATTTCAATCCCAAGAAGTTGAAATTGTGGCGAATGCAACAAAGAGAAATCGTGAGTAATATCGGTTCCTTATTGTTGTTTTCCATTTCATCACTAGTGCGTCATATCTAGGTTGATTTGGATGTTCTTGGACTTGTTTTAATTTGCAATTCGTGATCAATAGCTTGTTATAGGATTGATTGTGTTGATATATGATATCATTCTCTTCATTGTGACGTGAATTGGATAGTTGAAGGAAGGGATTGGAATTTGCGGTTTCACCCATTTGTTTTCTTGATTTGATTCATGTGGGTTTCAATTATAATTGTTATTATTTGATGAAGATTACTTTTTTGGATTGATAATAGCAATTGGAGCTCTTTGGATTTCATTCCATTGCCTTAGGATTTCCGTATTTACCTAGTCTAGTGAACCGGTTTTTGTGTGTGTGAATTGAGGAGTTTTCCTTGATTCTTTTGATTGTGCTTAAGCTTGGAATTAGGCACATCATCGTTTTGGTATCAGAGCTATATCATATTTAGATTTAAGATTGAACACATCATTGTTGTCTAATTGGTTCAAAAGCATTGAGATTTGACGCTAATGTTCATGAGATTAAAGCTAGTTTGAATGAGTTGTGTATTTTGTGCTTGTGTTTAAGTGCAGCCCATTGTGATGTTCCTAAATCCACTCAGAAGCACAATCAAATGGACTCAAGAAAACAATCTCAAGTCTCATACAAAACCGGTCCACCTAGTAAGCAATTCACGTGACACCTTTGTAGATTTTGATAGAAAATGATGTTCAAATGATTTAATTGTAATCCCTATTGGTAACATTAACCAAGTAACCACAATAAGGATTGAAATATCATGTGGGAATCAGATCAAAGAAAGCAAAAACCAATGAAATCCACTTTCCCTTTCAATCACAAATTCACACCAACAATAAAAATGAAGTATGCAATTCAAGTGCTCAAGAAAACAATCAATCTTACAAGATTGTTGTTCAAAAAATTGAATCACAAATATGTCCAAGAAAGATCCAATTCTACCCTAGATATGACTCACTAGAGAAGAAATGAACATACAACAAAATTGAATTGATATGACTCATAATTTGCCTTCGTCGCACTCGCCACAATTCCAATTATTGGGTTGAAATTGATAAGAGTTTGGAACTAAGGAAATAACCCTAATTCACACGTGAAATGTGTCTATCAAATCTGTAAAAATTGGCTTCCTCAAACCCTCTCTTAAGCAAGTATTTATACTTGCTACTCCTAAGGTTAAAAAGTGGTCAAAATTACAAGTTTGCCACTTTTAAGTTGGCTTGCCCTAAATGAAAGTTACAAGGAAATAAAAGTGTCCCAAAACCAAAATACAACCAAAATAGTTCATAAAAGAAGAAATATATAAAAGAAATGGTCTTCAAGATGCCGGTCTTCTATAGGATTCATCGGCCCAACTCATCGCCAGTTCAGGTCAGTCTATGGATAACGTACAAGCTAAGTCTAAGGGAGTTTGTCCATTGCCCTATAAAATATGATAGGTGTGCCTGTTGGAAAACACAATACAAGAATAATAGAAAAGTGTTTAATATATAAATAATTCCGAGGTCGATTTGCTCAAAATAGGCCCTCTTCGCCAATATTTGAAATCCTTTAATTCTTGCCCTAATGATAGGTCTTGTCATATTTTTATTCCTATCATCTCCTCGGGCCTCAAAAAGATTTGTCCTCAAATCTGGGAGATCAAATGCAATGGTGACTTTGTTTTCTCCTAGCAATCCATCTGAAGAAGTATCTCTGCAGAATCCTAATATCTGAAATACTACAGGTGGTGTTTGTTTTCTCTCCTCCATTTCCAGGATGTATCTCTTCTGCAACACAAATAATGACCCATTATCCAATGAGGTGTCCCTTATCTCAACCCATTTCACTGATATTGTTTCCTCCTTTTCTAACTCATCTGTATGTCGCTGATCCTGATGGTCTTCTAGTGGTTAGCCCAACTGCTCATTGCCTTCTGAGACCTCTGAAGGTGAACACAAATGTCTCTGAACATTCTGGCCCTCTAATGATAGACTCATCTGACTCTGATCCTCAGAATACTCGAATGGTGTACTCAATTGCTCGTGAATCTCCAGTGTCTCTGAAGGAGAACATAACTAACCTTGAACAGTTTGGTTCCCTGGTAGTCTGCTCCTGGTAACCTGGAATGAATAGGATTGCCTCTGTCTTTCCACTTTCAAGGCTAACTGTGTAGCCTCATCAAGTGTACTATATCTTTGTAGCTCAATTACACAAGTTATCTCATATTTCAACCTAAATACAAAACGTGCTAGGGTTTGTTTAGGAGGTTCAACTGATTCACATCTGATCACTAGTGTCTCAAGCTCCTGTACATAGTCATCCACTGTTTTACCCCCCTGTCTCAGTATCTAGAGACGCATAAATAACTCATGCCTGTAGTGTTTCGGTACAAACCTATTCCTCAAAACTCGTTTCATGTCTCTCCAAGCGTGTATTTCGGCCTCTCCATCCATTCACCTACTAATCACCATATTTCTCCACCACAAAACAGCATACCCTGTGAACTCTACGGCTGCAAGGCGTACCCTGGAGTCTTCATCAATCTCATAACACTTGAAAAGACCCTCAACTTGGTCTTCCCAGTCTAGGTAGTGTCGAGTCTAATTTTTGAATTCCCATTCCTAATCCGATCTAGACTAGACCCTATGCTCATATAATGTAGATCCTCGACTTGAGTTAGGAATTTCGTTTGATTTTGGAGTCGCCACCCAACTGTTGTTGGGAAAATTGAATTAAGACTAAAGGAGCGGATTAGTCTTAATTTGGACTACTAGTCGTCGTTATTTCCTCTTCTCGTTTTTGTGAAAAGAGGAAAAGGGGAAAACCAGAGTTTCTAAGTCCAGAGGCTAACCTATTAAAACCTTTACGGTTACCACCTAATCTCCTAGAATTGTTCCTATTTAGAAATGTGTTTTTACTATGTTTTTGAATCATTTTAAGAAAAGGATTTTTCATTAATTTTATGGGTTGACCCGAATGGGTGCCTACGTACCTGCTACTCAGGATCAAACAAGCCGTAGTTCGCTTTTCTGAAAACTTTAAGTGTGTTGGTGAATTTTAATTTATGAAACCTCTTTTAGTTTTATGTTTTTATCATTTTTGGGATTTTTTTCTAAAAAAAAACTTCTAAGCCTAAGCTTTGATTTTATTTTGAAAATGATTTTAGGGAAAAACATCAATTTTGGATTTATTTGAAGAAAAATGATTTTTCTAAGTGCTAAAACTCATTTTTTATGATTCTTTTATAATTTTTGAATTTTTTTATGATTTTTTTTTGTTATTTTTGTGATTTTTGGGATTTTTCTATCCTATTTTGATATCTAAAATTTTATTATTATTTTCCTAATGTTTTTTATTATTTTTCTATATTTTATTATTTTTTTATTTTTTATTTATCTATTTATTATTTTTTTATTATTATTTTTCTACATTATTAAATTCTAGAAAAATCTAATTTCTACATTTTCCTATTTATTAAAAATAAAACATAAACAAATAAATAACTAAATAACAAATAATAAATAAATTAATTAATTCAGAATAAATAAATAAACAAAATTAATTAAATAAAAAAAATTCTGAAAATCCGACTTACCTGGATCCGGGTCGGTGCACGGGTCGGGTCGGTCGGGTCGAATCGGGTCGGGTCGGGTCAATCGGACACGGCGGCGGGGAAGGCTCGTTCACGGCATTCCAGTGGCCTCTTGCAGCGGGTGAGGTGTCGAATCCTTGCTTCTCGAGGTTGCTGAATCCAATGGTGGAGGTGGTTTGCTCCCAGAACGTCTCCTTGCGGTAGCTCTAGCTCCGGTTAGTGGTTTCGGCTTCAAGCTTCTCCGGCGTACTCCGATTCGCTCCTTTCTCTCTCTTTCTCTCACTTGTGATTCGTCTTTTGGCTTCCTCCCTTCGATTCCTATTTATAGACACTTGAAACCGAGCTGGATAAGCTCGGATTTCCTCCGATTGAAGCTGATCGGATTTTCAGTTAGAAAAACCAACTCCGATTTGTGTAAATCCTTTGATTTGTTGCGATTTGATTCCAATTAGATAATGTTTATCTTATTTATGTTGAAGATCTGTTGGATTTGTGCAAAAAATCGAATCGAAACGGCCGAAATACGAATTTTTCCTTCTGCCGGCGATCTCGGGCTCGAGGTAGGAGACAATCACGTGCGCGGCGCGTGCGCTTCCTCCAGCCAATCAGATGCTGCCACGTGTCCTGGGTAAATGAAAAATTCGCAAAACGCGGAAACTGCTTCCCCCGCATTTCGAACCCGTGACCGAGCCCCCCCCACGCGCGCCTTAGCCATGGTTCGGACCAGCTGGGCTAGCCCATTTTCCTGATTTTCTTTTATTCGCAAATTGCATATATGCAATGCGATTTTTTTATTTTTTTGTATTTTTTGAAATTTCAAAAATTTGTAAAAATTGTTTATTATTTATTATTGCTATTTCTGAAATCATTTTTCAAAATTGATGTGTTTTCCTATTTATTTTTATTTTTTTGAATATTTTTATTATTTATGGTAAATTAAGGAAAAATTGGAAAAAATTGAAAATTGATTATTATTGAAAATTATTGATTCCTAGGGCAAAAATGGGGTGTTTACAGCTACCCCTCTATGTGGTAAAGTTTGAAAAACTTGACTACAAAGATAAGAAAGACGCCATTTTTTGCCTCTTAAATAGGTTTTTGGTAGGAAAATGCTCCAAGAGCTAATAATCCTACGATTGAAGATGTTCCTAACAATTCAAGGTAATGTTCCTTCCCAAAAAGTGCTTTATGGGCTGACTAATTGGCGATGGGACATGTCTCCATCATTGTGTAGGAATGTATGAGAAGGAAGCGTCTTATCAGACTTGCAACCTTGGAAAGAAAATTTACTCAGGAAGCTCCATTATGAGCTGACTATCTGTCAACAGAGGCGTCTTGTTAGACTTGCAACTGTTTGGGAGAACATTTCCGAAAAGTTCCCTGAGAGCTGACTAATCGGGAGAGTTTAGGAAAGTGCCCCTCATGGGCTGACTAACCTTTGAATTGAATGCCTCAAAAAGTGCCCCCTATGGGCTAACCTTGAGGTAGATATTTAGGAAAGTGCCCCCTATGGGCTAACTAACCTTTGATGGGATTGTCTCAAAAAGTGCCCCCTATGGGCTCACCATGAGAACAGATTTTTAGGAAAGTGCCCCATATGGGATGACTAACCTGGAATTGAACTTGTCTCAAAAAGTGCCCCCTATGGGCTGACCATGAGAACAAAGTTTTAGGAAAGTGCCCCCTATGGGCTAACAAACCTTTGATTGGACTCGTCTCAAAAAGTGCCCCCTATGGGCTAACTAACCTGGATTGGACTTGTCTCAAAAAGTGCCCCCTATGGGCTGACCATGAGAACAAGGTTTTTAGGAAAGTGCCCCTTATGGGCTGACTAACCTGGATTGGACTTGTCTCAAAAAGTGCCCCCTATAGGCTGACCATGAGAACAAGGTTTTTAGGAAAGTGCCCCCTATAGGCTGACTAACCTGGATTGGACTTGTCTCAAAAAGTGCCCCCTATGGACTGACCATGAGAACAAAGCTTTAGGAAAGTGCCCCCTATAGGCTGACTAACCTAGATTGGACTTGTCTCAAAAAGTGCCCCCTATGGGCTGACCATGAGAACAAAGTTTTTAGGAAAGTGCCCCCTATGGGCTGACTAACCTTGAATTGAATTTGCCTCAAAAAGTGCCCCCTATGGGCTGACCATGAGGTAGATTTTTAGGAAAGTGCCCCCTATGGGCTGACTAACCTAGGATTGAATTGTCTCAAAAAGTGACCCCTATGGGCTGACTAACCTAGGATTGAATTGTCTCAAAAAGTGCCCCCTATGGGCTGACCATGAGAACAAAGTTTAGGAAAGTGCCCCCTATGGGCTGACTAACCTAGAATTGAACTTGTCTCAAAAAGTGCCCCCTATGGGCTGACTATGAGAACAAAGTTTTAGGAAAGTGCCCCCTATGGGCTGACTAACCTTTGATTGGACTCGTCTCAAAAAGTGCCCCCTATGGGCTAACCATGAGAACAAGGTTTTTAGGAAAGTGCCCCCTATGGGCTAACTAATCTGGATTGGACTTGTCTCAAAAAGTGCCCCCTATGAGCTGACCATGAGAACAAGGTTTTTAGGAAAGTGCCCCCTAGAGACTAACTAACCTGGATTAGGCTTGTCTCAAAAAGTGCCCCTTATGGGCTGACCATGAGAACAAGGTTTTTAGGAAAGTGCCCCCTATGGGCTGACTAACCTAGGATTGAATTGTCTCAAAAAGTGCCCCCTATGGGCTGACCATGAGAACAAAGTTTAGGAAAGTGCCCCCTATGGGCTGACTAACCTGGAATTGAACTTGTCTCAAAAAGTGCCCCCTATGGGTTGACCATGAGAACAAAGTTTTAGGAAAGTGCCCCCTATGGGCTGACTAACCTTTGATTGGACTCGTCTCAAAAAGTGCCCCCTATGGGCTAACCATGAGAACAAGGTTTTTAGGAAAGTGCCCCCTATGGGCTAACTAATCTGGATTGGACTTGTCTCAAAAAGTGCCCCCTATGGGCTGACCATGAGAACAAGGTTTTTAGGAAAGTGCCCCCTATAGGCTGACTAACATGGATTAGACTTGTCTCAAAAAGTGTCCCTTATAGGCTGACCATGAGAACAAGGTTTTTAGGAAAGTGCCCCCTATGGGCTGACTAACCTAGGATTGAATTGTCTCAAAAAGTGCCCCCTATGGGCTGACCATGAGAACAAAGTTTAGGAAAGTGCCCCCTATGGGCTAACTAACCTGGAATTGAACTTGTCTCAAATAGTGCCCCCTATGGGCTGACCATGAGAAAAAAGTTTTAGGAAAGTGCCCCCTATGGGCTGACTAACCTTTGATTGGACTCGTCTCAAAAAGTGCCCCCTATGGGCTAACCATGAGAACAAGGTTTTTAGGAAAGTGCGCCCTATGGGCTAACTAACCTGGATCGGACTTGTCTCAAAAAGTGCCCCCTATGGGCTGACCGTGAGAACAAGGTTTTTAGGAATGTTCCCCCTATAGGCTGACTAACCTGGATTAGACTTGTCTCAAAAAGTGCCCCTTATAGGCTGACCATGAGAACAAGGTTTTTAGGAAAGTGCCCCCTATGGGCTGACTAACCTAGGATTGAATTGTCTCAAAAAGTGCTCCCTATGGGCTGACCATGAGAACAAAGTTTAGGAAAGTTCCCCCTATGGGCTGACTAACCTAATGTGAAAATGATATCTAGAAAGGTGCCTTTATAGACTGACCTTGGAAGAGATCTAGGGAAGTGCCCCTTTTTGGGTTGACTACCCTATTAAGGGGAATGTTTAGACAAATGCCCCACTATGGGCTGACTCATTTTATGCTTTTGAATATGCTTTCTACAGCCTGAACTAAATGATGTGATGATATGATAGTTATTTATTTTAATATGCTTGCCAGTTTATCGTGGATAGCAACCAAACAAACGAACCTTCGGGCTGGTTTGCTTCTGCTTCATTTCTTTTTATCTTGACACAGGGTCGACAATTTTGATGTGATCCCTTTCTTTATACACAACGCTCTTTTGACGGTAATGTTATCCTAATAACGCGCTCAGTTTTAATGCTAAAAAATGGATAGGATTATATCACAAACCATATTAAGATTCATTATCATTTTAGTGTTTATTTTTCATTGGTGAAATGGTGGGTAATGTGTTTAAGGATATTTGTTATGGTGCGAATTGATTCGGATTATTGACCATTTAGGGATATTAACTTTGCTTGTAAAAAGTAAAAACTTGACTCAACAAATTTTACGCCGAACATTGGCTTTCATAAACATTAACGAAATTTCAATTTCCTTGCCTAAGGATAGTACATCTTTACAGCATCTGTATTAATGGGGTCTCTCAACTCGGGACCATCCATCTGAGTTAATATCAGAGCACCTCCTGACATAACCTTTTTTTACCACATATGGACCCTCATAGTTTGGGGTGAATTTTCCTCTGGAGTCCTACGCGTTTGGGAGAACCTTCCTTAACACCAGATCCCCCTCTTTAAAGTACCGAGGTCTCATCTTCTTAGTAAATGCTCGGGCTATTCTTTGTTGGTAACACTGACCATGACATAATGCGGTAAGTCTTCTTTCATCAATTAGATTCAGCTGATCAAGCCTCTTCTTTACCCAATCTGATTCGACTAACCGAGTTTCTGACAGGATTCTGAATGATGGTATCTCAACTTCAACTAGTAGCACTGCCTCTGTACCATATACCAATGAGTAAGGGCTAGCTCCTGTAGATGTTCTTATTGAAGTCCTGTAAGCCATGAGAGCAAACGGTAACATTTTATGCCAATCTTTGTAAGTTGTTGTCATTTTCTCGATGATATTTTTAATATTTTTGTTAGCTGCTTCTACTGCTCCGTTCATTTGAGGTCGGTAGGGAGTTGAATTTCTGTGGTTTATGTGGAATTGTTGACATAAACCTGTCATCGATTTGTTGTTAAGATTGGTACCGTTGTCGGTGATGATGGACTCAGGAACTCCGTATCGGGCTATTATGTCCCTTTTTAAGAAGCGGACTATTACCCCTTTTGTGACATTGGTGTATGATGAAGCTTCTACCCACTTGGTGAAGTAATCGATCGCTACCAGTATAAATCTGTGGTCGTTGGATGCTGTTGGAGTGATAGGGCCAATTATGTCGATTCCCCACATGGAGAATGGCCATGGTGCTGATAACAAATGTAGCTCGTTGGGTGGAGCATTGATCCAGTTCGCATAGACTTGACACAAATGACAGTGTTTGACATATTTTATGCAATCTGATTCCATAGTCAACCAATAATATCCTAACCTCATGATTTTTCGGGCCAACATGTAGCCATTCATATAAGGTCCACATACTCCTTCATGTACTTCTTTCATCAGTTCGCATGCTTCATCTTTGTCCACACATCTCAACAGGGTGGTATCAGATGATCTCTTGTAAAGTATGGACCCACTTAATAGGAAATGGCTTGCTAACCGTCTAAGTGTTCTTTGGTCATTCTTGTTGGCCATTTCGGGGTATTTACCTTCTTGGAGAAAGGTCTTGATATCGTGATACCAGAGTTTGTTCTCTTGTATCTTTTCAATTGTTAAACAGTAGGCGGGCTGACTTTCGATGTCTATTTTCATCGGTTGAACTTTGGCTCCTCCTGTTATCTGGATCATAGATGCTAGTATGGCTAGGGCATTTGCGAACTGATTCTAAGTTCTCGGGATGTATGTGAAAGTGATTCCTTTGAATTCTTCAATTAGCTCTGTCAAGTGTTGATGGTACGGTACCAGTTTGGGGTCTTTAGTCTTGTATTCCCCTCTTGTCTGTAGTATGATGAGCGACGAATCCCCATATACTTCTAATTCGCGGATTCCCATTTGGCAGGCCATTTTGAGGCCAAGAATACATGCTTCATATTCTGCGATATTATTGGTATAGGGAAATGTAAGTCTCGTCGCTGCAGGGAATTGAGTGCCGTCCGGGGATATCAATACTGCCCCAACCCCACAACCGAATACATTAGCGGCTCCATCGAAAAACAGTTTCCATGTAGCATTCTGTTCTTCCCCAAAGTCTTCTTCCAGTTTATCCTCTATTGTCAATATATTCTCGTCTGAAAACTGGGCCTATAATTCTTGGGAATCTGTTTCGACAGGGTGTTCCGCCAATTGGTCGGCTAAGGCTTGCCCTTTCATTGAGTTCTGATTCATGTATGCAATGTCGAACTCAGATAGGAGCATTTGCCACTTAGAGATTCTCCCTATTAAAGCTGGTTTCTCTGCCAAGTATTTCAGGGGATCATGTCTTGTCAGTAGCTCAATATGGTAATAAAGGGTATACTGCCTTAGCCGATGCATAACCCAAATTAACGCACAACACGTCTTCTCCACCTCCGAGTACCTCTGTTCCCCGTCTGTGAACTTCTTACTCAGATAGTATATGGAACACTCTCTTCCTTCATCATCTTTCTGCCCCAGCACACATCCCATGGATTCAGGGAGTATAGTGAGGTATAAGAATAAGGGCTTTCCTTGTTTCGGGACTATCAAGACCGGAGGTTTTGTAAGATAGTCTTTGATTGTTTCGAATGCCTCTTCGCATTCGTCGTCCCATTCTATTATGTTGTTCTTCTTCAACAAACGGAATAATGGCCGGCATTTGTCGGTGAGCTGTGAGATAAAACGAGCTATGTAATTTAATCTTCCCAGTAAGCTTCTTACTTCTTTAACGAAGCGTGGGGATGGTAATTCTAATATGGACTTTACCTTGTCAGGGTCGATTTTAATGCCTTCTTGGCTTATGACAAACCCTAACAATTTCCCCATTGTGACCCCGAAAGTACATTTTTCTGGGTTCAACTTGAGCTGGAACTTTCTCAGTCGTTTAAACAATTTTCTTAGGATATCTATATGGTTTTCTCCTTTTTTGGATTTGGCGATCATGTCGTCGACATATACTTCAACCTCTCGATGCATCATATCGTGAAGTATAGTGACCATGGCTCTCTGATACGTCGCCCCGGCGTTCTTCAAACCGAAAGGCATGACTTTATAACAGAACGTTCCCCATGTTGTGATGAAAGTCGTTTTGGTTTTATCTTCTTTAGCCATTTTTATTTGATTATATCCTGAAAAAACGTCCATGAATGTGAAGAGATGGTTTCCCCCGGTATTGTCTACAAGAACATCAATGTGAGGTAGGGGGAAGTTATCCTTTGGCGTGGCTTGGTTTAAGTCCCGAAAATCTATGCATACGCGTACTTTTCCATTCTTTTTTTATGACAGGGACTACATTTGCTACCCACTCTGGGTAGTCGGATACTTCAATGAACCCTACTTCTAGCAGTTTCTTGACTTCTTCTTTGATTTTCAGTAAGATGTCAGGCCAAAATCTTCTCAGTTTTTGTTTTTTAGGTTTGACATCTTCCCTTGTGGGAAGCCTGTGAACTACTATTGACTGGTCTAGCCCTGGCATGTCACCATACGACCAGGCAAACACATCTGCATATTCCGTTAATAGCTCGGTTATCTCACGTTTTTGCTTGGCATTCAAACTAGTCCCAATTTTGAGGTTCTTAGGGTTTTCCATGCTTCCTAGATTTACTGTCTCTACAGGCTCGTCGATCGAGATTTCGCCTTGTTCATGTTTTAGCCAATTTTCTTGTATTATTTCGTAGTCTAAAATATCGCCTTCAACAACTAACCCAGCAGCGTTGGAAACGATATCAGTGTTTTTACTTTCTACCTGCGCGAAATATCCCTGATGTTCGATGGTAGGAGATCTGAGTAAAATGAAAGCATATATATATGTAAGAAAAAAAAACAAACTATAATTGAACTTGATAAAGAGTCTCAATAAAATTTGTTTAATAATCTTTCTCTACTCTTGAGCTAACCTAGTGCTACTGATAGGATAACAAAACCAATTGTTGAGAGCCGGATGTTGGTTAGATGTGCGGGGAGTTGATTTCCCCTTGCTGTCGTCCTCTTCATTTATCCAAAGCTCTTGAATGACGTTTGCCTTTCGGAAAGATTGTTGGAGAGGTGGGATGCACATCTGGGTGTCGGTTAGCTTCTCCCTTATTCTGCCTTTGGCCCCTTTTGTTTGCGCTTCTTCTGCGGCCGTAGGAATGTACCCTAGTCCAAACGTCCCATGCTGCCCCTCTTTAAACCGACGACCCTCCTTGCTGGTCACCATGTTTACTTCATTGAAAATCTGCAACCCCAAGTCTTCTGAACCTTCATCCCTAATATAAGGTATGGCAGTCTCTTTGTATATGGCGTAATCCTGCTCGCCCAGTACAATGACTATCTGCCCGTTTGTGATGAATTTGACCCTTTGGTGGAGACTAGAGGGGATGGCTCCAGCGGCATGTATCCAAGGTTGTCCCAAGAGCAAATTAAAAGATCTTGGGATATCGAGGACTTGGAAAGAGATGTGGAATGTTTGTGGACCAATTTCCACCGGTAGGCTTACCCCCCCTATTATGTCTCTTTTGGACCCGTCAAAAGCTCTGACCACTGTGGAGCTGGGTTTTATATTGCTTGGATCGACCCCCAATAAGTCGAGCGTTGCCAATGGGCAAACGTTGAGAGATGATCCGTTATCGATAAGTACCCGGGAGACAATGGTGTCATTGCACCTGACCACTACGAATAGTAGTT
This sequence comes from Laguncularia racemosa, assembly GCA_037954665.1. Classification (NCBI taxonomy): domain Eukaryota; kingdom Viridiplantae; phylum Streptophyta; class Magnoliopsida; order Myrtales; family Combretaceae; genus Laguncularia; species Laguncularia racemosa. Next base: position 353,137 of record JBBMOL010000222.1, on the reverse strand, counting down.
TGGTATGTTGATCTCCCTCTTCCCCTAGATCTTCCGGAGAGAAGGATATTTGGTCTATTGCAAAAATGGAGTCTGCCACGTGACCCAATTTGTCTGTAGCGATACCTTCCGGGACCTGAATCTTTTTCAGTACTTTAAAGAGTGCTTCCCTGTGAGGTTCGGATGTTGTGAGAAGGCCCATGAGCGATATCTGTGCTTGAACTTTATTTAATTGTTCCATGATCTTGTATTCACTGGCCTTAACCATCTTCGTGAACGCAGCAAGTCCCTCTTCCTCTTCTTCCCCTTTTTCCACGGTGGGTTCTTCAGTCGGGCTCTTATACTTTGGATCATATAATCTCCCAAAGCGGGTGATGCCTCCCACTATAGGAGGTCGCTCTTGTTCGAGAGCCCGATAGTCGAACGGTGCAACCTTGTAATTCTCTACCGGTATCGGGACATTGAATACATATCTTTTTCTTGGGATTTGTACCTCGATTGATTGTCCCTCATAGCACTGTATAACCCTAAGCTTCTGATGAGAGTTGATCATGTGGACAGTTTTCCCCTCTTCCTTTGCCGGGTTGTCCTCCTTCTCAAACTCCGGTCCCCATCTGCTAGGTGGCCCTTGCTCAGTCGGGGTATAAGAATAATTCACTAAGTACTAAAATCTCCCGTGTGATTCCCCCAAAGTGCCGACCGTTGGGTCTCCAGCTGACCACCTTCTTTTAATGTGTGTTTTTGGAGTCTCTTCTGGAGCTTGGCGGGATTGCTTCTTTTGTGGCTCGGTCTTCAAGGCTTCTTTGGGAACTGACTCCTCAGATGTAATCATATTAATGGCGGGCCTGTGATTGGGCAGGGGGTTGGTGTTGACATTGGGTGCTGGGGCGTTCACGAAATCCAATTGTATGATTCCTGCATCAATTAAATCTTGGATTTTGTGTCGGAGTCTCCAGCACCTATCTGTGGAATGCCCCTCCTGACCCATGTGGTAGTCACACTTGAGATTTGAGTCAAAGTTCTTGGGCTTGTACCGGTCGTTGGGGATCTCGAAACTAATCAAGTTGTCTGCCCTCAACCGAGCGAAGACTTGACTGAGTGGGATGGGGATTGGAGTGAACTGCCTTGGGACCCTGACAGCCTGAGTTTGACCCGTCGTGGTTTGCTGGACTGGGGTACTCGTGGTCTGAAATGTAACACGAGTCCCGGCCTTTTCTGCTTTACCGGAGTGGACCGTGCTAACAGTGGACTCTTTAGCTCTGTTTCCTCCCACAGGCCTCTGTGTCGGTGTGACCCTAAGAGGCTCCATTGTTTGGAGTCTACCGGTGGTGATGGCGTTCTCAATCCTACAGCCCACGGCCACCAACTCTGCAAAACTGGAGGAGGTTTGGCCTACTAGATGTGAAAAGTAGGTCTTGTCCAGGGTATTGACAAATATGGATGTCAATTCCTTCTCTGACATCGGGGTTGCTACCCTAGCGGCCTGGGCTCTCCAACGCTGAGCATATTCCTTGAACGACTCAGCATGTCTCTTCCGGAGACTTCCCAAATCGATTACAGATGGGGCGACTTCAATATTGAACTTATATTGGTCATAAAACGCCCAGGCTAGCTTCTCCCAAGTGTTGACAATGTTGAAGTCCAGGTGGGCATACTATACCAGTGCAGGGCCTGTGAGGCTGTCTTGGAATGTCTGAAGCATGAGCTGGTCGTATTGAGCATACTTGCTCATTTTCTGGGCATATAGCCTGGTATGCATTTTGGGGCAGCCAATCCCATCATACTTTTCGAACTCTGGGGTCTTGAACTTCTCGGGGTATGCCTCTTCTCTGTATGCTGGCAGGTTGGTGATTCCGGCCTGTTCAAAACCGTCAGGGCCCTCAATGGTTCTCATCTTGTCATGGAGCTGCTGGAAGAGTCGTTTCTCCATCTCCTTCTGCCTCTCTTCCATCTCCTTTTTCAAGTCATCAGAGGTCGGCCCGTGGTTGACCTTTGGCTCATATTCAAAGGCCGGGTTAAGGTGGGAATTGATCTCTTCATATTCCGGAGGCTGTCCCTCCACTGCTTTCCCCTTTCTAGCCCCTAAATACTCTTCCTAGGTTGGCTGAGTGTTGCGTAGGAGGCCGATGCTTTCAGTTAAGAGGTGAACCTGGGCAGCCAATTGTTGGACTGTTTGTTCTAGGGACATGATCCTAGAGTCCGAGGCAGCTTCAGCGTTGGTGTTGTTGCGGTTGTCACTGCTGTTGGCCATTTTTGCTCTTGAGCGTGTGAGAACTGGGCTTCGAGGAGGGTTCGATTGTCTGGAAGCTATTTTGATACCTGGATTCGCATTTTGTTTTGCTTTTAGTGTAATGAATGCAAGAATGATATGCATGTGTCACGCGGATGCTAAAAAGTAAAAAGGGTTGATAACTGACTAACAATGTAATATTGAAAATTCACTTTTATTAATATTAAAAATTCTGGAGTTCAAAATAAAATATTATAAATAAAGATCTACTTCCTAGTTCTTTTAGTCTTCTGTTGTGGAGGCTCAGACTTGCCACTGATGACGGCTTCTAGTTCCTTCACTTTGGCTTGGCACTTCTCTAATTGCGCTTCTAAAGCCTTATTCCTTTGGTCGGATTCTTTGAAGCGTCCCTTCCAGATGTCTTTCTTATAATCTGCAGTTTCAAAGTATACCTCCATTCGGGCCTTAACTTGCTCCAGGTAGATTTCTGTCTCTGGGTTAATCTTGTCTGGTCTTGGCTGAGTGACGTCTGGAACCCGATACACCCTTTCCCCGGTCTGGTATAGCTGGTGGATTACAAATTCTCTGGTGGCTCGGTGCTTTTCCACTTCGCCATCTAATTCCCCGAGGTCCACATTCGGGCTTTCAATTCTGGCTTCCCAAAGTGCTTTGACCTCTGCCAGCTTCACAAACTTCTCAGCTACTAACAGGTTCGGATCTTGATAATCAAAGGTAACTGCTTGTACCGAGGGCCGATAAACGATATCTTGGATAGTGCCGAACTGGCGGACCACTGAGTTTGGGTGATATCCGATACATCCGCTGATTCCGATTAAAGGCACTGCTTGGAAGTTTCTGCAAGTCAAGATGATTTTGTTATAGCAACTCCACCTGGCTGTCCATAAAATATCTTCAGCACTGAAGCTCCTAAGCAGCTCTACCCAACTGTGGCTGGTAAGGTCGTCGGGTAGCTTTACCTTTTCTACACATGAATCCACCAGGTCCACCTGTTGGGCTAGGGTTTTCCTGACCATGTTCAACCCAAAACACTTAAGCTGGCTTACAAACCATATTAGCAGAAGGTTGAGGCTGGAGCGAAGGATCCCATGGCCTTTTTTCTTGAGGAAGTTTAAATTCCGAATTTGTTCAGCCAGTAGAGCCGGGATGTAGGATCTTCCCTCCAGGAATTGGGTCACCAGCTCTGCAACCCTGTAGTGAATATAGAAGGTCCCGGTGGGGAACAGTATGGTGGCGAAGGCTGTCAAGATGAAAGCGTTCACCCTTCTCTATCTGTAAGTCTTGGGGTCCCCACTCAGGACGTCCTTTCTATCCCCATTGTCCTCTCGGGCGATGAACCATGCTTCTAAATCATCCATCCGTATGCAATATCCATTACAGTCCGCCAGGGCTTTGTTGACTGCTGTCTTACGGATGCCTAATAATCTGTTGAAGGTACCGGCTGGCCCGGCCTCTAGGTCTGGAATGTAGATCTGATCGGTTAGTGTTGTAGCCTGTAGCAACTGGGTGTACTCCTCCAAGGTAGGGGTGATCTCATGTGGCCCGATAAAGAAAGCAGCAGGCTCGATTTCCCATAATTGGAGCATGGCCAGGACTAAAGGCAAATTCACCTCTATCTTTGTCAGTGAGAGTATGGGGCGGATTTTTTGCTAGATAAAGGCCTGCTCCTCTGGGTTGTACAAAGTAAACCAGTGGCCCAATACCATTTTCAGGTCCAAAGGTTTGTACACCCGTATTTCTTTGCGGAGGAGACGGTTGACTGCATTGCTAGCCATCTATTACAATAAGAAATAGCCTAGTTACAAACAGAACTACGAAAACATTACAGGGAAATGGTCCTGAACTCCAAGGACAAAATAACAAACCATTACATTGTCATTCAATTGTCAAACCCCTTATGATGTTATGTATGCAAGTAGGTTGGTTCTAATTGGTTCCCGAGCTCTATGGCCTCCCGCATTCTCGGAGAAATGGATCTCAGGCCATATCGAAGCATAGGGTGGGGTAGCCTAATCGGTCCCGAACGGTGAATCAACTCACTTCGCCCGAAACCTACACAATGGCTCCCTGTCTTAGGTTTCTAGGACGGTCCGGGTTCGACCGCATCTACTCACACAAACATATGTATGCATGCTAAACCCCCACAAGAAAGAAAAACTAAAAATCTAACTAATTCCTGAAAGGTTAGCAACAGAGTAAAAAGAATGAAACACATTTCTTAAAGAGAACAATTCGAAGAGATTCAGGTGGCTAGCCTACTGGCATGTACCCCCAACGGAGTCGCCATCCTGTCGAGTCTAATTTTTGAATTCCCATTCCTAATCCGATCTAGACTAGACCCTATGCTCATATAATGTAGATCCTCGACTTGAGTTAGGAATTTCGTTTGATTTTGGAGTCGCCACCCAACTGTTGTTGGGAAAATTGAATTAAGACTAAAGGAGCGGATTAGTCTTAATTTGGACTACTAGTCGTTGTTATTTCCTCTTCTCGTTTTTGTGAAAAGAGGAAAAGGGGAAAACCAGAGTTTCTAAGTCCGGAGGCTAACCTATTAAAACCTTTACGGTTACCACCTAATCTCCTAGAATTGTTCCTATTTAGAAATGTATTTTTATTATGTTTTTGAATCATTTTAAGAAAAGGATTTTTCATTAATTTTATGGGTTGACCCGAATGGGTGCCTACGTACCTGCTACTCAGGATCAAACAAGCCGTAGTTCGCTTTTCTGAAAACTTTAAGTGTGTTGGTGAATTTTAATTTATGAAACCTCTTTTAGTTTTATGTTTTTATCATTTTTGGGATTTTTTTCTAAAAAAAAACTTCTAAGCCTAAGCTTTGATTTTATTTTGAAAATGATTTTAGGGAAAAACATCAATTTTGGATTTATTTGAAGAAAAATGATTTTTCTAAGTGCTAAAACTCATTTTTTATGATTCTTTTATAATTTTTGAATTTTTTTTTATGATTTTTATGATTTTTTTGTTATTTTTGTGATTTCTGAGAATTTTGGGGATTTTTGTGATTTTTGGGAATTTTTGTTGATTTTCGTGATTTTTGGGAATTTTTGTGATTTTTGGGATTTTTGGGAATTTTCTATCCTATTTTGACATCTAAAATTTTATTATTATTTTCCTAAAGTTTTTTATTATTTTTCTATATTTTATTATTATTTTTTTATTTTTTATTTATCTATTTATTATTTTTTTATTATTATTTTTCTACATTATTAAATTCTAGAAAAATCTAATTTCTACATTTTCCTATTTATTAAAAATAAAACATAAAAAAATAAATAAATAAATAAATAACTAAATAACAAATAATAAATTAATTAATTAATTCAGAATAAATAAATAAACAAAATTAATTAAATAAAAAAAAATTCGGAAAACCCGACTTACCAGGATTCGGGTCGGTGCATGGGTCGGGTCGGGTCGATCGGACACGGCGGCGGGGAAGGCTCGTTCACGGCGTTCCAGTGGCCTCTTGCAGTGGGTAAGGTGTCGAATCCTAGCTTCTCGAGGTTGCTGAATCCAATGGTGGAGGTGGTTTGCTCCCAGAACGTCTCCTTGCAGTGGCTCTAGCTCTAGTTGGTGGTTTCAGCTTCAAGCTTCTCCGGCGTACTCCGATTCGCTCCTTCTCTCACTTGTGATTCGTCTTTTGGCTTCCTCCCTTCGATTCCTATTTATAGACACTTGAAACCGAGCTGGATAAGCTCGGATTTCCTCCGATTGAAGCTGATCGGATTTTCGGTTAGAAAAATCAACTCCGATTTGTGTAAATCCTTTGATTTGTTGCGATTTGATTCCAATTAGATAATGTTTATCTTATTTATGTTGAAGAACTGTTGGATTTGTGCAAAAAATCGAATCAAAACGGCCGAAATACGAATTTTTCCTTCCGCCGGCGATCTCGGGCTCAAGGTAGGAGACGATCACGCGCCCGGCGCGTGCGCTTCCTCCAGCCAATCAGATGCTGCCACGTGTTCTGGGTAAATGAAAAATTCGCAAAACGCAGAAACTGCTTCCCCCGCGTTTCGAACCCGTGACCGAGCCCCCCCGAGCGCGCCTTAGCCATGGTCCGGACCAGCTGGGCTAGCCCATTTTCCTGATTTTCTTTTATTCGCAAATTGCATATATGCAATCCGATTTTTTTATTTTTTTGTATTTTTTGAAATTTCAAAAATTTGTAAAAATTATTTATTATTTATTATTTCTATTTCTGAAATCATTTTTCAAAATTGATGTGTTTTCCTATTTATTTTTATTTTTTTGAATATTTTTATTATTTATGGTAAATTAGGGAAAAATTGGAAAAAATTGAAAATTGATTATTATTGAAAATTATTGATTCTGATAGAGCCATTTTATACTCAATCTTTATAGTATAAATTGTGTTAAATTATTATTGATTTTATAGAAATCATAAGGAAATGGTACTTTAATTCTATCATCGTGATAAATCAGGTTAAATGGAGTTAAGGATGCTAATTCAAGTATTTTAGAGAAGTCATCTACAACTTGGATCAAGACAAGGAATTACACCACCGGAGGAACCACGGTTTGAGGCACGGCCAAGGTTCAAACCGTGTTACACACTGGACAAGAAGGCGAAAATGAGGACTTTCAACAAAGAGACACGGCTTAAGGCACGGCCGTGGTGGAACCCGTGGGAGAAACCGTGCTTGAAGCCGTGGTGGAAGCCAGGACCAAAGAGAAGAAAGTGTGGAACATTAACCAGATGAAAGCACGGCTTGAAATCTAGCCGTGGGTGTAACTGTGGTACACACTGGACACGGATGAAGACTTGAAGATTATGCACAGATGAAGGCACGACTTTAAATCTGGCCGTGTGTTTAACCGTGGTTCACACTGGGCGTGGATGAAGACTTGAAGAATATATACAGAGGATGGCACGGCTTGATCCACGGCCGTGTGTTGGGGCGTGCCAAGCAGACGAATCTTCACTTCTCGAAATCTACTTGGAAAAGGAAAGATATTTTCGTATCTTGCTAGCAAAAGATCACATGCTATCCATCTAATAATATAAATAGAGCCAACCCTAGAGGGTTAGGACAACTTTTGAATCTTTGGATCTTGAAGAACCTTGGATCATCTTGGAAACAAAGCAAGCAACCGGGTTCATTATGTTTTTACTTTTTATTTTCGTTTTATTGATGAACATGTGTAGCTAAGCTACTTTTCTAGCCAAAGGGTCATAGATGTTTAATTCTTCACGAATTGTGAGGTCTAATTGACTTGTATTTATTTTATTCTTTGCTTTCGGGTATTCATATATCTTCTGATCGTTTTGTCATTATTATCTTTGTTGATTGGTATGAATAGAGCTCTTCTACTCAATTAGCAAGTCAATATATTGTCAACTAGCACGTCAAATCCGTAATTGTTTGATTGTTCTAGTCTTAGTGACGCAATAAATGTTTGGTTATAAAAGAGATGATCGAATTCATGTTATGGAGGTGTGTGATCATGTTTAAATAGGTTATCTTATAATCTACTGGCATGAATTGGTGGTCTCTCTAGATCTTAATGCTATTGATAGATTAAATCCTAAGCGCTTGTCTAGGGTTGTTTAATCAATAAGAGAAATAATTCAAAGCGCTTGTCGGAGGTTATCGAGGAAGTAAGGAGAGATAGGTTGTTAGAGCTTGTTAATAACCATAACCAGTTTATCTAGAACTAAGAATAGAGAACATTTACATCGATGATCAATTCCTTGAATTAAACTATCTTGATTCCTTTGGCTAGGCTTTTTATCAATATACAACTTTCTTATCGTGTTTTAACTTTATTCGATTCACAAACCAAACCCCCCCATTTTCCTTTTCCCTTTTATTCTCCTTGAATAGAAATAAGTTTAACCAATCTCTGTGGATTCGACCCTACTCACCACTATATGCAAATCATATAATTGTCTAGGAGTAGGTTTTATTTTTGTTGGATTCGACACCCATCAAATTTTGGCGCCGTTGCCGGGGATTGGTTTCAAATTTATTTCTATTCTTGTATAACTCGTTCTTCTCAAATAGGTGAACTAACTTATAATCTGGAGATTGAGAAGACTCTAAAGAGGTTGCGACAAGAAGCTAGATCATCCCCCGGACCGAACTTAGTATCGGACTTGTCAGATTCATCCTTTGATTCTGAAAAAGAGGACGACATGGCAAATCTCGAGAGAACCTTAAGGAAGTTGGCTGCACCGGATGTGAATCAACAACCACTTTGTATTCACTATCCCGAACTAGCCGTGGAATTCGAGTTGAAATCTGGGTTAATACATCTGCTACCCACCTTTCATGGTCTTGAGAATGAAGATCCTCATAAGCATTTGAAAGAGTTCCATATAGTGTGTTCTAATATGAGGCCGCAAGGAATAACCGACGATCAAATCAAGCTACGCGCTTTTCCATTTTCTCTAAGTACTAAAGCTAAAGATTAGTTGTTTTATTTGCCTCCAGGTTCTATAACCATATGGACTGATATGGTGAGACTCTTCTTGGACAAATTCTTCCCCGCATCCAGAGTCGTTGGTATAAGAAGAGAAATTTGTGGTATAAAACAAAGGGACACCGAGACTCTTCATGAGTATTGGGAGAGGTTCAAGCAACTTTGTGCAAGCTGCCCACAACATGGGATATCTGAACAACTCCTTATCCAATACTTCTACGAGGGCCTACTTCCGATGGAGAGGAAGATGATGGATGCTGCAAGTGGAGGCGCCATAGTAAACAAAACCCTTGGTCAAGCTAGGGAATTGATCTCCATTATGGCTGCCAATTCGCAACAACTTGGGTATAGGCATGATACGTTTTCCAGGAAGGTAAATGAGGTAAATATGTCTAACCTTGAACATCAAATTTCTAATCTTACCTCCCTTGTGCAGCAGCTAGCTCTTGGAAATACCCAACAGGTGAAAGCTTGGGGAATTTGTGCTGCTCCTAGTCATCCGACCGACATCTGCCCCACATTACAAGATGACAACCATGAACACGCCAATGCTGTAGGCAGATTTCCAGGACAACCGCAGAGGAAGTATGATCCCTATTCAAATACTTACAACCCCGGATGGAGGGATCATCCTAACTTTCGATATGGCAATAACCCTCAACATGTCCAACAATTCCAGCCTAAGCCATCATACCACGTACCCCAAGCTCCTTCCACTTTAGGTATGTCCCTTGAGGATATTGTTAAGTCTCTAGCTGTGAATACCAAACAATTTCAGGAGGAAACAAAGCAAAGCATTCAAAACTTGGAGCATCAGGTAAGCCAACTTGCTTCAGCTGTCAATAGGTTAGAAACTCAAGGTAAGTTACCTTCTCAAACTATTCCAAACCCGAAGTAAAGCGTTAATGCCATTACCTTGAGAAGTGGAACAGAAGTGCAGGGATCAAATAAGAAAGGAAATCCGTCTAATCTTGAGGAAGAGACCAAGAAAGAGACTTCGACTCCGAGCCAGCAGGGTGACCAGATTAGCAAGTCTCTAGTTGAGCCATCGAAGGTCACATTGATACCACCTCCTTTCCCCTCCAGATTAGTGAAATCCAAGAAGGAAGCGGAAGAAAAAGAGATTCTGGAAACGTTTCGTAAAGTCGAGGTAAATATTCCTTTACTTGATGCAATTAAGCAAATACCGCGCTATGCTAGATTCCTCAAGGACTTGTACACTAACAAAAGGAAGCTGAAAGGCAATGAAAAGATTAGTGTGAGTGAAAATGTGTCAGCTATTATTCAGAAGAAGCTTCCTCCTAAATGTAAGGACCCAAGTATGTTCGCCATTCCTTGCAAAATAGGTAGTCTTGGAATTGCTAAAGCCATGTGTGATCTAGGAGCTTCTATCAATGTCATGCCTTTGTCTGTTTATCAACGTTTAAATGTTGGTCCTTTAAAGGAAACGAGTATTATTATTCAACTTGCTAATAGGTCAAATGTTTATCCTGAGGGAGTTCTGGAGGATGTTTTAGTTCAAGTCAATGGGTTGGTTTTTCCTGCTGATTTTTATGTGCTTGACATGGACGATAATGATTCTCATACTTCATCACTGATATTATTAGGGCGACCATTCCTTAAGACTTCTAAAACGAAAATCGATGTAAATGATGGTACCCTCACTATGGAATTTGATGGTGAAGTGATTAAATTTAACATTTATGATGCCATGAAACATCCTAACGATATCTCTCCTGTTTTTGTTATGGATGCTATTAACCCATCACCACAGGCACCAAGGCTAGAATCAAAATCCTTATCCGAATATTTAGCCAGGAACGTCTAGCCAAAGACGTTAAAGAAAGGCGCTTCATGGGAGGCAACCCATGTAAAAAAAAAAAAAAAGTTTTGTTTTACATTAGTTTTGGTTTGTTTTAGTTTTGTTTTGTTTTAGTTTAGTTTGTTTTGATTTTAGTGTAGTTTTGAACTCTTTGGATCGGCTGTAGCAAGGATACATATCATTAGATGACACTTTCCAGAGCTTAAAGGGAGCACTCCAATACCAGGGAAGTACCAATATTTCCTTTCTCTTATTCTCTAATGTCCTTTGTGTTGTTAATTCCTCTTCAATTGTGCTGAATTAGGAACAGTGAGGACACTGTTCAAGCTAAGTGTAGGGGAGAGGATAATAAAATATAGAGAATAGAGAACTAACTTATACTCTGAATGTTTGTCCTTAAGCAATTTTAAGCCAAAGTTTTTCAAAATTATCATGAAATCTAGAGATTGTACTAAATGTTGTAATAAGCATCTACAAAATGTGAAATTGACTTGTTCAAATGCTTTACTCACCCACTGCTGTGATTAGAATACATGGTTAAAATTAAGTAGTGAAATCTTTAGGAAACAAATTTACCTTGTATTTAGCTTTAGAATTGGAAGTCTAAGAGTAAGTCGAGTCCCTAAGTGAAAAATAAACAAGTTTACTTCTAGGTTATATTAGCTATTGTATACTCTTTGAAGTTGTTTGTAAAGCAATCATAACACTTAAAAAAGAAAAAAAAGAAAAAAAAGAAAGAAGAATCAAGCATAGCCATTACTCCAATGATTCAACTAATTGAGTTAAGAGTATTCAAACTTGAATGTTAGAGTGAGGAAGAGTCCGTAGGGGTATCTCAAAACCCGGTCACTTGAGTGATGAGCTCGGGATGTTGCCGACTCAATGAACTCACTATAACGATAAGGGCGAAAAAGGCAAAAGTTCATGAAAAGAAGCGGGCAAAAACCCGTCAAAATAGATGCTTGAATAAATCAAAAGAACATGAATGTGAACATTCATTGAATAAAACAAAGAAGTATAAAAGGGAGAATACCTAGCAAGGAGCTTATACCATATGCTTTTACTTTATATTGCAAGGATTATATATTTGCTAATGTCCAATGAAGTTTAATTGGGTGTTTTTCCTTAGTGGATTAAGTATTTACTTTTGGAATAAAAATTCTTTTGCTAAACATGAGGATTAAAGTTTGTTTTGTTTAGATTAGCTATTGAATTTTGCCCATAGTAATTTGATCACAGGAAACCAGTTTGGTTGAAGTAGTAGACATTAAAACTACAAGTCATGAATTACAAATGAATAGATGCTTGGAATGATGAAAAGAAAGTTTGTGTAATCTATAATAGATTTCTCAATTGATTTGATGCAATTGCTTGAGGACAAGCAAGAGTTTAAGTGTGGGGGAATTTGATAGAGCCATTTTATACTCAATCTTTATAGTATAAATTGTGTTAAATTATTATTGATTTTATAGAAATCATAAGGGAATGGTACTTTAATTCTATCATCGTGATAAATCAGGTTAAATGGAGTTAAGGATGCTAATTCAAGTATTTTAGAGAATTCATCTACAACTTGGATCAAGACAAGGAATTACACCACCGGAGGAACCACGGTTTGAGGCACGGCCAAGGTTCAAACCGTGTTACACACTGGACAAGAAGGCGAAAATGAGGACTTTCAACAGAGAGAGACACAGCTTAAGGCATGGCCGTGGTGGAACCCGTGGGAGAAACCGTGCTTGAAGCCGTGGTGGAAGCCAGGACCAAAGAGAAGAAAGTGTGGAACATCAACCAAATGAAAGCACGGCTTGAAATCTAGCCGTGGGTGTAACTGTGGTACACACTGGACACAGATGAAGACTTGAAGATTATGCACAGATGAAGGCACGACTTTAAATCTGGCCGTGTGTTTAACCGTGGTTCACACTGGGCGTGGATGAAGACTTGAAGAATATACACAGAGGATGGCACGGCTTGATCCACGGCCGTGTGTTGGGGTGTGCCAAGTAGACGAATCTTCACTTCTCGAAATCTACTTGGAAAAGGAAAGATATTTTCGTATCTTGCTAGCAAAAGATCACATGCTATCCATCTAATAATATAAATAGAGCCAACCCTAGAGGGTTAGGACAACTTTTGAATCTTTGGATCTTGAAGAACCTTGGATCATCTTGGAAACAGAGCAAGCAACCGGGTTCATTATGTTTTTACTTTTTATTTTCGTTTTATTGATGAACATGTGTAGCTAAGCTACTTTTCTAGCCAAAGGGTCATAGATGTTTAATTCTCCACGAATTGTGAGGTCTAATTGACTTGTATTTATTTTATTCTTTGCTTTCGGGTATTCATATATCTTCTGATTGTTTTGTCATTATTATCTTTGTTGATTGGTATGAATAGAGCTCTTCTACTTAATTAGCAAGTCAATATATTGTCAACTAGCACGTCAAATCCGTAATTGTTTGATTGTTCTAGTCTTAGTGACGCAATAAATGTTTGGTTATAAAAGAGATGATCGAATTCATGTTATGGAGGTGTGTGATCATGTTTAAATAGGTTATCTTATAATCTACTGGCATGAATTGGTGGTCTCTCTAGATCTTAATGCTATTGATAGATTAAATCATAAGCGCTTGTCTAGGGTTGTTTAATCAATAAGAGAAATAATTCAAAGCGCTTGTCGGAGGTTATCGAGGAAGTAAGGAGAGATAGGTTGTTAGAGCTTGTTAATAACCATAACCAGTTTATCTAGAACTAAGAATAGAGAACATTTGCATCGATGATCAATTCCTTGAATTAAACTATCTTGATTCCTTTGGCTAGGCTTTTTATCAATATACAACTTTCTTATCTTGTTTTAACTTTATTCGATTCACAAACCAAACCCCCCCATTTTCCTTTTCCCTTTTATTCTCCTTGAATAGAAATAAGTTTAACCAATCTCTGTGGATTCGACCCTACTCACCACTATATGCAAATCATATAATTGTCTAGGAGTAGGTTTTATTTTTGTTGGATTCGACACCCATTAGATTCCTAGGGCAAAAATGGGGTGTTTACAGGTAGTCATCAGCGGAACCCCTACCATCAAATGAAGGCATCTGTAACTTCGCACACTCTAGTCCTCGAGGTGGTCTAAATTCCCTGTCCGGGTATAGATTAACCCCAAAATTATCATCTCTGCCTTCCCTAAGAGCATGATAATCTCCTTCTACTCTAAGTCATGCCTGAAGGTTTACCACAGGTGGTGATGGTAATGTCATCCTATCAATTCTTGTTGCCAATGTAGCAATAATTGTGGTAAGGTCCTGAAGTTGCTCATCTAGAGTTCTTCCACTTTTATTTCGACGACCTGGTCTGCTACCCACTTGGCTATTGGCCTCCTTGCCAATGTCCCCATTCACACTATCATATGACATGTTTGTGGATGCGATTTATCTGAAGTACAAATGTAATCTCAAATAATTTGTAGTATACTCCCTTCACTTCACCATGTCACAATAACAAGTTTGGATAACAACACACACACTTGTACACCCACGGTGCAACAAGTCACCAATGCAACAAATACTTCTTATCACTTCAAGTATATTAGAATAATTAAAGCACAAATAAATACTTCTAAGTAGTTAAGATATTGAATTCAACTAAGCAAGTGTTTAAGTAACAATACTCAATAACTTTCACACTTAAATGCTTATATTTGAATTTCAAACTTCACTACTTAACTTCCTTAATTAGCCATGGTTTACACTCACACTTTATCTTAATGTGCAGCATCTTACTCCACACAACTCCACAAATTTACACCACCACACACACCTCAATCACGGTGCACTCACTTCACCAATAACTCCCACGGCAACAACAACAAATTGCACTCCACTTCCACTGCAATGATAACAAATGGCTACAACAACAAATACACTCCACTTCCACGGCAATAATAACAAAATATACTTCACTCCCACAAGTTCTAACCGCAACTCACAACAAAATAGGTAGCAACTCAAATTTGAAATTCAAACCACTTCACTAATTGCAACCCTTCCACAATTGGTAAGAAATGATTTTCAAATTCAAACAAACACTCATTAACTCCTTCAATCTTAATGCTTGTTTTGAAATTCAAATAACTTCCCTTTTTCCCACACTACTCAAATCTGGAAATTGCAAATTGTTTCTCCCCAATTCAGAATTACACAATGGAATCACAACAACAAACCTCACAACCTCCTCACGCCATAACTAGTCATAGTAAGAACAAGGTAATTTTTTTTTTAAGCTCACACAATTGTTGAATTAACAAAACTTCAATTCTTCCTTCCTTCCACGAATATTATTAATCAAAAAATGATACAACAACCTTCCCAATCCAACTCCAACAAGCAGCAAATCAAAATTCTAACCAAGGCAATTTCGCAAGTCACAAACTACACAACACAATTGCAGTTCACAATTTGATTAACCCTAATTGAAGATGAATATCACAAATTCAAACAACCATAAATCCCTTCTCTCAACTTGTGCTCTGATACCAAAAAGATGATGTGCCTAAAACCAAGATTAAGCACATACAAAAACCAATTTGAAAGATAAACAAACAATGTCAATCAAACTAGTCTCAATCACATGAACAATGGTATCAAATCTCAATGTTTAGAACCAATTCTTCCAATGTGGATGTGATCAATCTTAAGTATCCAAATTAGATTGCTCTGATACCAAAAAGATGATGTGCCTAAATCCACTTGGAAGCACAATCAAATGGACTCAAGAAAACAATCTCAAGTCTCATACAAAACCGATCCACCTAGTAAGCAATTAACGTGACACCTTTGTAGATTTTGATGGAAAATGATGTTCAAATGATTTAATTGTAATCCCTATTGGTAACATTAACCAAGTAACCACAATAAGGATTGAAATATCACATGGAAATCAAATCAAAGAAAGCAAAAACCAACAAAATCCACTTTCCCTTTCAATCACAAATTCACGCCAATAATAAAAATGAAGTATGTAATTCAAGTGCTCAAGGAAACAATCAATCTTACAAGATTGTTGTTCAAGAAATTGAACCACAAATATGTCCAAGAAAGATCCAATTCAACCTGAGATATGACTCATTAGAGAAGAAATGAACATACAACAAAATTGAATTGATATGACTCACAGTTCGCCTTTGTCGCACTCGCCACAATTCCAATTCTTGGGTTGAAATTGATAAGATTTTGGAACTAAGAAAATAACCCTAATTTACACATGAAATGTGTCTATCAAATCTGTAAAAATTGGCTTCCTCAAACCCTCTCTTAAGCAAGTATTTATACTTGCTACTCCTAGGGTTAAAAAGTGGTCAAAATTACAAGTTTGCCACTTTTAAGGTGGCTAGCCCTAAATGAAAGTTACAAGGAAATAAAAGTGTCCCAAAACCAAAATACAACCAAAATAGTTCATAAAAGAAGAAATATATAAAAGAAATGGTCTTCAAGATACCGGTCTTCTATAGGAACCATCGGCCCAACTCATCGCCGGTTCAAGTCGGTCTATGGATAACCCACAAGCTGAGTCTGAGGGAGTTTGTCCATTACCCTATAAAATATGATAAGTGTGCCTTTTGGAAAACACAATACAAGAATAATAGAAAAGAGTTTAATATATAAATAATTCTGGGGTCGATCTGCTCAAAATGGGCCCTCATCGCCAAAATTTGAAATCCTTTAATTCTTGCCCTAATGATAGGTCTTGTCGGATTTTTATTCCTATCACATTGTGAAGTTAATTAGTGTGAAACCAAAGCAAGAAAAGGAAAATTGAGTAGTGGAATTTGAATTCAAACAAAAAAAATAAAGTGTGAAAGTAATTGAACTCATTACTTAACACTTGTGGGTGAATTTAATTCTTAACTACTTAGAAATAATTGTGTGTACTTCATTTATTTAAATTTACTTGAAGTACCAAGAATTATTTATTTGTGCTTCAATTATTTCACTTGACTTTATTTGAAGTAACAATAAACATTTCTTGTATTGGTTAAGTGTGAGCACCATAGGTGTGTTACCATAGTGTGGTGAAGTGTATTGTGGTTGTTGAAGTGTGTAAGCAAAAATGTTAAGTGAGTTGTATTTGTCTACTAACATATTACGTCAAGACATGACTTCTTTTCCAACCATTGATGAGGGACAAAGAGAAAACTTGTTCTATACTTCTTGTAAGGTACAAGAAAACTTGTGCATAATCATTATTGATGGTGGTAGTTGAACTAATGTTGTAGCTGCATCATTAGTATTGAAGTTGAAACTTGAAACTATCCCACATCCCGAACCCTATACATTACATTAGTTAAATGATTAAGATGGTCTTTGTGTGACCCAAAGGGCTAGGGTACCCTTCAGTATAGGGGAAAAGTACTGTGATGAGCTTAAATGTGATATTCTTCCTATTTGTGCATCCCATATATTGCTTGGCAGGCTATGGTTATATGATAGGTAGGTCTTACATGATGGCTTCAAAAATACATATGTATTCCAGAAAAAGGGTAAACGCATCATTTTGAATCTGATGTTACCTTCGGAGGTCCGAAAGGTTCAACAACAAATCTATAGACCATCAGAGATTCCTGATAATCATAACCACATGAACTAACCTTCAGAGGACTAAATTGTGCAAACATGCCAACTTTCAGAGGTTCTTAAGGATCTTAATTACATGAGCCAACATACAGAGGACAACACTTGTCAAACATAGATGCGCTAACCATTAGAGGTTCTTGAGGGTCATGGTCAAATGAGCCAACCACTAGAGGACCAAACTATTCACAGGCAATTGTGTCTACTTTCAAAGGTTTCAAAGGACCATGAGCTATTGTGCCAACCATTAAAGGGCCATGAGGGTTAGCGACATACAGATAAGTTAGAAAAAGAGAAAACAAAATTAGTGGAATGGGTTGAGACAAAGGAGACCTCAATGGATAATGAGTCATTATTTGTGTTGTAGATGAGATATATCATAAAAATGGAGGAGAAAACAATCACCCCCTATGGTATTTCAAATATTGGGATTCTGTAGAGATACTTCTTCAAATGGATTGTTAGGAGAAAACAAAGTCTCTACTGCATTTTATCTGCCAAATTTGAGGACAAATCTTTTTTAGGCCCGAGGAGATGATAGGAATCAAAATCCGATAAGACCTATCATTAGGGCAAGAACCAAAGGAATTCAAATATTGGCGATGAGGGCCCATTTTGAGCAAATCAACCCCGGAATTATTTATAAATTAACCTATTTTCTATTATTCTTATATTGTGTCTTCCAACAAGCACACTTATTTGGCTTCATAGGGCGATGGACAAACTCACTAAGACTCAGCTTGTGGGTTATCCATAGACTGACCTAAAAACCGAAGATGAGCTGAATCGACGAATTCCATTGTAGAGCTAGCTTATTAAAGATTATTTTTGTATTTGCAATTTATTTTTGAACTATTTATTTTGTAAGCTTTGTGGGACATTTTATTTAGTTGTAATTTGTCTTTTAGGACCAGCCATCCTAAAAGTGGCATAGTTGTAATTTTGTAGACTTTTAACCCTAAAGGGAGCAAGTTTAAATACTTGCTTAAGTAAGGTTTTAGGGGGCTTTTTGAACATTTTGATAAAATACACTTTTTGGCCTTGAGGAGGAGTCCTTGCATCAAAAAAAAAAATTATCTTATCAATTTCATCATTGAAATTGTAGTGAGATTAGCTTGAGGAGATTTTGAGTAATATCAATCCTTCTCTAGTTATTTCAAATTGTTTTCTAGTGAGCCATATCTAGATACAATTTGGTTGGTTACTTGTTGACTTACACGTGAATTAGGGTTCATACTTTTCAGATTTGATTCAAGTCTATTTTAGTGGAATTTTAATTCATCCATATTGTTATCCATTGCTCATTTTACCATTACATTGATCCACGTAACAATTTAGTACCATTTCCATTTAGATCCACGTAATTGGGGTTCAAATTAATTGTTGTTGATCACGCTATTGTGGATTTTATTTCATTGGATTATGTTATATGATTGAATCATTTAAGCATATCTCCATTTGGTATCACGTATTGTTCGATTTTAATATCCGGATTTCATAAAGGATTAGGGATTTATCCATCTTGTGTGATGTGGTTGTGGATTGCAGTTCTTCATTTGTTATTTGATTATGCTTAGTTGATTTTAGGCACATCACTTTGACCTTAGGTTGAGGATCTTTTAAAATTCCATCAAAGTTCGGGCTACCAATTTTGATACACTTGCACACATCTTTAGCTATACAAAACTCAGAGCTACACTCTACATATATAAAAAAAATTATGCCAAAAGAAGGATTTTTTAAGCAAGGACTCAAGACAAACCAAAAGAAATAATGTTCTCCATACCTGTACACTGCCCAAAACAAAATAATGAACATGGATTCATACCAATACACGATAATCCTTGAGTCATTTTTGTATTGTTATAATAGGATACTCCCTTAGAATATCCTTCCATTATCTATGTAATTATGATGGAATATAACAAGAATATGTAAAAGATGTTATGCATGATCCATTTCAAGTAAAGAGTTGCAATATACTTAGCACAAATTGAAGGTTGACCAATCAATTTGCAAACACTCATCCAACCAAAAGAATAATCATGAATATAAGCAATTTTATGTCTTTTTCTTTATGTATCATCAAATAGACAACTAAACCAAATCAAGCACATACATGGGTTTATTAGTATTCAACTTTAAGCACTACTAATTTTATAATCACAAATCAAGTAGCAATCATTGTTAGTACTTACCTTGCCATTATTTTCAAAGATTGTAATAATCCTTAGGTAAAAACTAGGGATCTTCTAAAAAACCTAATTAAACATAGAAAAATACATTTAAGAATAACTATTATCAAGATAAACTATTCTAATATTCCATTTCTAACCCTATATCTTATCAAAGTCTTTTAGAGTGTTTTAATAGTGAGTCATTTGTATAGGATTTAATTCAACCCATGCTTAGGTCCTTGTTTAGGAAAGTCCTATTCGCAATTCATGTCATAATAAGGAAAATATATGTCCAAGAATATGTCTAATAAAGTCCAATAGGTCAAAATAGTCATGAGCAGTCATAAATCCTCAAGGTTTAGTAAATTAACCTCAACATCTTTTCTTTGAAATTTTGTAACTATTAAGGGTTCAAAAATATATCTAACTTCCCAAAAACATTCTAAAGGAAAGAAAAGTGGAATATTCTTATGAAGTAAGGCTTTCTTAGAGTGGAATAATTGATGGAATGTATAACTTTTACAAATAAAGGCCATTAGTATACTATCTATGAAGATAACTAAGACTAATCGAGATTGTCTTGATTGGATGGAAACCCTTCAAAACCTATAATAAAGATCATAAAACATATAAAATAGGTAATATTAGTAACTTCCTTAAGAAAATTGAAAATTATTCAAACTTGTTAGAAGTTTCTCACCTTGATACTTTGAAAGGGTAGTCCCAAAGCCTTTATCGGTTTTAGAGATAAGTGTGGCACTATTTAAGGATATGATTTCCTTTTTTTTTAGTAGGATGTTAGGTGATTTAATTGGAAATTTAGGTGACAAAAATCAGATGAAAATGGTCTAGAGTGCCATGTGGAATGGAGGGAGATTTACTTACGTAACTTAGGTTTTTACCCTTCTTTTCATAATCGTTTTGCTTTGTTGTTTTGTACATAATTGATGCCCTATTTTCCATGCTTAAAGAGAAGGTTCTAATGGTAGATTTAGAGTAGCAATGATGCCTAAAAGTAGGATGGAATAGAATAGGAATGATGGTCTTAGGATGAGGTAGGATAAGATAAGGTAATAATGGGATTGAGGATAAGATTCACATGGAAAATTTCATCAGCTTAGCCAACCATGTGACTTAAATTTTTCTATGATATTTTCAAATATTTTTCCTATTTTAATCAAGCTAAATTAGGTTAGATTAAATTAAGCTAAGATAGGGTAAATTAGATGAAGACATTATGGATGAAAGCAGAGGTTGTACACGTGAATAGGAGAGGGATTTGCACCAGTTTTAACCGGTTTTTTTCCCATCACTTTGATGTCATTTTTTTAAGTAGACAGGATAAAATTAGGGTATAATAGGGTAGGATATGATAAGGATAGGATAAGATAAGATGAGATAAGAGAAATCATTGTAATTTGGATAAAAACACATGTTAAATGTCTCTTCTTTGAATTGGTCACCTTCAGTCATTTTCCACATTAATTTTATGTCTTATTCTTAGGTTAGACAAGATAAAATAGGGTAGGATTGAGGTAAGATTTGATAGGATTGGATAAGATTTGATAAATCAAATATGCTTAATGAAAATTTCACATGAAAGTGACACCATCTAGAGGGAGTGGAAGCAGTTTGTTGTTTTTGGTTAAATTCCTTATATTTTGTGTGCTATTAGGTAATTAAAAATATAATAATGAATTATGAAAAGAGTTAGTTAAAATGAATTTGGATTTGGGGGTGGTATCAAACTTAATCGATTAGGTGTTTCTAAGTAGAAGTTTAGGGACTTCTGACTTTGAGTATGTTTGTGATTTGATTTGTTATTAATTTGGGCTTATTCGTGCTAATCTAGGTTTTAGGATATTAATCCTTATGATCAGGATAAGATTGAATGGATTTGATTCAAGTCAAAGCTAGTTTTCTTGAATCGTTTAATTATCAATCGAAAGTTGACTTTGGCCAAATTAGAGTAGATTTTAATCAATCGTGTTTACATTTTTAGATCCAATACACCATAAATACTTGGAGTTAAGTATTAGTCTGACATATAAAATTTGATCAAATTTAAGTTTAGTTTACTAGATAAAATCTTGAGATTAAGACTAAATCCTTGAGTAAGGAGTTCAATAGTGATTAGTGCAATTGATGATTTCTAATTGAAATTTCATTAAGTCAAATCCATCAATTTCATAGGGAAAGGATATCATATAAATCTACAATGCCTTATCTTCCAAGTCTACCTTAAGTTATATCAAGTCTTAGCTCCAATACTTTAAGTCTACTAAAGTCTTCTTAAGGGTGTCAAACGGGAGACTTATGTTATTAAGTCAGGTTGAGTCAATTGACTTTACTTGACTTTTAATCTAACTAAGTTGACTTAGATTAACATATTGTATATCGAGTTATCTTTAGTTCTTGCACTTCTCTTGGGTTCATTTGGAACTATATATTAAATGCATCTTCCTATCTAAGGTCTATTTGATAAAATTTTGTTAATTAAAATTTTAGGTAGTTACATCAGGAGTTTTAATGATAACAAAACCCATATCTCATAATAGTTTTTCAATATGAAATCTTGATATAAATATGATTGTGAAATATTCTTGTACTTTATTAAATATCTACAAACTATATAAATATGTTTGTAAAATATCAATGTGCTTTATTGATTAAATATGTTTGAAATATTCATATACTTTATTGAGTAAATATAATTTTATAATGTTGTAAACAGAAAGAAATTATTTCTAGAATAGTGTTAGTTCTATAAATGTGTATTAAGTGTAAACAAAGAAAAATATCAAAAGGACCTTGAAAAATCAATCAAGGCTAAACAAGGTGAAGCAACTCTGATCTAATAGAAGTAGAAAGAACTAGACAAAACTTAATATGGCAAAAGCATGTAAAGGGAATCTAGTAGAACCAAATTAAAAGATCTAGCATTTACCGGTTGAGTATATTTGGGTAATGTAATTTGGAAAGAGATCATATTTAAAATTGGTGATTGATTAATTCTCCAATTTTTATAAGTTAAATAGTTCTTTTAAAACCTAAGGCTAGTGTTTTTAAATGTTAAAAATATGTTTTTCAAAGTTAAACAAAAAATATCTTAAAGGCATTTAATTGCATTGATTGGTGTTCCATGAATATCAAAAGGCTTTTTATGATAAAGTAGGTTTTCAATGTTAAAAGCTAAGCATGCTTCATTTGTCCTAGAGATAAATGTGTAAAATCATTTAAGCATATTTTCCCCAAACTACTTATTCATACAATCTTTCAAAATTTAAATATATCCTTCTAAGAAGAATACTCTAGTCAAAGAAAGTTCATTTTTCAAAATGTTTTTCTAAATGTTGCAATTAAAATATGTTTTTTGAAAGAAATAATGGAGAATTAATTGCTAATTAGTATGGTGTGAAGACTTTATTAGATGAGCTCAACCTTGCAAGATCTTTAAAGAGTCAAGAAGATGAAAGATAAGAATATATGAGATAATCATGTGAGATGCACATAAGAGAAACAAAGATGAGGATTTTCATATTGTGAAGTGAAAGAAAAAGCTTTTGAGATTATATTGCTATACTCTCTTTCTAGTGGGATCAATAGTTGAAAATTTATCTAGTGTTTTTGACAAAGTATTGTTGAGCATGTAACCTATTGTAATTGTAAGTGTTATCATAAGCTTAGTGTGTAGAGAAGTGAAGGCATTATATGTTATTGTAAAGGGCAGTAGGGATTAAGCTAAGAAGAGCTAAGGAGAGCCTTAGGTTAGACTAGGTATAGTTAGGAGAACCTAGAGAAGGTCATATTTCACAATAATGAAAGCTTATATGAAGCTTTCGTAATGTTATTCAAAATCACAAAATCCTTGTGTACTCTCGATTGGAGTTTTTAGTGAATTCGTAGTGGTCGAGTTGATAGTATTGGTAGAAAGGACGTAAGTCGAAGGTTGAATCTTTATACATTAAGGCTCTGATTCTCTTACCCTTATCTCTTTTCTTTATTTGATATTCTACATTACTTATTGATTATTTGTTCTATACCTGTGTATTCACGCATTACAAAGGCTTTCACTTGCTAACTCTGATCTATATTATATTTGTTTTGATAAATTTAAGCTAAAGGGGTTCTATAAGATTTTGTGCATAATACAATTTTAAAGTATTAGTTTTTAAATCCTAAAAAAACCAATCCATCCCCACTTAGTTGTACATTTGGGACCTACAACCGACTCACCCCTAGTCATTTTAATTGAAAATATTCTCGTAACAAAACAAGGGAATTCACCAAGCTTTAAAATTAGGCATATAGTTTATAACCCTCGATAAATTGATGGGTGGACATTCTATGCTTTTTTTTGTTAAGATATTTAAAGGGATAATTTGTAGGGACAGCTTGGTTTAACGGATTTGTTTAATATATCATATTTTAATTTAAATTCATATCATTGTAAAAAATACATAAAGAGATCACAAATAATAAATTTATATTACAACAATATATATTTATATTGTAATAATATATTTTACATCATATATCATATTGAGTTTATATTTTATCTTTATAATGTCATTTATACAAGTATTACTTATCATATCAAAAACTGTCTTCTTAAGAATAATTATACGACTGACCTTTTGGTTTCCAAAATTACTATCAAGCCTTTTCAGTTGTTTACAATATTTTTCTGTCTTAGCTTTTCATAAGCTGGAATTTTGGAGTATCTTAAAGACAGATGAAGTTGCTAAGAATTTATGTACCAAAACGAAATAACTGGAAAGTTCAAACATCTTTCAAGGGATACTAACATTAAAATAAAATTAAACTAAAAAAAAAAAATCATTCTAGATTGCGAAAATGTCAAATTTGGAGTTACCATCTTAATTTTCTTGTTCATTGAAGGCTAAACCGAGGAATGCCATAAATTTATTTTCAACTAATTCTGTTGTAGAAACTCCAAGCTTCCATAAATTGTACTTTGACATGTAGTGCCCCTTTTCACAGGACACAAGAAACTATGATCTTTCGTGTTGTTACTAGCTTAGACGGGGGCCATTTTTTTTTTCAATTTTGAAGGTTTATCGAAAGAACACGTAACTGCCTTTGTTTTTCTGGTCTTTCTACTTTGGCTGGAAAAGACATGTGTGCTTAAATAACCACCTTTCATCCGGTCTATTCTCTCACTTTACCGTGTCTTCCACGACTTTAAACATAGGACATGGTATTAAAGGTTCTATGTAATGCTAGCCATCACGCCGCCGCAAACTGTTCTCACTTTTTCTTTCTTTTTATATTACAGGTACACTAAGCACCCGCAATAAATATAAATATAAATAATGAATTTAAAATTATTTAATATATAGTACCTTCTAGGAAATAAGCTATTTAAAATTATTATAAAATGTATAACTTCACATTATGTAATTATTGTTTGACAAAAATACTTCGTACTTACCCTAATATAATACATAAATATAGTCACACGTTCATTGAATGGTTAATTTCCCCACAAAAGAGTCTAAACAAACAACTATCTCATGGAGAACAACAACTACCCATCATCAGCACTGTTTCCTCCATATCCATCTTCAACATCAATCCCCTCAAATTCT
Source organism: Laguncularia racemosa (assembly GCA_037954665.1). Classification (NCBI taxonomy): domain Eukaryota; kingdom Viridiplantae; phylum Streptophyta; class Magnoliopsida; order Myrtales; family Combretaceae; genus Laguncularia; species Laguncularia racemosa. Next base: position 328,199 of record JBBMOL010000222.1, on the reverse strand, counting down.
CATGTTTTATCATTGAACAACGTGGGCGATTCTCATGAAATTTGCACTCAGTTTCAGGCTCATCATGAGAATAAGGAAGCTGGTTTCTTGGGGCTGATGTCTTCAATCAATAAAAAGAGTGTGGAAGTTCCAAGTCCGCATGTCATAGGTACTGTTTCTCAAAACGAAGGCGGCAATGGGTTAGGGAATAATAATGAAGTGAAAACAGAAAGAAGAAAAGGAGAGAAGAAGGCAAGGAAACCAAGGTTTGCTTTCCAGACAAGAAGTCAAGTTGATGTTCTTGATGATGGGTATCGCTGGAGAAAGTACGGGCAGAAAGCCGTAAAGAACAATAAATTTCCCAGGTAAGTGCAAAGGTGAATTGTAATTTGATCTTGAAAACTTCTGAGAACACAAACTCCAAGAAACTTCTTGGTGATTCCAAAAAAGTAAGCAATAACCAGATCTTCACCAGCATAAGAGTTTTGGATCATGATACTATTTTTCTTAGAAGCAATAAAGTTGCAGACAAATTATTCCCCAAAACCAATCAAACCCTCATATTTTATTTGGGTTATTTAATGAATAATCTAAATTTGATTTGATTAAGTATCTATGTTTGTATTATTGCATCAAATAAGTCAATATTTTTTTATATAATATGAGAAGGATTTATACAAACATATATGGTAGCATTAACATAAAAAACTTAAATGATTTACTTAAATATAACAGATTTAATTAAAATTCGGTATAAATAAAACTTAAATTACTCAATTGTAATATAGAAGATCTAATTGAATTTACTATACAATCATAAAGGATTTTCAATATACTTATACCAACATAGCTACACGTGACTGTTAAGTCTATTATTTGACTATGGCTATAGAAGTGAATATGATAGAAATTTCAACTGTCAGATTATGGACTAGAACCGTGAAATAACCAATAAACCTAACCCTTTTTCCATTAATTTCTTAGTTTTAAGTAGATCATAATGCGATTATTTTAAACGTGTTGACTCCTTATAAAAATTTGTATGTACCATAACTATTTTGACTGATTAGCTTAAAAGTAATTAGAAATTAATACATGTTCAAGATGGATAAAAAAATTTAATGTATTTAATGGAGATTTTTTTTTTTTGGTTTTTAAAACATTGAAGAATCAAATATAAATAAATAAAGTTAAAAGGATGAAATAAAAGAAAAAAAAAAGACAAATATTCAAAATTAAATTTGTATTAAAAAAAAAAACCTTTAAATACTGACCTATAAATATAATTCAGCATATATAGAGTAAAAAATGGATATCCACATGCAACCATCCATGCCGTACCGGTCAATAAAAAACGACCATCATCTTGCCGTTTAGCCTTTTTATTTCTATTTTAATTTATTAATATCGTCTGCAACTTATAATATAACAATCATGCTTTGTTCCTTACCCAGAACAAAACATGAACCGCCATATAATCACTTCAGTTTCCGCATGTGGCGGGCCACATTTGTCATAAAGTTTTGGTCACTCAATCACGTTTTTCGTTTTTTCTCCGTGTGTGTGTGTGTGGAATGGCATGTGTATAAAACGTAATAATTAAAAACTTTTCAAAAGAATGATGTTTAATTAAATTTCAAAAAAAAAGAAAAGAAAAGTAAAAAGAAGAAGAAGATAATTGGAATTGGAATTTTCTTCATATTTTTCAAGCTGAAATTGCTCTAGTCGCCCTTTCCTTGTATGCTAACTCAATTAAGTCTTACCCTAGCAAGTACACGAGTAGAGAGTATCACTATCTAGTTAATTTGCATACACACACATACATACCTACATGCACAGAAAACATAAAAATGGCAACAAAGTCCACTCAAATTGAAAATGATAATGCCTGGTATAATGGGATTCACATCAATCGATCGACATGACATGTGCCTTTGTTTTTTTCTTTCTTTTCTTTTTCTTTTTCTTTATCTCGTCGCAATCTTGAAAGCACAAAATGACCTTGCTCGCTCAAGCAGTTTCAAGCTTTTCCTTTATTTATTCATTTTTTTTTTTTTAATTTTTTGGCCATAGAAATTCCAAGGTTGAAACGTGGATACAGCTTCCAAACAATGCTGTGGTAAATTGGTTTTAGAGCCCTTTAGGTTTTTAATTTAAATAATTTGCCCCATTTATTCTAGAAACGTGTACTTAGATCTCATAAGCACCGGAATAATGGGATTAGAAAACAATAGAAAATACTAATGGAAAAAAAAATCGAAAATCACAAAAACAAAAAAGGCATATCCTCTCCTTAAACTCTAATCCCATCCTAGTCCGATTGCTTCTATTAGTATCTAATTTTAATGAAATATTGTGCTCAGTGAATTTTCTCCTCTGTTCATGATCGATTTTGTATGGACCACATTTAGATTTTAGTTTATAGATTATTGAGCATATATACAGAAAGAGGAATAAACAAGTGAATGTTTGATACAGGATTTTATATGGAAAACCTTGAAATAATACGAATCAAGATCCGCGACAAAAATTAAATAAATTACTATATTGTAAAGTTAACTGTACAATAGTTATTACAATGACATAGCATTATTTCCTAGACGAGTTCCTCAGATTTCTATAGTGTTTAATAAATATTAAATTCTATTGGAAAAAAAAAAAGTGGTCCAAATCCTAATACAAATAAATGCAAGTGACTATACATCAAGAAAGTATGAAAGAAAAAACTATACAACCCATACTGCACATAGTAATCAACTACCAAACTATTCACAAATAGCTGGTGGTCAACTACTATTTAAGCCAATCAATTGTCCTCTTAACCAATTAACTTATCTTCTATGACGTTGTAATCTAACTGCATCCCTTCTTAATGACTTTGCATAGAAGATCTTTTAAATTTGAATCCGATATAAATTAAAGACAAGCTCAATAATTATACACCTTGGCTTGAATTGGCAAATCTCAATACATGAACATGTATTAGAGATCCTAAGATTCACCTTAACTAACTATCTGCCTTTGGGTTACCCTATTGCACCACACTAGCCTATGAGCCCCTATTGCCCAGTAACTTAATGATGTCATCTTTTATGTTTGATACACATGCCTAAGCCCAACTATGATTTTTGACACCAATTCGGTAGATATGTCTATTTAGCCTCATAGGCACACATAGCCTAAGTCTTTGAATATTCCTTTGATCTAACAAACTTTACTATCCTTTAGAATCTTCGTCTTGGAACTCTAGAAGACACAAATAAAGTAAAATGGATTTTTTATTGCATTGCTAACATGTGTTTTCTACCATAAGCAACAATACAATAATATGCTCCACAATAAGATCGATGTTCACAGCAAAACCATTGGGAATCACTATCCCTGCACTAGAAAAAGTTATCAGACTTTATTATCATCACTAGCAAACCTCCATGTAATGCTTTATGTAACCAAACCTTACTATAATACAATATAATGAACACAATCCATCAAGCTAGCGGATAAAACATTATGGGACAATTCATACAAACTAGACATTTAACATAATGCACATTCAACTATTATTCAGTATGACCTAGACTACCTACACTAAGAATCTTTAGCCTGTGAACATTGCCTAAATGCATTGAATAAGTCTATATAGTTTCATGGTTTGGAACAATTCTCTTATGCAACACATGTTGAAAGCACTCCTAAAGTCAGAGACCTAATGCAAGGATCTCCTCTCACTATCAATTTCTCACATGAGGTACTCACCTTTCACTAGGCTTTTTACTTACATTGATAGCATATCACATCCTGATCTCTAGACTTCCCTTTAGAGCCATTAGTGCAACCAAAAGATTGATATCTAGAAATTAACATTTTTTGCAACCTTATCGAATAGATTACTCTTAGCATCTCTTTTAACAAACTACTCTTGCTATAGACTATTATCTTTCTAAACCCATGGAATGAAGATGGTATAGAGAACACTAGGATCATCTTTGATCTTAAGTCTTACCCTTAATGTCAATATTTTTCAAATCAATAATAAGACACATGAGCTTTGCAATACTTTATCTAACAAATGAAACCTTACTTATTTGGAGTGAATACAATCTTTTGCTTCAATGCCCTAGATTGTCAGACTTAATTATGTACTACTCTTCCAACTTCTGCCTCTATCTTCTTTACTAGTACCCTCTACAAAACTCTATTGGTTATATTCACCTCATTAAGTTCTACTCACTTTTGATTCCCTTAAGATTTCAATTTTTTTTTTTTTTTTTGAGAGTATAATGAGAGAAGGAGGATTTAAGCATGTACCATCCCTATAGGATGGTAGAGCATATTTTAACTTGACTATACGGTCTTAATAAATTCCACTAGTTAATCCAAAGTTGTTATTAACCCTAGATACACTAGGGTCCCTCATGTTCATACTTGCCATCACCTAAAATTTGTGCGACTATTAAAATTCATGACTTCATTTTTAGTAGCCATCTCTTTAATGTGAACATTGAAAAATATTAAATTCATAAATCATTCAATCTTATTTTAATACTAATTTGTTAGGTTAAGATCTAGGTAGGTTATAGATCACAATATATACACATAATAAGAGAAATAAACAATTAAAAAGAGAGTTATTAGTTATAGAATTTACATAGAAAACCATAAAGGACAAGCATAATTGAATAGACCATTGAAATGTAATATTAATAGGATAACAATTTTTACAATAAAAAAAATCATTATTTCCTCAATATTAAGAAATTGGGATTTTAAAAGGTCCCTTTTATTGCGTGATATACTAATTAGCATATATAGTGTTTATAGAAGCTCAAACCTCAATACACATAAAAGGAATAACTTAGATACTAATAAAATATAAGATTTGAAAACTGCATAAGCGACATGCTGCATCTAAGTCTACAACCAATTTAGTTTACATTTGATTTGACCCTTGGTCTAATGACTTCAACCTAGTCAATTAGTTATCCTCTTAGTAAGTCAATTAGCTCATTGCTAATGTTGTGCTCTAGCTTCACCCTATATCCTTTTGTATACTCTGCTACTCAAATTTTCCATATACATGTAAAGTTAAGCTATATAGTAGAACAGTTTTACTTGAGTTATGTATTTGGATAAATTTCATTGCTTTGTACTTTATATTTTTTTTTTGTTAATTAGCATTTTATTCATTTTTTTTCCAAGGTCATAATGTCAAAGTGGGGATAAAAGTATGTTTTTTTTTTTTAAATCTAGAAAGTTGAATTCCTTTCGATGAGACTAAAGGCAATAAAATGCACAAACTTAAAAGTTAAAGGATTTGAGTGCAATTTACCTTTTTTTTTATGTTATAACTTTTAAGCTTTGATAAGTTTTGCATTTAATTCAAAAGCTCTAACTATTGATGTTATGTTTGGATTGTCATATAGAATAAGGCTGCAATGTAATAGTCATTTTGTAGAATTGGATAGACAAGTAATAACACATTACTTTGTTGCTCTAAAAATTGAAATAAAAAATAGATTAGGGATGAAAATCATAGCCAAAAAAAAAAAAAAAGGAAAAGGCACCAAAACACTCATGCTTCTAGGAGATCTTTGACTACATTTCTCCTAAAACATTACTCCGACCACTACCTCAACCAGCAATTTTAGACGATATCCTTGCTAAACCAATTCACTTGGGAGATTAGCAAACTCAAGTAGTAGCAAATGATAGGTTCAATAAAGGTAAATAGTCGCTAAAACAAGTGTCTTCACTTAATTTAAAATTGAGGTTTGCGAGAACTAGCACCAAGCATAGGTCTATAAGATGTGAATTGAGGTAATTTTGATTAAAAACTACCATAAACCATGAATTGTCCAAATGTGAACCCACATAGACTAACATGAACCTAACCAATCATAAATATTGACCAAATTAGTTTTGAAATCACTAACCCTCATGAATGTGGTGATTACCAAATCTGAAAGTAGATGCAATTGCAGATGTGAACCATAAGTTAGCAATGGTCCACCAAAGCACTAACCATAGATTTCTTGATGGTGCATTTAGGTGGTTGTGGTTCTAGCAATTATGGATGTAGTAGTATTCAATACAAGTATGGTAAATGTAAGGTTGTGCTATGTTTCATTTGATGGTAGTGTAACTTAAGTTTGTAGATAAGAAGGTTTAGGTTTTCTATAGGAAGTAATGGAATAGGTTAAGAATAGATAAGGAATGCTTATTCCTTAAATTTTAGCTTGGAATAGTTATTTATTACTTGGTAAGGTTGTCTAGCCTAACTGAATGTCCATTCAAGCAAAACAAAAGCAATAATAGCCCTTTACTAGAGATTATAAGGGGAAAAGAAATGGTCATATGTTTTATTCGATGAAATGAAATTTTTATAATTTTACCATTATGTTTAATGTGAACAAGGTAAGAGTAAAAAAAAAAAAATTACTTCCATTATTAGCTCTTGAATCTCCTATCAGTTATTAGAGATCGAAGGAATCAAAGAATCGTAAAGTCACATGTGTTTGTCTTTATCACTAGATTATACTACAAAATGTTACTAAGCAACAATGAATTGGCACTTTTCTAAGTTATGTTCATGAAATGACATTTTAACAGATCTAATTATTTCTAGTTTTTGAGGAGAGCTTGATAGGAAGTGGAGAAAAAATTTTGTTACATGACTTAGAGTTTTCTTAGAAGTCCTAATAAGCATTAAAAAAGAAAAGTAAGTTTTATGGAATTGAGAGTTATAGAACCATACTTTGTTTCTCCAATTACTTCTTATCTATAGATTTATATGCTTAGAATTCTTCTTAAAAAATTAATATACTTTTAGTAAAAATAACATATGAAGTCTAAGGCCCACAAACCTATTCATGGAATTAACTAAGCAAAACCTAATTGTTCAAATTATTATACCTTCATACCTTTGCTATGGTATATAAATCTAAAATTAAAATTTATGCTTAATAAATTGCTTTTTGAGGAATTGTTCTTTCATTAAATCTTTAAAGAAAGAATGATAGCTTTTGCTAAGTTAATGATGACCCTTTACAATCAAATTACTCTCTCTTCCTATAACCATGCATAAATAATATAAAAGTTAGACTCCAAAAGCTCTACTCATGCTTTTACTTTGGGGTTGTCCAATGTAGGAGCTATTACAAGTGTACGTTTCGAAGCTGCAATGTGAAGAAACAAGTCCAACGATTAACCAAAGATGAGGGCATTGTTGTAACTACATATGAAGGAATGCACTCTCATCCAATTGAGAAGCCTAGTGATAACTTTGAACACATTTTGAGCCAATTACAAATTTACACTTCATAGTAGGTTTGTAACTCAAAACTTACATGGGTAAGAAAAATCTTCTATGTAGTATGGATTTTTGTAATATAGCTTATCATAATAAATTGTATTGCTCACAACAAACTAAGTATTCCACAAGCAACTTGAGCTTGTAATATCTAATTCGTGATTGTGTTTGTGACATATAAATATGTTGATAAATGACTAGAAAAGGAGGAACATATATGGTATTGTTATATCCATTTATAGTTTTTTCAATGTATGGATGGCCTTTTGTATAAGTTTTACATTTATATATATATTTGATATCATGGTTTCTAAGTAGAATGTTCTATGTTTATTCAAAGGCTATTGTCGAGTTTAATTTTTGAATTTTCCCATTGCTAATCCGATCTAGACTAGACCCTATGCTCATCTAATATAGATCCTCGACTTGAGTTAGGAACTTCGTTTAATTTTGGAGTTGCCACCCAACTGTTGTTGGGAATGATTGAATTAAGACTAAAGGAGCGGATTAGTCTTAATTTGGACCACTAGTTGTTATGATTTCCTCTTCTCGTTTTTGTGAAAAGAGAAAAAGGAAAACCAGAGTTTCTAAGTCCGGAGGCTAACCTATTAAAACCTTACGGTTACCACCTAATCTCCTAAAATTATCTCTATCTAGAAATGTCTTTTATTTTTTTCTGTTGTCTTTTATTGTGTTTTTGAATGAGTTATTTGAAAAAAATGATTTTTTATTTCATTTTATGGGTTGACCCAAATGGGTGCCTACGTACCTGCTATTTAGGATCAAACAAGTCATAGTTCGCTTTTCTTGAAAATATTTAGTGGGTTTGTCGATTTTAATTTTTTTTTAAATCTCTTTTGATTTATGTTTTTACCATTTTTTTGGATTTTTCTAAAAAATCTAAGCCTAAGCTTTAATTTGACTTTTGAAAATAATTTTAAAGGAAAACATCAATTTTCGATTTATTTGAGAAAATGATTTTTCTAAGTGATGAAACTCATTTTTTTCTATTTTTATAATTTTTGAATTTTTATTAATTTTTTATTTTTTATGATTTTTATAGTTCAGTTTTTATAATTTTTATTATTTTTTTATATTAATTTTTTCATGATTTAAAAATTTTCCTCCTAGATTCTCATCTATCCTATTTTAAAGTCTAAAGTTTTTTTATTATTTTTCTAATATTTTTATTGTTTTTCTATATTTTTATTTATTTATTATTATTTTTATTTTATTTTATTACATTTTTAGATCTTAAAAGAATCTAATTTCTAACATTTCTATTTGTTGAAATGTAAATAAAACATAAATAAATAAATAACCAAATAACAAATTAATAAATAAATGACAAATTAAATAATCAATTCGGAATATAAAATAAATAAACTAATTAAAAATAAAAGTAAATCGAAAAATCCGGAAAATCCGACTTACCTGGATTCGGGTCGGTGCGCGGGTCGAGTCGGATCGGGTTGAACACGGTGGCGGGGAGTGCTCGTTGATGGCGTTCTGGCGCCCTTTTGCAGCGGATGAGGTGTCGAATCCTAGGTTATCGAGGGTGAGGAATCTAATAGTAGCGGTGGTTTACTCTAGAAACGCCTCCTGGTGGTTGCTTAGCTCCTGATCGGCGGTTGCGGCTTCGATTTCCTCCGGTGGTCTCCAATTCACTCTTTTCTCTCACTTTCTCTCGCTTTTGATCTATGTTCTGGCTTCCTCACTTCATCCTTCATTTATAGGCTCTCGAAATTGAGCTGGATAAGCTCGGATTTCCACCGATCGAGACAAATCAGATTTGCGGTTAAATGAACCAACTTCGATTCGTGTAAATCCTTTGATTTGTTGAGATTTGATTCCAATTGGATGATGTTTATCTCAATTCTATTGAAGATCTGTTGGATTTGTGCAAAAAAATCGAATCGAAACGGCCGAAAATCGAATTTTTCCCTCGTCGGCGATCTCGGACCGAGGTTGAAGACGATCACGCGGCCGACGCATGCGTTCCCTCCAGCCAATCAGATGCTGCCACGTGTCCTGGGTAAATGAATAAAAATCGCAAAACGCAAAAACTGCTTCCCCCGCGTTTCGAACCCCCGACTTCGCACCCGCATGCACCCACTTGACCACGGCTTAAACCAGCTAAGCTAGCCCATTTTCCTGATTTTATTTATTTCGCAAATTGCATATATGCAATGCGATTTTTTTATTTTTTTGTATTTTTTGAAATTTCAAAAATTTGTAAAAATTATTTATTCCTTATTATTGCCATTTCTGAAATCATTTTTCAAAATTGATGTGTTTTCCTATTTATTTTTATTTTTTTGAATATTTTTATTATTTTTACCAAATTGGAGAGAAATTGGAAAAAATTGAAAATTGATTATTATTAATTATTATTTATTCTTATGGCAAAAATGGGGTATTTACAGCTGCCCCTCTTTGTAGTAAAGTTTGAAAAAAATAACTACAAAGACAAGAAAGACGCCATTTTTGGCCTCTTAAATAGATAACGCCTTGGTTTGGCTGGTTATCTAGAATTTTTTTTTGTTTGGTAGGAAAATGCTCCAAGAGCTAATAATCCCACGATTTAAAATGGTCCTAACAATTTAGAGTAATGCTACCTCCCCAAAAGTGCTTTATGGGCTGACTAGTTGGCGATAGGAAATATCTCAAGTATTGTTTAGGAGTGTAGAATAAATAATGATAGGAAGCGTCTTATCAGACTAGCAACCTTGAAAAAAAGATTATCTTAGGAAGCGCCCTTATGAGCTGGCTACCTGTCAACAGAAGCGTCCGGTTAGACTAGCGACTGTTTGGAGAAATATTTCTGAAAAGTGCTCCTATGAGCTGACTAATCGGTCATCAAAAGTTTGAAAAAATGCTCCTATGAGCTAATTACTTGATAGATTCGAAAAGTGCTCCTTTGAGCTAACTAATCGATAGGTTCAAAAAGTATTCATCTGAGCTAACTAATTGAGGGAGATTAGGAAAGTGCCCCTTTTGGGCTGACTAACCAATGATAGACTGTCTCAAAAAGTGCCCCCTATGGGCTGACCTTGAGATTAGATATTTAGGAAAGTGCCCCTCTTGGGCTGACTAACCTATGATAGAATGTCTCAAAAAGGTGCCCCCTATGGGCTAACCTTAGGAGAGGATGTTTAGGAAAGTGCCCCTCTTGGGCTGACTAACCTAAGATAAAAATGATATCTCAAAAAGGTGCCCCCTATGGGCTGACCTTGAGATCAGATATTTAGGAAAGTGCCCCCTATGGGCTGACTAACCTATGATAGAATGTCTCAAAAAGTGCCCCCTATGGGCTGACCTTGAGAATAGATGTTTTAGGAAAGTGCCCCCTATAGGCTGACTACCCTATTAAAGGGAATGTTTAGACAAGTGCCCCACTATGGGCTGACTCATCTTATGCTTCTGAATATGCTTTCTACCGACTGAGCTAAATGATGTGATGCCTTTCATGATATGATGATAGTTATTTATTTTAATATGCTTGCCAGTTTATCGTGGATAGCAACCAAACAACCGAACCTTCGTGCTGGTTTGCTTCTGCTTCACTTTTTCTTATCTTGACATGGGGTTGAAAATCTTGATGTGCTTCCTTTCTTATGCGCAAGGCTCTTTTGACAGTAACGTTATCCTACTAATGCGCTAAGTTCTAATGCTCACAAGTAGATAGAATTATATTACCAAATACATTGAGATTCATTATCATTTTAGTGTTTATCATTTATTGGTGAAGTGATGGGTAATGTGTTTAGGAATATTTGTTGCGATGAGAATCGATTGGGATTATTGACCATTCAGGGACATTAACTTTGCTTGTAAAAAGTAAAAACTCGACTCAACGAAATTTGTATCGAACATTGACTTTCATAAACATTGGCAAAATTTCAATTCCCTTGCCTAAGGATAATACATTTTTACAGCATCCGTGTTAATGGGATCTCTCAATTCCGGACCATCCATTTGAGTCAATATCAAGACACCTCCTGATAGAAGCTTTTTCACCACATAAGGGTCTTCATAGTTTGGGGTAAATTTCCCTCTGGAGTCTTGGGCGTTCAGGAGAACCTTCCTTAGCACCAGATCCCCTTCTTTGAAGTATCGGGGCCTCAATTTCTTGTTAAATGCTCGGGCCATCCTTTGTTGGTAACACTGACCATGACATAGTGCGGTAAGTCTTTTTTCATCAATCAGATTCAGCTGACCAAGTCTCTTCTTTACCTAGTCAGATTCGGTTAGCTGAGTTTCTGATAGAATTCTGAATGATGGTATTTCGACTTCGACTGGTAGCACTGCTTTTGTACTATATACCAATGAATAAGGGGTGGCTCCCATAGATGTTCTTATTGAAGTCCTATAAGCCATGAGAGAAAATGGTAACATTTTGTGCCAATCTTTGTAAGTTGTTGTCATTTTCTCGATGATCTTTTTTATATTCTTGTTAGCTGCTTCTACTGCCCCATTCATTTGAGGTCGGTAGGGAGTTGAATTTCTATGGTTTATGTGGAATTGTTGACATAAACCTGTCATCGATTTGTTATTAAGATTGGTACCGTTGTCGGTGATGATGGACTCAGGAACTCCATATCGGGCTATTATGTCCCTTTTCAAGAAGCGGACTGTTACCCCTTTCGTGATGTTGGTATATGACGAAGCTTCTACCCATTTGGTGAAATAATCAATCGCTACGAGTATGAACCTGTGGCCATTGGACGCCATCGGAATGATTGGGCCTATTATGTCGATTCCCCACATGGAGAAAGGCCATGGTGCTGATAACAGGTGTAGCTCATTGGGCAGAGCATTTATCCGGTTTGCGTAGACTTGGCACAAATGACAGTGCTTGACATATTTTATGCAATCCGATTCTATGGTCAACCAATAATATCCTAACCTCATGATTTTCCGGGCCAACATGTAGCCGTTCATATGAGGTCCACATACTCCTTCATGTACCTCTTTCATCAGTTCACAAGCTTCATTTTTGTCCACACATCTCAACAAGGTGGTATCAGATGATCTTTTGTAGAGTATAGACCCACTTAGTAAGAAATGGCTTGCTAGCCTTTTGAGTGTTCTCTGGTCATTCTTGCTAGTCATTTCAGGATATTTACTTTCTTGGAGGAAGGCCCTGATGTCGTGATACCAGAGCTTGTCATCTTGTATTTTTTCAATGGTTAAACAGTAGGTAGGCCGACTTTTGATGTCTATTTTCATCGGTTGAACTTTGGCTCCCCCTGTTATCTGGGTCATAGATGCTAGTGTTGCTAGTGCATCTGCAAACTGATTCTGAGTTCTTGGGATGTATGTGAAAGTGATTGCCTTGAATTCTTCAATTAGCTCTATCAAGTGTTGATGATACGGTACCAGTTTGGGGTCTTTAGTCTTGTATTCCCCTCTTGTATGTAGTATGATGAGCGACGAGTCCCCGTATACTTCTAATTTGCGGATTTCCATTTGGCAGGCCATTTTGAGGCCAAGAATACATGCTTCATATTCGCGATATTATTGGTATAGGGAAATGTAAGTCTTGTCGCTGCAAGGAATTGAGTGCCATCTAGGGATATCAATACTGCCCCAACTCCGCAACCGAATACGTTGCCGGCTCCATCGAAAAACAGTTTTCATTTCGGGTTCTGCTTTATCGCAAAGTCTTCTACCGATATATCTTCCACTGTTAATATATTTTCGTCCGAAAATTGGGCTTGTAGTTCTTGGGAATCTATCTCAATAGGGTGTTCTGCCAATTGGTCGGCTAAGGCTTGCCCTTTCATCGAGTTCTGATTTATGTATGTGATGTCAAACTCGGATAGGAGCATTTGCCATTTAGAGATTCTCCCTATCAAAGCTGGTTTCTCTGCCAAGTATTTTAAGGGATCATGTTTTGTCAGTAGCTCAATATGATAGTAAAGGGTGTATTGCCTTAGTCGATGCATGACCTAAATTAGAGCACAACAGGTCTTCTCCACCTCTGAGTACCTCTGTTCCCCATCTATGAACTTCTTGCTCAAGTAATATATGGAATGCTCCCTTCCCTCGTCATCTTTCTGCCCCAACACACATCCCATGGATTCAGGGAGTATGGTGAGGTATAAGAATAAGGGCTTTCCTTGTTTTGGGACTATCAAGACCGGAGGTTTTATAAGGTAGTCTTTGATTGTCCTTAATGCTTCTTCACATTCGTCGTCCCATTCTATTGTGGCATTCTTTTTCAACAGACGGAATAGTGACCGGCATTTATCGGTGAGCCGTGAGATAAAACGAGCTATATAATTTAATCTTCCCAGCAAGCTTCTTACTTCTTTAACGGAGCGTAGGGAAGGTAACTCTAATATGGACTTTACCTTGTCAAGGTCGATTTTAATGCCATCTTGCTTATGACAAACCCTAACAATTTCCCCGCTGTGACCCCGAAAGTACATTTCTCTAGGTATAACTTGAGCTGGAATTTTCTCAGTTGCTCAAACAATTTCCTTAGGATATCTATATGGCTTTCTCCTTCTTAAGATTTAGCTATCATGTCGTCAACATATACTTCAACCTCTCAATGCATCATGTCATGAAGTATTGCGACCATGGCTCTCTGATACGTTGTCCCGGCGTTTTTCAAACCGAAAGGCATGACTTTGTAACAGAAAGTTCCCCATGTTGTGATGAAAGTCGTTTTGGTCTTATCCTCTTCAGCCATTTTCATTTGATTATATCCTGAGAAACCGTCCATGAATGAGAAAAGATGGTTTCCCGCAGTGTTGTCCACTAGAACATCAATGCGAGGTAGGGGGAAGTTATCCTTTGGTGTGGCTTGGTTTAAGTCCCGGAAGTCTACGCATACGCGTACTTTTCCATTCTTTTTCATAACAGGGACTATATTTGCTACCCATTCTGGGTAATCCGACACTTCGATAAACCCTACTTCTAGCAGTTTCTTGACTTCTTCCTTAATCTTTAGCAAGATGCCAGGCCTAAATCTTCTTAGTTCCGATTTTTTAGGTTTGACATCTTCCCTTGTAGTAAGCCTATGAACCACTATTGATTGGTCGAGTCCTGGCATGTCACCATACGACCAAGCGAACACATCTGCATATTCTGTTAATAACTCGGTTATCTCACATTTTTGCTCGGCACTCAAACTGGTCCCGATTTTGAGGTTTTTAGGTTTTTCCATGCTTCCTAGATTTAATGTCTCCACCAGCTCATCGATCGAAATTCTGCTTTGCTTATGTTTTTGCCAATTTTCTTGTATTATTTCGTGGTCAAGGATATCGCCTTCAACAACTGACCTAGCAGCGTTGGAAACGATATCAGCGTTTTTATTTTCTACTTGCACGAAATATCCCTGATGTTCGCTGGTAGGAGATCTAGAGCTATTAGTAGGATAACAAAACCAATTATTCAAAGCCGGATGCTGATTAGACGTGCAGGGGGTTGGGCTCCCATTGCTGACGTCACCTTCGCTTATCCGAGGCTCTTGAATGATATTTGCTTTTCGGAAAGATTGTTGGAGGGGTAAAATACACATTGGGGTGTTGCTTGGCTTTTCCTTCATCCTGCCTTTGACACCTCTTGCTTGTGCTTCTTCTCTAGCTGTAGGAATGTAATCAGTGTTGGTCTTATTGCGGTTGTCGCTGTTGTTGCTACTGTTTACATTCTTGTTCTTGAACGTGTGCAAATTGGGCTTCTGGGAGGGTTGGGTTGTTTGGGAGCTATTTTGATGCTTGGCGTGCATTTTTTTCTTTTTAGTATGATGTATGCAAATGTGATGCATGTGCCACACGGATGCTAAAAATAAAAGGGTCGACAATTGATTGACGATGTAATATTGAAACTTTACTTTTATTAATATTGAAAATTTTGGAGTTCGATACTTAAAACAAACGAAAGAGTACAATGATAATCTATTTCCTAGCTTTCTTGTCTTCTGTTGTGGAGATTCAGGCTTCCCGTTGATGACGGCTTCTAATTATTTGACTTTGGCTTGGGTCTTCTCCAGCTGAGCTTCCAAGGCTTTGTTGATTACTGTTTTGCGGATACCCAGTAGTCTGTTGAAAGTATCGGCTGGCCCGGCCTCGAGATCTGGCACATAGATTTGATTGGCTAATGCTAGAGCCTGTAGCAGTTGGGTGTACTCTTCTAGGGTAGGGGTGATTTCATGTGGCCTGATAAAGAAAGTTGTGGGCTCTACTTCCCATAACTGGAGTATGGCCCGTACCAAAGGCAAATTCACCTCTATTTTTGTTAGTGAGAGGATGGGCCTTATCTTTTGCTGGATGAAGGCCTGTTCCTTTGGATTGTACAAGGTAAACCAATGGTCCAGTATCAACTTTGGGTCCAAAGGTTTGTACACCCGAATTTCTTTGCGGAGGAGGTGATCGACTGCGACACTAGCCATCTATTACAACAAGAAATTCCCTAATTACAACCAGAACTATGAAAGTATTACAGGGAAATAGATCCGAACTCCATGAACAAAACAACAATTTATTACATTATCATCAATTGTCAACCTATGACTTATGTATGCAAAATAGGTTGGTTCTAACTGATCCCCAAGCTCTATGGCCTCCCACATTCTCGGAGAAATGGATCTCAGGCCATATCGAAGCATTGGGTGGGGTAGCCTAATCGGTCCCGAACGGTGATCAACTCACTTCGCCCGAAACCTACACAATGGCTCCCCGTCTTAGGGTTCTAGGACGGTCCGGGTTCGACCGCATCTATTCACACAAACATATGCATGCATGTAGACCCCAAAGTAAAGAAAACTAATTTTAGCTAATCCCTGAAAAGTTAGTAACAGAATAATAATTGAAAGACATTTCTTTAAAAGAACAATTTGAGGAGATTCAGGTGGCTAGCCTACTAGAATGAGTTTCCCCAGCGGAGTCGCCATCTTGTCGAGTCTAATTTTTGAATTTTCCCATTCCTAATCCGATCTAGACTAGACCCTATGCTCATCTAATATAGATCCTCGACTTGAGTTAGGAACTTCGTTTAATTTTGGAGTCGCCACCCAACTGTTGTTGGGAAAGATTGAATTAAGACTAAAGGAGCGAATTATTCTTAATTTGGACCACTAGTCGTCGTGATTTCCTCTTCTCGTTTTTGTGAAAAGAGGAAAAAGGAAAACCAGAGTTTCTAAGTCCGGAGGCTAACCTATTAAAACCTTACGGTTATCACCTAATCTCCTAAAATTATCTCTATCTAGAAATGTCTTTTATTTTGTTTCTGTCGCCTTTCATTGTGTTTTTTAATGAGTTATTTGAAAAAAAATGATTTTTTATTTCATTTTATGGGTTGACCCAAATGGGTGCCTACGTACCTACTATTCATGATCAAACAAGTCGTAGTTCGCTTTTCCTGAAAATATTTAGTGGGTTTATAGATTTTAATTTTTTTTAAATCTCTTTTGATTTATGTTTTTACCATTTTTTTTTATTTTTCTAAAAAATCTAAGCCTAAGCTTTAATTTGACTTTTGCAAATAATTCTAAAGAAAAACATCAATTTTGGATTTATTTGAGAAAATGATTTTTCTAAGTGATGAAACTCATTTTTTTCTATTTTTATAATTTTTGAATTTTTATTAATTTTTTATTATTTTGTAATTTTTATGATTTTTTATGAGTTTTCATGATTTTTATAATTTTTTATTATTTTTATAATTTTTTTATTTTAATTTTTTCATGATTTAAAAATTTTCCTCCTAGGTTCTCATCTATCCTATTTTAAAGTCTAAAGTTTTATTATTATTTTTCTAATATTTTTATTTTTTTTCTATATTTTTATTCATTTATTATTTTTTATATTTTATTTTATTTTATTTTATTACATTTTTAGATCTTAAAAGAATCTAATTTCTAACATTTCTATTTGTTGAAATGTAAATAAAACATAAATAAATAAATAACCAAATAACAAATTAATAAATAAATGACAAGTTAAATAATCAATTCGGAATATAAAATAAATAAACTAATTCAAAATAAAAATAAATCGGAAAATCCGGAAAATCTGACTTACTTGGATCCGGGTCGGTGCGCGGGTCGGGTCAGATCGGGTCGAATCGAGTTGAACACGGCAGCGGGGAGTGCTCGTTGACAGCGTTCCGGTAGCCTTTTGCAGCGGGTGAGGTGTCAAATCCTAGGTTATCGAGGGTGAGGAATCCAATGGTGGCGATGGTTTGCTCCAGAAACGCCTCTTGGTGGTTGCTTAGCTCCTGATCGGCGGTCGCGGCTTCGATTTCCTCTGGTGGTCTCCGATTCACTCTTTTCTCTCACTTTCTCTCGCTTTTGATCTGTGTTCTGGCTTCCTCACTTCATCCTCTATTTATAGGCTCTCGAAATCGAGCTGGATAAGCTCGGATTTCCACCAATCGAGGCAAATCGGATTTGTGGTTAAATGAACCAACTCCGATTCGTGTAAATCCTTCGATTTGTTGAGATTTGATTCCAATTGGATGATGTTTATCTCAATTCTGTTGGAGATCTGTTGGATTTGTGCAAAAAAATCGAATCGAAACGGCCGAAATTCGAATTTTTCCCTCGCCGGCGATCTCAGACCGAGGTTGAAGACGATCATGCGCCCGGCGCGTGCGTTCCCTCCAGCCAATCAGATGCTGCCACGTGTCCTGGGTAAATGAAAAAAATCGCAAAACGCGGAAACTGCTTCCCCCGCGTTTCGAACCCCAACCTTGCACCTGCACGCACCCACTTAACCATGGCTCGGACCAACTGAGTTAGCCCATTTTCCTGATTTTGTTTATTTCGCAAATTGCATATATGCAATGCGATTTTTTTATTTTTTTGTATTTTTTGAAATTTCAAAAATTTGTAAAAATTATTTATTCATTATTATTGCCATTTCTGAAATCATTTTTCAAAATTGATGTGTTTTCCTATTTATTTTTATTTTTTTGAATATTTTTATTATTTTTGCCAAATTGGAGAAAAATTGGAAAAAATTGAAAATTGTTTATTATTAATTATTATTTATTCTTAGGGCAAAAATTGGGTGTTTACAGCTGTGTATTAAAATGTTCATACATATTAAAAGGAAAAAAAGTATACATTCCAAATCCAAAAAAATATTTCAAAGCCAAGGATAGTAGACATCTTTTTCCCCCTTTTTATTTTCTTATAGAATAATTAATAAAGTCCTTATTTTTGTTGAATCAAAATCAAAAATAAACCAAATAATTTAAAATACTACCTTTAACCTCCTTTCTTTGTCTATCAAAAGAGATACAAAATTTCTCCTTTCATAAGTGATGTCCTTTCTCTCTTCCTCTTACCCTAATGATTTTACACTAGTCCTTTCTCTTCTATATGAGCCTTCATCTCTCCTTTTTTTTTCCTCGTTGCAAGTGAATAGTGAATCTACTTAAGAGTTTTGAGTGATGTAAGCTAAAGTAGTATAAAAGGGAGGTCTTGCAAAGATTTGACAAGTGAGTGGTTAAATTGAGAATTTATCATTTGGACAATAAGATTTTAATTAAATTTGATATTGTTTAATGAAGGAGATTAATAATTTAAGTATAGCTATGGAGTGTGGTTGAAGGTTGTAGGTTTTGGTTTATAGAACACATTTCAAGGATGAGTTATGTTCCCTTTCTCTCTCCTTCCATTCCTCTTCCTTTCGCTCTATAGTTTTGTAAGATTTGACAGCAATTAAGCTAATTGAATCCGGTTATAAATATTTGGTTTTAAGGCTATAATTGATAATTGATGTATTGATTAATTGCGGTAGTACTTTTATGTGTCTTATGTTGTTGATATAAAGTTAAAGGTGTGGATTTGAAAACATTATAGTATGTTTACCAAAGTAGAATTAGATCAAAGAGGACATGGGTTTGAAATCAGAAGAGAAAGGATTGGGTTCTAAAATTGAGTTGATCAAATTTATTTTAGGCTAATAAATATTACTTTCACTTTTGACCTAGTTTAAGGTGAGGATTTTAGTCAACCAATACCCATTTTGCTTAATCCATTTTTCATCCTAATCAACCAAATTTTTTCCTACAAACCATGTTCAACTATTTTTAAAAATATGGTTAACATAAGTGAAGGGTGTATTTTAAGTTTTTTTAGCTTCCTAGGTTTAAGAACTTTAATTGAATTCCTATGAAAATAATTCTTGAAGTTTAAAAAGATGTTAATAGTTGTTTTATAACAATTTTTTAACATTATTAACCAAGTATATTGATTCTATCTATTCAAATCAAATGAGCTAAAAATTGGATGATACAACTTGGATTTCACAAAATATGAATTTCATTGATTCTTTAAAAGACTTAGAGTTAGAATATAAGCATGTTATTATTAGTAGTACCAATAATAATGTTTGGATTGGTGATGAAGATGGTAAGAATGATGGTTATAGTGAAAAAAGAGTTAGCAATAGTTTTTATTTTTAATGATGAAAATAAAGCTCACAATTTTTCTTTTTCTATCTTTGTATTTTATTATTATTATTTATACCATAATACATTTCATATTGGCACTATTATTCATATTGTAATTTTATGCATTAGCATAATAAATGCTAATTTATTTATACTACAAGTATATAACTTTTCTTGCAAGTTGTGACTAAAATTTATATTGAATTTATTTATTTCCATCTTATATTTCATGTTTTTATGCCTATAATAAACATATTGATTATTTTTTTAAAGCTATTTTATTTAGAATGTAGAAAATTATATTTTTACGTTTCGATTCTATATTTCAATTCTACATACCCTTTGGCGATTCTAAGCTCCTTCTCATTGGAACCGATCTTTCCTTCTTCTTTTGATAACAACAAGCTTTTTCTAGAGTAATTCTGTGGACTAATACCTATCAAATAAGTTTACACTTCACTCAACATAGTTTCTTACAATACATTTTGCACCAAGTGGTTTAACCCCTTTGTACATGCTTAAATCATGGGTCCACTTAGTGTCGAAGTTTGGTTTGGAGCTTGATTCCCATTATTCCCCTAGGGTTGATGAAGATTTACCCTCAAATCTATTAATTCTTTTGTTGATACTTTATCATAATCTAGTGCATAAGCTAATAAAACTACAGTATTAAATGTAGCAAGAACACCTCTAAAACCATTAGGAAACTTTAATTTGAAAGAATTATCATTCAGCTTTTGAAGAAATTTAAATGGTCCATCAGCACTAGGTGCTAACTTATATTGCCTCTAGTTTGGAAACCTTTCTTTCCAAAGATGTAGCCATACCAGATCCCTAAGTTAAAACTCCTTATGCTTCCTTCGCTTATCTCCGTACTATTTTTGTTTTGCCATGATCTTCTTAAGCTTCTCAATTACCTTTTGATGTAGCCTCTTAATCATACTAATACACTCTTCTCTAGAAGCTACTATAGGTCTCATATCTTTAAAAAAAAAAAAAGGATTATACCCATATACAATTCCAAAAGGTGATTTTCCTATTAAATTGTGAGTTGACCTATTATAAATATGTTTCACAACAAGTAAACACTCATCCTAATCTATTAAGTTCTTGCCTGTAGTAGGTCTCAACAATGTTCCCAAAGTATGTTTGACTACTTCTGTTTGTCCATCATTCTAAGGATATCAAACTGTATAGAACATCAATTTAGTTCTTAGCTACTTTTACAAGGTCTTTGAAAAGAAACTCATAAATTTAACATCTCTACTTGATACAATGCTATAAGGAATTCCATATAATTTGACAACTTCCCATAAAAACAAATTAGAAACATACAAGGCATTATCTGTTTTATAGCATGGAATGAAATATGCCATTTTGTTGAATCTATCCACTACTGCTAAAATAGAATATTTTCCCCTAACAGTCTTTGGTAATCTCAAAATAAAATTCATACTAATTTCCAACCATGGCTTAAATGGTATGGGTAAATGCATGTAAACTCTAAAAGCCTTTTGCTTGCTCTTAACCATCCTACATGCTACACACTTTTGGACCACATTATGCACATCCATCATCATGTTAGGCCAATAAAAATACTCCTTCAATAATTCACAAATTCTCCCCAAAGTAACCTAACAATCCTCTAAAATGTGTCTCTTTCACCAACAATTCTCTCATTGATCATGTGGGATTGCATAACTTGCCCTTTTGAAATAGATATTCTTCCACCAAGTAGTAATCATTTGCTGCTATTCCATTTCCACTTCTTGCCATTATAGAATTAATGAATTGATCCTCAACATACTATATTTTGAGCAAACTAAAACCAAGTAATCCCATTTGCATAATAGTAATTAGCACATACCTTTATGACAATGCATTGGCTACAAAATTTGTATTTCCCTTCTTATACTTGATAAAACAAGTAAAACTCTTAAAAAACTCAACTCACTTTGCTTACCTTTGAGATAATTTCTATTGATCTTTCAAGTACTATAGAGATTTATGATCATTATAGATAATAAACTCTTTTGGAAGCAAATAGTGCCACCAAGTAGTAAGAGCTCTAACCAAGGAATGGAGTTCTTTATCATGTATAGAATAATTGAGTGCTGCTCTACTCAACTTCTCACTAAAGTAAGCAATAGATTGCTTTTCCTACATTAGAACAACCGCAATACCAACTCCAGATGTATCACACTCTAACTTAAAAGTCTTTTCAAAATTAGGAAGAATTAGCACAAGAGTAGTAGTAACCTTTTGCTTTATTTTATCAAAAATCTTTTATACACTTTCATGCCACTTGAACTCCGCATTCTTCTTTATCATGTCTATTAATGGAGCTACAATAGTACTAAAACTTTTAACAAACCTTTGATAAAATGAAGCGAGTCCATGAAAATTTCTAAGTTTTACCACAGACTTCGAAAACGGGCCACTCTACAATAGAGTTAACCTTCTCTAAATCAGCCTTAACTCATCCTCTTGATACAACAAACCTTAAAAGCACTAATTTCTCTAGATAAAATGTATACTTCTTTAAGCTGATATACAACTTCTTTTCCCTCAACATAAGAAATGTAAAACACAGATGCTTCTGGTGACTAGTTATGTCACAACTATAAACAAGAATATCTTCAAAGTAAACCATGAAAAACTTACATATAAAATCTCACAGAATATGATTATTAGCCTCATAAAAGTTCTTGGTGCATTGGTCAATTAAAATGGCATGGCCACCCACTCATAGAGTCCATGCTTCAACTTAAAGGTAATCTTCCACTCATCTCTAGTTTTGATACAAATTTGATGATATCCACTCTTTAAATCAATCTTAAAAAGATCTTAGTACCTTGTATTTCATCTAACATGTCATCAAGGCACGAAATAAGATACCTATACTTGACATTAATCCTATTGATAACACAACTATCTACACACATCCTCCATAACCTATTCTTCTTTGTAACTAATAAGGCA
This sequence comes from Laguncularia racemosa, assembly GCA_037954665.1. NCBI lineage: Eukaryota > Viridiplantae > Streptophyta > Magnoliopsida > Myrtales > Combretaceae > Laguncularia > Laguncularia racemosa. The sequence continues at coordinate 305,515 of JBBMOL010000222.1, read as the reverse complement.
AGTGCAACACACAAACTTGTACTCTCTATCATACCCTTAGTCAATTAACTCATCCACTTGCCTCTTTAATTTCTTTGCTTCTTCGGGATTCATACAATAAGCTAGCTTATTTGGTAACATAGCTCTAGGTATAAGATTAATGTTGTAACGCCCCGTAAGCCAGAATGACACAACTTGCTATGTGTCCCTATAAGGTAAAGACACGTTAAGACTCTTAACTTAGCTAATACTCTATAACCTACAATAATAGTTACTCATAGTTAAAATAATTCATCTAACTACGTTCATAATGATTCAAATAAAACCCATTACAAGAAACCAAATTCTTGTAAGAAAATCTTGGTACATCATTCTTAATCAAAGTCTAAAAATAGTTGAACTTCTAGAAATTTACTAGCATATCATACTCCAACAGAAGTCGCCATGTCAATACATGTAAAGAACTTTAGTTTCTTCCTTTGCCTAGTCATTATAGTAGTAACAATAATCTACATCGCTCCCATCCTATGCACATGACCCTAGCTCCTCATCATAGGAAGTGTATTCATATATGCCTACAATTAAAAAAAAAAAATGATCCCTAAAGGGTAAGCTAATGTCCATTACATATAACCCGCAAACACATGTGCATGATTAAGGATAACTTAAGTCACATACATCGATGCAATAATATAAAAATTCAAACAACAAGTTATTATTTCATTTAGTTCATAGAACAACAAAGGGGTACTCATGTTCTCACCAAACCATATATATATACTTAATACACAATACTGTGTTGAGAGTTGCCACTATGAGCCCCAACACCCATGAGTCTCTAAATCTACTTAGATCATTTCAATGCATGAATCCACTAGCGATAGTGTCATAGAAAGATAATTAAGGTACCTCTTAGGGATCTGCCACTATGGGCTCCTAAGCTAAGCTAAGCTAATAGGAAGCATATACCTACAGGATCCATCACTAGGGTAAGAGTTAAAAGGTTATAAAATTTGGCAATGAGGGTCCTTTTTGAACAATTAGACCTGAAGAATATTTATTTAGTATCTTCTTTTATATTACATATTTGTTGTGCATTCCAATAGGTACACTTGTGGGTTTTTACAAGACAGTAATGAATTCACTAAAGCTCAGTTTGTGGGTTATTCATAGACCTACATAAATCAAAGAAGAACCAGTCCAATAATTGTTCCATGGAAGTGAAGAACCGACCATTATGAGGGTTTATTTGTAATTGTCTTTTATTGATTCAAAACCGGCCATTATTGGTTTTATTTGTAATTTGGTTTTGTTGTTTTTACCTTAATTAGAAAAAGTATAAATACTTGCTAAATAGGTTTTAGAGGGGACTTTTTGAACATTACATATCTGAATTTTGTGCCGTAGAGAGCTCCTCCTCACGCATCCTCTACTCTTATCAATTTCACTTGTGAAATTGTGACAAGTTGGCTTAGGAATTCTTGTGAGTCATATCAAGATTTTCTTAAGTTGCATTCGATTATTGCTAGTGAGTAATATCTAGTTATAATTGGTTGATCTTTGTTTGTTGCTTTCACGCCAAGTTAGGGTTCATGTATTGCTAGGTTGTCACGCTAATTGTAAGGATTAGAATTGAATTGTTCCTTGTATTTGATTGGTATTGGAATCCACTTGTAATACTTCTAATTTGGTTCATGCCATTGAGGGTTGTTGGTCCTTGATTTCATGCCATTTAGGGATTTTTATCTACAATTTTTTCACGCCATTTTAGTTAGAATTAAATCAATTGTGTGTGTTCTTGTTGATTGGTATTGAGATCCCTTGACCACATCATAATTTGGTATCAGAGCACGGTTTTGAGAAGGGAATTTTTGTGATTTTCATTTGGGGATTTAGGGTTCTTGTTCTTCCATTTCTTAATTGAAGTTATTTGAAGTGGAATTGAAGTAATTGTGTGTGATTGTGTCGTGACATACTTTGTTGTTGCGAAATTAGAAGTGGAATTTCAGAATTTGATGAGATCTATGATGAGAGCCAAGCCGGAAGAAGAAATGTGGATCTTCTTGAAGTGCCGCCTGGACCGATCACAAGAAATCGAGCAAAACGATTCAAGGAAGCACTTAACGGGTTGATAAAGGTTGTCCATGAGCCGGAAAGGATTGGAGCAATCATGAAGTTGGAACGGATTGGAAACAACCATGGGAAGACCCTTGCTCTTATACAAGTCACACCGGACACGGGTTGAAGAGGGCGTGTACTTTCAAGGCATCGGCCGTGTATAGAGTCAAGCAAATCCACAGAAAGATACACGGCTAAAGTACATAGGCATGTATGTTGCCAGAAGTTGCACAGAAAGATACATGGCCAAAGTACACGGGCGTGTATGTTGCCTAGAAGTTGCACAGAAAGGTACATGACCAAAGTACATGGGCGTGTACACGGCCGTGTATCCCCTGCCGGCCAACTTGTTCTGTTTTCGCGTTTTTTACGCCACTTATCTAAACTACGTCATTTTGGACTTGTTTTACACGAATTGTAACCCTAGTATAAAAGCTCCTAGGGTTTAGAACAATGAACAAGATACATCTTTGAACATTAAACACTTTTGAGAGGCACCTCTCTTAGTTCTTCAAGAACTAAATCAAACTTATCGATTGATTTCCATGGCGTTCATCCCGACTTATCAATCGGTCTTTCATCCCGATTGTGGTGTCTTCATTTTATACCAAGGTTCTTGTCTTGCTTATAGACAACGGGTCGCGGTTTCCACTTTAGGTGTTTGGGCATCTTAGGAAATGAATTTTCGAACGTATTGGTATTAGGTTTCGTCACGGGTTGGCGTGGTTCGTATCAGTTTGGTATTAGAGCTTAGGTTTGTCAAAACATCAAGTTCGGTTGAGGAAGGTAATATCAAAAACCCTAACTCCAATCATTCATATCAATTATCGTATTCAATTTCGTAGTATTGATTGTCTTTTGATAGTGTAATATCGCCTAGGAGATTGTTAAAAAAAAGAGAGTAAAAATCACGACAAAAAAAAAAAAGAAGAGAAAAGAAAAGAAAAGAAAAACGTGATCAAAAGCAAAGCAGAGACAAAAAAAAAATTCGGATAAAAAAATAGAGGAAAATTTACGAACCCTAGAGTTGTTTTGAATTCTATGGAAGGAAATTGGTGTAGTTCGGGTTAGTTCCAAGAGAATTGAGAAGAGGAAATTGGCAAGTTGATGTCATCATTATTTGTGAGAATACACGAGTGACTGTGTGATATCGTCATTTGAGCGAAACACGTAAGGGAGTGTATCGTGAGGTTTAATTATATATATATATTTGTGTTAGTAGTAATCTTTTCTGTAGGGACTATGTCGAGACAACATTCTCCTGAAGGTGAGAGGGGAAGGTTTGATGCTAGGTTAGTAATTGAGGCGTTGAGGGGAGAAATGAAGAGGATGTTCCAAGAAGGAATGGAACAAATTCATGAGACGGTAGAGCAAAGACTAGAGCAATCCACAAACGTATTCCAAGGGTGTAAGCGGGAGAGTCGTTCTAGGAGAGTACCGAGGGGTGGAGATGAAATGTCGGTGATGAATTTGATGAGCCTTCTGTTGGGATTTATAGAGGATATAGTGGTCGGAATAAAGGAACTAGGGATTGGGAAGATAGAGGAGATAGGAATACAGAGATGATCAATTGAGTAGCATAAAGATGAAGATTCCTCCTTTCTAAGGGAAGAATGATCCCGAGGCGTACTTAGAGTGGGAGAAAAAGGTGGAGATGGTGTTTGATTGTCACAACTATAGTGGGAGAAAGAAAGTAAAACTTGTTGCCATTGAATTTTCGGATTATGCTATAATGTGGTGGGATCAATTAATGTTGAATAGAAAGAGGAGTGGCGAGCCACCTATTGAGTCTTGGGAAGAGATGAAAAGAGTATGAAGAAGCGGTTTGTACCTGCGTATTACTATCGTGAATTGCACAACAAGTTGCAAACTCTTAGGCAGGGAAGCCAGAGTGTAGATGAGTATTTCAAGGAGATGGAAGTCACTATGATTAGGGTGAATGTAGAGGAGGATAGAGAGGCTACAATGGCTAGATTTCTTGCAGGGTTGAATAGAGAAATCCAAAATGTTGTTGAATTGCAGCATTATGTAGAATTGGAGGATATGGTCCACATGGCTATAAAAGTTGAGAACCAGCACAAGAGGAGAGGTAGTAGTAATGCACAGTTGCAACAGGGTAATGGTTCATCCTCTTGGAAGAATAATCAATGGAAGAAGGAAGAAAAGCCTTTACCCACCAAACCAAAAGGGGAGCTGAGGCAAGCGGGTTCTACTCCTGGTAATCAAGGTAACCCTGAATCTTCTACTTCTAGAAATCATGACATTAGATGTTTTAAATGTCAAGGTAGAGGCCATATTGCTAGTCAATGTCCAAATAGGCGTGTGATGATTTTGCGTGATGATGGAGAGTTTGAGACTGAGGGGGATAGTGAAGAAGAGGATATGCCTCCATTAGAGGATGCTAGTGATGATGAGGAGCCTACAATGGGAAGGCTAGTGGCAGTAGTGAAGAGAGCTTTGAATGTGCAGGTGAAGGAAGAAGAGGAGGTGCAAAGGGAGAATATATTTCATACTAGATGTTATCTAGGAGATCACATTTGTAGTTTGATTATTGATGGGGGAAGTTGCACCAATATAGTGAGTAATTTTATTGTTGAGAGGCTGGGGCTTAAAACTGTTAGACACCCTAGTCCATATAAATTGTAGTGGTTGAATGATAGTGGTGAGACTAAGGTGAGTAAGCAAGCCTTGATTGGGTTTCGCATTGGTAGGTATGATGATGAGGTGTTATGTGATGTAGTGCCAATGCAAGCATGTCATGTGTTGTTGGGGAGGCCATGGCAATTTGATAGGAAGGTTGTGCATGATGGCTTTTCTAACAAGTATACGCTTGTTCACCAAGGGAAGAGCTTTAATCTTAAACCGTTAACACCTAAACAAGTGTATGAGGACCAGTTGCAGCTACAACAGTCGTTTGCAAAACACAAGGTGAGTGAAAAGCAGAGTGAGAGTGAGAGAGCAAAAGACAATGAGAAGAAAAAGGAATATAAAAGTCAAGATCAAAAGGAAAAGGAGAGGAAGGCTAGAAAGAGTGTGAGAGGCCAAGTTGAAGGGGGATCAACTTTGGTGGTGAGTGAAAGGGAGAGGGTAGCCTTGCAAAAGGAGAGTTGTGTGGCAAGAGCGAGTGTAGTAAGGAGAGCGTTAGTGATGAGGCAACCTATGTTATTTCTGGTTTTTAAGGAAACATGTTTGAGTACTAATGAATTATATAACTCTTTGCCTAGTGTGGTTGTGTTTCTTGTGCAGGACTTTGAAAATGTCCTTCTAAAGGAACTCCAAAGGCAGGTCGATGAATTAATGGAGAAGGGATACATAAGAGAAGGCATGAGTCCATGTGCAGTGCCTGTGATTTTGGTGCCTAAGATGGATGGGACATGGAGACTGTGTGTTGACTGCAGTGCCATCAACAACATTACAGTAAAGTATCGTCATCCTATTCCTTGCTTAGATGACTTCTTAGATTGGTTATATAAGTATAGTGTCATTCTCATGAGCCTTGGATAGATATGTCCATAGATTTTGTGTTAGGATTATCTAGGCCTAGGCATAGTCGAGATTCTATTTTTGTGATTGTGGATAGGATTTCTAAAATGGTTCATTTCAGTCCTTGTCATAAAACTGATGATGCTATACACATTGTTGAATTGTCCTTTAGAGAGGTAGTGCGTCCGCATGGTATACCTAGTAGCATTGTTAGTGATAGGGATGTAAAGATTTCGAGTCATTGTTGGAGAGTAATGTGGGAATAGTGGGGAACTAAACTAATGTTTTTGACTATCCGTCACCCACAAACTGATGGGCAAATTGATGTGGTTAACAGTACTTTAATTCAATTGTTGAGGGCAATCATAGAGACGAACATTAGGACCTGGAAGGATTGCCTACCATTTGTGGAGTTTGCATATAATAGGGCTTTACATAGCACTACTCATTGTTTACCATTTGAGATTGTGTATGGTTTAAACCTACTAGATCCTATTTATTTATTTCCATTGTCACTTAACAAGTTTGTGAGTTTTGATGCTGATTTTAAGACAGATTTCATGAGAAGGCTAAATATTGAGCGAAGAGCGGAGCAGTATGTGAAACAAGCCAACAAGGGTTGCCGACAAGCCGTTTTTGAACCTGGAGATTGGGTTTGGGTTCACATGCGCAAAGAGTGGATTCCTGTACAGCGTAGATCTAAATTATTTCCTAGAGGCGATGGACCAATTCAAATTCTTGAGTGCTTCAATGATTATGCATACAAGAAAGATTTACTAGGTAAGTATCCAGTAAGTGTCATGTTTAATGTTACTGATCTAAGTCCATTTGATGCAGGCAATGATTTGAGGACAAATCCTTTTCAAGAGGAGGGGAATGATGAGATCCATGATGAGAGCCAAGCCGGAAGAAGAAATGTGGATCCTCTTGAAGTGCCGCCTGGACCAATCACAAGAAATCGAGCAAAACGATTCAAGGAAGCACTTAACGGGTTGATAAAGGTTGTCCATGAAGCCGGAAAGGATTGGAGCAATCATGAAGTTGGAACGGATTGGAACAACCATGGGAAGACCCTTGCTCTTATACAAGTCACACCGGACTCGGTTTGAAGAGGGCGTGTACTTTCAAGGCACGACCGTGTATGGAGTCAAGCAAATCCACAGAAAGATACACGGCTAAAGTACACGGGCGTGTATGTTGCCAGAAGTTGCACAGAAAGGTACACGGCCAAAGTACACGGCCGTGTATCCCCTGTCAGCCAGCTTGTTCTGTTTTCGCATTTTTTACGCCACTTATCTAAACTACGTCGTTTTGGACTTGTTTTACACGAATTGTAACCTTAGTATAAAAGCTCCTAGGGTTTAGAACAATTAACAAGATACATCTTTGAACATTAAACACTTTTGAGAGGCCCCTCTCTTGGTTCTTCAAGAACTAAGTCGAACTTATCGATTGATTTCCATGGCGTTCATCCCGACTTATCAATCGGTCTTTCATCCCGATTGTGGTGTCTTCATTTTATACCAAGGTTCTTGTCTCGCTTATAGACAACGGGTCGCGGTTTCCACTTTAGGTGTTTGGGCATCTTAGGCAACGAATTTCCAAACGTATTGGTATTGGGTTTCGTCACGGGTTGGCGTGGTTCGTATCAGAATTAGTCCTTTGTAATCTTCATCTTGCCATGAGCTCTTTGTGTGTGGAAGAAGGGGAAGTTATTTAAATTTGAATTCCATAATTGGAATTTCATAATTTGAAGTACTTGTAGAGTGTGTCGTGTGTTTCCTTTTGGTTTCAAAAGGGGAAGTGTAATTTTTTTTTCAGATTTGCATTGTGATTGTTCATCTTACTGTGGAGAATTTAGAAATATTTTGAATTCAAACTCAATCATTACTTGTAGAGTTAATTGTGTATTAATCACTTTAAATACACTTTGACTAGTTGGAATTATTTGCTTGCCATGTGAAGTAGTGTCCATATTTGCTTCCCTTTGTCTTGTGTTGCCGTGGTGTTTTGTTGTGCAAGTGGAGTGTGGGAGTTGTGTGTGACGTAATTGTGTATTAAAGTGCGGGTTATGTTGCCGTGTGTGTTGTTGTGTAGCACCGTAGAAGTGTGTAAGTGTGTGGTAGTGATTAAACCATGTAGGTGTGGTGTGAGGTGTGTGTTGTAGAGTTTATGTGGTGATTAAAGCTTGTACTATAAAGTGAGTGTTGTGTATTGAAGTGTGGAAAAGTGTGTGTGTGTGTGAAGTATCGTTATAAGGTTGAAAAATGGGTGTTGTGTGTATTGCATTTAACATGAAGTATATTGCACTTACCTTAAATTGTTTTTGTATTTCAACAAATCAATTCATCAACCATGTTGAATGATACTATAAATGGAGGACTTGGCAATGAGGCCAATAATCAGGAGGGAGGTGATTTGTATTTATCTATTAATGTATTATGCCAAACTTTGACTTCATTTCCTACCATTGATGATAAACAAAGGGAAAATTTGTTCCATACCTCTTGTAGAGTACAAGGTAATCTATGTGCTATTATTATTGATGGCAATAGTTATATTAATGTAGTGGCTGCATCATTAGTATTGAAATTGAAACTTGTAACTACCTCACATCTAAAACCCTATAAATTGCATTGGCTGAGTGAGTAGGGTAGTCTTCATGTTACCTAGAGGGCTAGGGTACCTTTCAGTATAGGGGATAAATATCATGATGAGATTGTATGTGATATCCTTCCCATGTATGCATCCTATATATTGCTTGGCAAGCCTTGGTTGTATGACAGGACGGTTTTGCATGATGGCTATAGAAATACTTATATGTTCCAGCAAAAGGGTAAACATATAGTGTTGAACCTAATGTCACCATTAGAGGTCCAAGAGATTCAAAGGCAAATGAGTCAACCTTCAGAGGACCAAGAGGTTTAGAGGTAGATGAGTCAACATTTAGAGGACCAAGAGGTTCAGAGGCAAATAAATAAACCTTCAGAGGTATAAGAAGTTCAGAGGTAAATGAGTAAACCTTTAGAGGACCAAAAGGTTCAAAGATATATAAGTAAAACTGGGAAGAAGAAGAACTTATTGGTGGGACAGTTTGAGTTAGGGCAGGCCATAGCAGATGTGACGCGAACCTTAGATATCGATCTAAGACCCAACGATCAATAAGGATTCAAACCCTAGAATCAAAATTGAATCAAATGAATTAAACGTAACCTGACCCCAATCGAACATGTCGAATGGAACCCAAGCTATCACGAATCGATTTCCCCAAGCGTTTAGGATGAAGAAATCAAGATTAGTTCTATTCGGAAGAACTAAAGGAAGAGAGAACTCTCTCAAAAATCTCATTCACAATATGATAAATCTGATAATGATGTTTCAAATGTCGTACAAAGGAGTTTATATTCATCATTAATTAAAAGCTGGCGGTCTAAATACATCCAAGGCCGCTTTGAAATAAAAAAAAAAAAAAACAACGGATGGTTGGCCGGCGGTGTAAATTCCAAGGCCGGCAGCCTAGGTGATAGGTTGGCGGCCTTTCCTTTGCTGGTGGTCGTTAATGCAATTCCGATGTCCTCCGCTTCATCCCGCTTTGATATATGATGTTCATGAGCTTAGGACTTGTGTTAGAGTTGTGTCGAATCACCTCTTGCTCCTGAAGTTCCACAATCAACCCTTGCAATGCCTCATTCATTCGCTTGGTCCGTGATCGTGTCATAGGACCCCCGATACCTTGTAAAGGGTTATTAGCTTTGACTAGCTCCTGAGTGTTGGATGCCTTCCGATCTCTATCATTCCCCCTTTCCTCGAAAGGATTCGTCCTTGAATTACCTGCATCATATAACAAAAGATCAGAAACATTAAAAGTAGCGCTTACATTACCGTATTGACTTGGCAAATCAAGTTTGTAAGCATTGTCGTTGACGTGCTCCAACACTTGAAAAGGTCCATCTCCCCTAGGATGCAATTTAGACTTCCGCTGTGTAGCAAACCTTTCTTTTCTCAAATGTAACCAAACCCAGTCTCCAGGTTGAAAGGTAAGCTTGACACGACCCTTATTTACTTGTCGAGCATAGTGCTCATTCTTCTTCTCAATGTTAGCTCGACCTTGGCATGCAATTCCCTAACTAACTCTACTTTTCTCTTTCCATCAACATCAACAAATTCATTAGGAAGCAAGCGTAAAATATCCAAGGGAGTCAAAGGATTAAATCCATACACAATCTCAAATGGTGAGTATGGTGTAGTAGAATGCACAGCTCTATTGTGTGCGAATTCAACATGAGGCAAACAATTTTCCCATTGTTTTAAGTTTTCAAAACAGCACACAACAATTGTGAAAGGGTCCTATTAACTACTTCTGTTTGACCATCCCTCTGAGGATGTGCAACAGTAGAAAATAACAATTTAGTTCCCAATCAGTTCCACAAAGTGCGCTAGAAATGGCTGAGAAACTTAACATCCCTATCACTTACTATGGACCTTGGCAGGCAATGCAAACGCACAATTTCTTTAAAAAATAAATCAGCAATATGTGTTGCATCATTAGTTTTAGAACAGGCAATAAAGTGAGCCATTTTGCTAAACCTATCAACAACAACAAATATGTTATCCTTGCCATTACTAGATCATGGCAAACCTAGAACAAAGTACATAGAAATGTCAGTCCAAGGCTGATGAGGTATAGGTAATGGGATGTATTCTCCATGTGGCATTACTTTGGATTTAGCCTGTTTACACACAATGCATTTTTCACACACAGCTTGCACATCATGTTTCATCTTAGGCCAGTAAAAATGCTCATGCAAAATGTCCAAAGTTTTCTGTATACCAAAGTGCCCCATTAGTCCACCCCCATGTGTTTCTCTAACAAGCAATTCACGCAAGGAACATTTAAGAACACAATTTTTTTCTTTCTTAAACAGAAACCCCTCATGCTTATAAAAATCAACATATGCATGCTCAGAAACAACACTCTACACTTAACCAAAATCAGCATCATTCTCATACAAATCTTTGATAAACTCAAATCTAAGCAATTTTGTTTGTAAAGAAGTCAGAAGTAAATACCTCCCGGATAGTGCATCAGCCACTACATTTTCTTTCCCTTGCTTGTATTTGATAACATAAGGAAAATTTTCAATAAATTCCAGCCACCTAGCATGCCTTTTGTTTAACTTACCCTGAGTCTTCAAGAACTTCAAGCTTTCATGATCTGAGTGAATAATGAACTCCTTAGGCCATAGATAGTGCTGCCAAGTTTGTAAAGTCCTCACTAATGCGTATAGCTCCTTATCATAGGTAGGATAATTCAATGCCGCCCCATTAAGCTTTTCACTAAAGTAAGCAATTGGCTTGGAATCCTACATCAAAATACCACCAATACCTTTCTCAGAAGCATCACATTCAATTTCAAAGACTTTTTCAAAATTAGGTAGAACAAGCAAAGGTGCATTGGTCAGCTTTTCTTTCAAAGTATTGAAAGCTTTCTCATGTATTTTAGTCTACCTAAACTCAGCATTCTTTTTAACAAGGTCATTTAAAGGAGCAGCTATAGAACTAAAATCCCTCACAAATCTCTTATAAAAGCCTACTAAGCCATGAAAGCTTCTGACCTCATTAGCATTCTTAGGTGTTGGCCATTCCTTGATCGCTTTTACCTTCTCCTCATCAACAGAAATCCCCTGTGCACCTACAATAAAACCCAAAAACACCACAAACTCCATGCAAAAGGTACATTTCTTTAAATTTGAAAATAACTTATTTTCTCTCAAAATAGTGAAAACCATTTGCAAATGCTGAACATGTTCTTCTAGACTTTTATTGTAGACTAAAATGTCATCAAAATAGACTACAACAAATTTTCCTATGAAAGTACGAAGAACATGATTCATTAATCTCATAAACGTACTTGGTGCATTTGTTAAACCGAAAGGCATTACCAACCACTCATAGAGACCATATTTGGTTTTAAAAGCGCTTTTCCATTCATCTCCTTCTCTCATGCGTATTTGGTAATAACCATTCTTTAAATCAACCTTTGAAAACAAACATGCACCATGCAGTTCATCTAACTTATCATTAAGCCTAGGTATGGGATGTCGGTACTTAACTGTGATTTTGTTGATGGCTCGACAATCCACACACATGCACCATGATCCATCCTTCTTTGGAACCAGAATAATAGGAACCGAACATGGGCTAAGGCTCTCTTTCACAAAACCCCTTTCTACTAGTTCATCCACTTGCCTCTGAATCTCCTTTGTCTCCTCTGGATTTTCTTTATAGGCTGGTCTATTTAGAATTGAGGCACTTGGAACGAAGTCGATTTGATGCTCAATACCTCTCAATGGAGGTAACCCACTAGGTATCTCCTTAGGGAACAAGTCAGCAAACTCCTGCAAAAGAGAAACAACAACTGCAGGCGAAGAAAGGTTAAGATGGTCAGTGGAAAAATAAACATCCTTGTACATCAGTACAAGTAAATGCTGTTTTGCCTTCAAGGTACCTTCAATCTCACTTGCATCGTCAATTTCACTTGTGTTTCCCTCTAATTCTTTTCTCTCATGGCTCACAAGTGTATTTTTACCACTCGCTTTCATAATCTCGCTCTTCTTTTCTTGTTCAATCTTGTGTTTCCCTCTCTCTTTGAACTCTCTAACAATCCTCAACTGATCCTCACTAGCCTCCCAAGGATTAAGGGGTATCAAAACCACCTGTCTTTTGTTCAGAATAAAGGAATACCTATTATGATACCCATCATGGGTGACCATTCTATCAAACTGCCAAGGTCGTCCCAATAAGATGTGGCAAGCCTGCATAGGTACCACATCACATAATACCTCATCACGGTATTTTCCTATAGAGAAAGAAACCAGTACCCTCTTGGTCACTTTAACCTCCCTACATTCACTCAACCGTTGCAACTTACAAGGCTGATCATGCTTCACAGTTTTCAGGCTCAATTTATCAACAAATAACGTGCTAGCAACATTTGTACAACTACCACTATCAATAATCAAACTACACACCTTGTTATTCACATGGCATCTAGTATGGATGATATGCTCTCGCTGCACTTCATCACCCTCATTCTTAGGTTGAGTATTGAGAATCCGCCTGGTAACAAGAAATTCTCCCTTTACAGGACCTTCTATATCCACATCACTACAATCTTCCAGTGGGGGCATGTCATCATCATCCCCTGAACTCACACTCTCCACATCACCACTCTCCAAAAGGATCATCACCTTAGTGTTTGGGCACTACGATGCAATATGCCCATATCCCTGGCACCTGAAACACTTAATGTCACGTAATCTAAAAGTAGATTTGGTTTTAGTGTTACCTTTCAAATAAGATGTTGTGCCTTAGCCTTCTCTTCCTCCTTAGCTTTTGGTGATGATTTATTATTCTTCCAATTCAACTTCCATGATGAACTAGAAGTTGAATTATACCTGGAAGAACTTGAAGCTGGATTATACCTTGAAGTACTCTTTGCCTTCAATTGCTTCTCAATCTTGATCGCTTTATGCAACAATTCCTCAATATCTACAAATGCTGTAGATCAACGATATCAGCGATCTCCCTATTCAAGCCAGTAATGAACCTAGCCATTGTAGCTTCATCATCCTCTTCTACTTTAGCTCTAATCATGGCTATTTCCATTTCTTTGAAGTAATCCTCTACACTTTTGGACCCTTGTGTCAAGCTTTGCAGTTTCCTATGTAAATCCCTAAAATAATGAGTAAGAATGTACCTCTTCTGCATGATTGTTTTCATCTCATCCCATGTGCTGATAGGTCTCTCCCCATATTGTCTTCTATTTCTAACCAGTTGATCCCTCCATACACTCTCATAGTCAGTGAATTCGACTACTGCAAGTTTAATCTTCTTATCCTTTGAATAATTATGGCACTCAAATATGTGATCAACCTTTCGCTCCCACTCCAAGTATAATTCGGGGTCATTCTTTCCTTGAAAGGGTGGTATTTTCATCTTTATGCTACCCAAATTATTATCTCTCCTTTGGGTATTGTCTCTCCCCATCACAAAGTTATACTCTCCCACTTCAGTATCTTCTTCTAATTCCATTCTCACTCCCCTCCTCGGAAGCCTCTCAAATCTTCGACCCACTGTAGTGCTACCTGTAGGCTCCCTACTATGCTCCATCTTATCTATCCTTTGTTAGACTGGCTCCAACTCAGCCCTCATCATTTTTCTCATCTCACTCAACAACGCATCAAACATCAACTTATTATCTCCTACTCCCTTCTCCCTTTCAGGTGAACTTTGGCCAGACATGTTTGCTGCAACAAAGAACGCTAGTAATAAAAATATATCAAGGCCTCACAATTCACTCCCTCATGTGTTTACACTCAAAGATGAAAATTCACTCGTGTGTAACACAAATTTTGGGACTTCTCACAATATTAATCTCACACTCTATTTTTCCTTTACAAGTCCTTGTTCTAGAACTAACTCAATGAAATTTCTTCAAATAAACTACTAGGATAAATCAACGTGACAACTCAAAAAAAAAAAATTAAGCAACGAATAACGATGACAAACTCAATGACCGGAATGGAATATGAATGACTTGATAGGAAAAAAAATGAACTCGGACAGTTTATCTAATGAAATAAAATATCAATGGGAATTCAATCAACATTCAGCAACCCCCCCTTTTTTTTTTATTTCACGCTAAGAATTACTATTTGGAATGTGATATTCCTCGACTAGAATAAACAACGAGCAAGTGGATCTATTGGCCGAAGGAGACAATGAAAAAGGATTCTAAGTCCTTTAATGAAATCGGCAGCAGAATGTATAAATATATATATTATATGCCGATGGAATCTGGAACAATGGGAAATCACAAGAAGCAATTGTGCGACCAAATGACGACAGCAATAAACAATGGGATTAACGAGCCAAATTCCTACGAACGATTTTTTTTTAATAGACTACGATAGAAAATTCACATAATGAGTGAACAAATAAAATATGAACAACAATAGAAATTACTCGATTCAATGAGCCTCGGCTCTGATACTCAATGATGCGAACCCTAGATATCGATCTAAGACCCAACGATCAATAAGGATTCGAACCCTAGAATTGAAATTGAATCGAATGAATTAAACGTAACCCGACCCCAATCGAACACACCAAATGGAACCTAAACTATCACGGATCGATTTCCCTAAGCGTTTATGATGAAGAAATCAAGATTAGTTCTATTCGGAAGAACTAAAGGAAGAGAGAACTCTCTCAAAAATCTCATTCACAATATGATAAATCTGATAATGATGTTTCAAATGTCGTATAAAGGAGTTTATATTCATCATTAATTAAAAGCTGGCGGCCTAAATACATCCAAGGCCGGCTTTGAAATAAAAAAAAAAAACGGATGGGTTAGGTCGGCCAGTAGGCCAGTGGTGTAAATTCTAAAGCCGGCAGCCTTCATAGCTGGCGTACCTTGCCTTTTAAAGGCCTGCCAATTCTAGGCCGGCAGCCTAGGTGATAGGTTGGCGGCCTTTCCTTCACTGGTGGTCGTCAATGTAATTTTGATGTCCTCCGCTTCATCCTCGCTTTGATATATGATGTTCATGAGCTTAGGACTTGTGTTAGAGTTGTGTCGAATCACCTCTTGCTCTTGAAGTTCCACAATCAACCCTTGCAATGCCTCATTCATTCGCTTGGTCCGTGATCATGTCATAGGACCCCCGATACCTTGTAAAGGGTCATTAGCTTTGATTAGCTCCTAAGTGTTGGATGCCTCCCGATCTCTATCAAGATGAGAGACCATTATATTCATTGCAGATGATGAATATCCTAGAGATGGAGGGGTGAGAGCATCTACCCCTTGTGGTATCTCAAGTATTAGATAACTATAGTGATCTTTTTATAGATAAATTGCTAAGATGATACAAAGTCTCTACTATATTTTATGTTACAGACCCGTCACTCTATTTACTCGATGATGTTCATAAAGACCTATTAGATTTGAGGGCAAATCTCCTTGAGGCCCAAGGAGATGATAGGAATCATATACCTACAGGACCCATCACTAAGGCAAGAGCCAAAAGGTTACAAAATTTGGCGATGAGGGTCCTCTTTGAACAATTAGACCCGAGAATATTTGTTTAGTATCTTCTTTTCTATTATATATTTGTTGTGCATTCCAGCAGGTACACCTGTGGGTTTTTACAAGACGGTCGATAAATTTACTAAAGTTTAGTTTGTGGGTTATTCATAGACCTACATAAATCAAAGAAGAACTGATTCAACAATTGTTCCATGGAAGTGAAGAACCGACCATTTTGAGGGTTTATTTGTAATTGTCTTTTATTGATTCAAAACCAGTAACTTGTTGGTTTTATTTATAATTTGGTTTTCTTGATTTTACCCTAATTGGAGTAAGTATAAATACTTGTTGAATAGGTTTTAGAGGGGACTTTTTTAACATTACATATCTAAATTTTGTGCCGTGGAGAGCTCTTCCTCATGCATCCTCTACTCTTATCAATTTCACTTGTGAAATTGTGGCAATTGGCTTAAGAATTCTTGTGAGTCATTAAGAGTTTCTTAAGTTGCATCCGATTATTGCTAGTGAGTAATATCTAGTTATAATTGGTTGATCTTTGTTTGTTCCTTTCATGCCAAATTAGGATTCATGCATTGCTAGGTTTTCACGCCAATTGTAAGGATTGGAATTGAATTGTTCCTTTGTATTTGATTGGTATTGGAATTCACTTGTAGTACTTCTAATTTGGTTTACGCCATTGAGGGTTGTTGGTACTTGATTTCACGCCATTTAGGGATTTTTATCTACAATTTGTTCATGCCATTTTGATTGGAATTGAATCAATTGTGTGTGTTATTGTTGATTGGTATTGAGATCCCTTAAGCACATCACAAGCACAACAAACAAATAACTTAATCTAATTCAATACCAATTATTCTAGTTCCATAACTATCCTAACAAGCATAAATAACAAACAAGATTATACATACTTAAAAAGGTTATCTTAAGCACAACTTATCCTTGACTAGTAACTAAACTATAATATGTCAAAATATAAGAGTTAACTCTTAGTACTAGTCTAGCTATCGTCTAAGTTACTCAATTTTGTTCACTTAATCGTTATAGGATCACTTCTCTTACTCTGATGGAAATTCTAAGGTTGTATTGGGTGATTAGGTTTAACAAAATCCGAATAAGATGAAAAGAAATCAAGTAAAGCAATTTCTCAAGATACATGGCTATGCGTTAGGCCTTATGCTTTGGCACAATAAGGTATACAGTTGTGTATTGTGGCCGTGTAGCTTTTTGTGAACTTTCACAATTCAACATGCCTAAGTACATAGGTGTGTACTGTAGCCATATACCTTTTTATATAATTTCATAGTTCTACACACCTAAGTATACAGGCATATACTATGACCATGTACCTTTTTGTATGCTTTTGAAATTCAACATAAGCAAGTACACGGGCGTGTACCTGGCCATGTACTCCACTATTCCATGACAAATCCTTTTCCAATTTACCAATTTCTAATTCTTCAAACCCTAAATGAATTTCTCACTTTTAAGCTTAATTATGCACTGTTTCTATCTTCAAAACACTAATTTAATTTAATTAAACAACTTACTGCTTAGATTGTTCCAACGATCAAAGTCCTGTCCTAAACCTTTTCTCGCACTAATTCATATCATACATATATAAGCGGTGATCGGGAGTTACCAATCGGTTCACTTACCATAGGTAATTTGTCGGATTGTAGGGTGTAACAGTCCTTTTCTCTCTAAGGGTTTGTCCATACACTATGGGTGCTATAGTGCATAATGTAGGAAAAGGGTCAGAATAACCTATAACAGCTCATTTATACATTCTTTGTTAAATGACTAAACTACCCTCAATACTTATCTCTTTTTATTTCTAATTGCCTTGACTGATTATTTATAATGAGAGAAAAACTCAAGTTTTATATTTCTGAAATATCAAGTTCTGTTTATGTTTCCATGATAAAAATGTGTTTATAGTATAAAGAAAAAATGGCTCAAAACAACGTAAAGCAACTAACCTAAAATTGTAAGTTGCCGGCTTTATAGAGATACACCGCTGGCTTTACGGAGATACACCACTGGCCTTTATAGCCGACCTTTATTCCTATATTACCGATTCTTCAAAGTAAGTCCGCTTGCTTAACAACATAAGCTGCCAGCTTTTAAAGGCAATGTTCTATGCTTGTTTTACATCATTTAGTTTACTTAGTTATCGTCTTGAAGCACTAATAGATGCATCTATAATTGAAATGACTTGATTACCATCATCTCCTCGGGCCTATGGGAGATTTACCCTCAAATCTGATGGTTGTTCATGATAGTCTTCTGATAGGTAAGGCGATAGATCTGCAACATTGAATGTAGCAGAAACATTGTATTATCATGGTAGTTCCACCCTGTAAGCATTGTTGTTGATGCACTTTAGAATCTTGAATAGTCCATTTGTTTTAGGTGAAAGTTTCTGTGATTTCTTATAGTGAAACCGATCCTTACTAAGATGAATCCAAACCAAGTTACTTGGATTGAAAATCTTGGTCGACTAATGTTTGTTGCCCTGAAGTCGCTACTGCTCTTGAGTCTTCTTAAGATGTTCAAAAGCCTTCTAATGAAGCTTTTGAATTTCCTAAGAACGTTCCACTTCACTCAAGTTTCCTTTTAGTTCATTCCGCCCTGCAAATAAGGAATTCTTTTTAGTGGTTTTATTGATTTGTCCCAATGCCTCTTGCACCTCAACTAGTGACATAAGATTCAAAACAATTCACTCGCCATCCTTTTAGAATACATAGGTGTTCCTAAACCCACCATACAGTACCCTCCTATCAAATAACCACGGTCTAAAAGTAGTATATGTCCTATGCACATAGGAAGAATATCATAGACAATCTCATCATTATACTTCTCTACTATGCTGAATGGGACTTTAGCCATCTGAGTAACATGTAGACTACCTCGTTTACTTAACCAATGTAGCTTATATGGTTTAAGATGTGGAGTAGTATCCAGTTTCAACTTATTAACTAATGAAGCAGCCACTACATTGGTGCAACTATCACCATCAATAATAAGAGCATAAAGGTTACGTTGGACCCTAAAAAAAATATGAAATAGATTCTCTCTCTATTCTTCCCCATTAGCAGGAAAGGTAATCATCACCCTATGCAACACGTTGATAGCCAATTACTGATCATTCCCCTTGTCCTCATGCACCTCAGCATCTACATCTCTGTAATACTCATCTAATACTACTGTCAAATCTGTAGGCTCATGCATCTCTTCCTCGTCATCCTCACTCCCCACCTCTATAGCAGTCATCACCCTTTTGTTTGGACATTGAGCAGCTATATGTCCAAAACTCAAACATTTTAAGCATTGGATTTAACTAGTCTTTCCTCCTAATAACCTAGCTATTATTTTTTTATTCTCAATCCCAGAAACTGCTTTCCCCTTCTCAGAAATACTCTTCTTCCCCTTAACATCTATAACAGTTGCATTCGTTTCTGCATTCTTACCAAATCTCCCTTTATCTACATTCTTACTATTTGAATCATATGACTTATTAGAGGATCCATACCCGTTATTCATCATTCTATAAGGATTAGAACGTCTTTGTCTTTCAACCTTCAAAGCTAACTGGATGGCCTTAACAAGGGTAGCATATCATTGTAGCTCCACAATACAAGCAATCTCATAGTTCATATTGGACACAAATCATGCCATCGTTTATTTAGGAGGTTCAACTGCTCCACATCGAGTCATTAATGTCTCAAACTCTTAGACATACTCATCCACAATTTTGCCTCCCTATCACAATGTTTGGAGATGATTGAATAGCTCTTGTCTGTAATGCTTTAGTATAAACCTCTTCCTCATAACCCATTTCATCTCCTGCCAAGTATGTATTTCAGCATCTCCATCTCTCCTCCTACTAGCCGTAATGTTCTTTTGCCATAAGGCGGCATACCTCATAAACTCAACTACTGCCAAATGTACTCAAGTATAGTCATTGATCTCATAACACTCAAAAAGTCCTTCCACCTTATCCTCCCAATCAAGATAATGTAGATCCCTCTCCAACAAATGAAGGCATCTATTATTTCACATATTCTAAACCCCAAGGTGGCCTGAACTTATGGTTAGGATAGAATTCATCCTCAAAATTATCATCTCTTTCTTCTCGGTAAACATGGTAATCTCCTCCAACTCGCCTTCCCCTATTTCTTTATAATGCTCCTTCCCTACATATATCTTTAATGGCTACCTGAGGTGGGGGTACTTATAGATTTGCCACTGGCTGCTAGGGTAATGTCATCCGATCCACCCGTGTTGCTAGATTAGCAATAATGATAGTTAGATCCTGTAACTGTTCTTCTAAATTTCTCCTACAACCTATAGCATGACTTCCCTAACCTCCTCCTCCAACTTGACTATTGGCTTCATTCCCAATTCCCCCGTTTACACTATCATTTGACATACTTCGCTAAATTGTAATCTTAACACAAGAATTTCCAAATCACAATCACATACACACAAACACACCGCAACACAACCCTGACGTCAACCCTCATTTAATTCCTAAATCACAATTCACGTAAATCACAATACAACCTAAATTATCAACCTTTGTTCAATTCTAATTCAAATCTAATCAACCTATGGCACAATTTACAGTATAAACCTTAATTTCAATTCACTATCAAACAACCATGTCACAAGCTTTAATTACAATTACATAAATCACAGCAAAACCCCCAATTCTCAACCTTCACTCTAATACCAAATTATAATGTGCCTAATCCCAATTCAAAATCAAGCAATCACAATCCCAATCAATAATCACAATAATTAATTCAAATAATTCAAACACAACAACAAAATGAAAACCTAAACCCTTACCAAATATTATGCACTAACAAGAAGATAGTCCTAGCATGAATTTGTTGATATGACGCACAATAACCTCGATACCATCACTCACCACAATCCAAGAATTGATAAGAGTATGAGAGAAAAACTCAAGTTTTGTATTTTTGAAATATCAAGTTCTATCCATGTTTCCATTACAAAAAGGTATTTATAGTACAAAGAAAAACTGGCTCAAAACAACATAAAGCAACCTGCCTAAAATTGTAAGCCGCCTAAGAAAGTCGCCGACTTTGTAGAGATACATTGCTAGCCTTTATGGCCAGCCTTTATTCCTACACTGCTGATTCTTTAAGGTAAGGCCAACAGCTTAACAACATAAGCTACCAGCTTTTAAAGGCAGCATTCCATGCTTGTTTTACATCATTTAGTTTACTCAGTTGTCGCCTTGAAGCACTAATAGATGCATCTGTAATTGAGATGACTTGATTCCCATCACATAAGCAACAACAAAATTCTTTTACAATCTCTAATAAAAACATAAGTATTCTGATACCCATCATGTACCACTCATTGGCTAAATAACCATAGCCTTCCTAACATTATATGAGAAGCACACATGGGAACAATATCACATCTATCTCATCTCTATAATGGTTAGGGATATAAATCAAAACCTTGTGTCATCTGGTAACATCCACAACTCCTTTATTACTAAGCCAATGAAGTTTGTAAAGCTAAGGAGTAGGTAAATCCAACTTCTCCACTAAAGCAATAGCAGTTACATTAGTGTCGTCTCCTTTATTTATAATCATGGCACAAGTATGCCCCTTGATCTAACACTTACTATAAAATAAGTTCTCTCCCTACTCTTTATTTAGCATAATATCTACACTCAAAGTTAAACTAACTAGTAAGTTCCCTCAACTCCTCTAGAACCATCTAACTCTTCATCATACAATCTTAAAACACACTAAGGATCATACCCTTCATATTCTCCACTATCTTCATTTTCAACATCACCCCCTTCCTTCATTACCATCACTCTTCTATTTATACATTATGAAGACATATGCCCAAATCCATGGCACTTAAAACATATGAATTGACTACTTTACTTCCTAGCTAACCTCTAATCATCTCTTTTAGCTTTGAAACTAGTAGAAGTCTTCCCTTTCATATCTTCTTTCCTCTCATGTCTTTTCTAATCATCCTTTCCCCTTTCATTCTTTCTCTCTTTACTCGTTGCTGTCATAAAGCCTCCAAACTTTGTCATAAAGGACACCCTATAAGTGTTTCTGATCAATCATTATTCCACTTTGATGGCCAACTAACTAGCCTCCTCTAAGGTGTCAATCTTTCGAAGCTCCACAACCTTAAAGATGTCATACTTCAATCCTGCTATAAGACAAGAAATAGTATGCTTCTTTGGTTCCATGACTTCACATCAAATCATAAGCATCTTAAACCGATGGGAATCAAGCCAATGCATCAATGGGACCCATAACAAGAGCGAGAGCTAGAGGACTACAGAACTTAGCATTGAGAATCCTTTTTAAGCAAATGGAACCCAAAGACATTCACATAGTGTTCTTCATTTACTTTATATGATTTTTTTGTATTTAATCAGGTACACTTGTCGGTATTATAGGAAGACAATCAAATACACTAGCACTTGGTTTGTGGATGATTAATAGTCCATGGTGAACCAAAATGAATCAAGGAAACTGGCCTTGTGTTGTGTATTGTTGACCAAGATAGGCATTAAAGGACCAGCTGTAAACGCCCCATTTTTTCCCTAATAATCAATTTTTTTTCCATTTTTTTCTAATTTAGCAAAGATAGGAAAAATAATCAAGAAATAAAATAAATAGGAAAAATACATCAATTTTGGAAAATAATTGTAGAAATGGTAATAAAAGGGATTAAATAATGAAAAATCGCATTGCATATATGCAAATTGCGAAAATAAAAAAATCGAGTAAGTGGGCTAGCCTAGCTAGTCCGAACCATGGCTTAAGGCACAAGGAGAGGGGCTCGGTTACGGGTTCGAAACGCGGGGAGGCAAATTCCGTGTTTTGCAATTTTTTTCATTGCTTGGGACACGTGTGAACAGCTGATTGGCTGGAGCGAGCAGCACGCACCGAGTGTGTAATCGTCTTCAACCTTCGTTCGAAATCATCGCTAGCGAGGAAAAATCGAATTTTGGCTGTTTTGATTCAATTTTTTTGCACAAATCCAGCAGATCTTTAACAGAAATAGGATAAACATCATCCAATTAGAATCAAATTGCAACAAATTGATGGATTTGCACAAATCGGAGGAAATTTTAACTGCAAATCCGATTTGCTTCAATCGGAGGAAATTTGAGCTTATCCAGCTCGATTCCTTGCGGCTATAAATAGAGGAGGAAGGGAGGAAGCAAGATGACGAATCAGAAGTGAGGAAAAGAGAGAAAAAGAGAAAGAATCGAAGCCTCGCCGGAGTTTTCAAGCCGCGACCACCGATCAAGCACCGAGCTACCACTAGGAGGCGTTTTTGGAGAAATCCACCGCTACGGTTGAGTTCCGTACCCCCGAAAACCTAGGAAACGACACCTCAATTGCTTCGAAAGCCCGCTGGAACACCGTCAATGAGGATCCCCAACCGCCGTCACCAATCGACCCAACCCGACCTGCTTCGATCCGATCCGACTCGACCCGCTCACCAACCTGAATCCAAGTAAGTCGAAGTTTCTGATTTTTTATTTATTTCTTATTTATTTATTTATTTATTTGATTTATTTTTCAAATTTCTTTATTTATTCATTTGACATTTATAATTCAAAAATGAAAAAAAAATTAGAATTTAGATTAGTTTTTTTTTAGGGTTTAATTTAGAATGAGTAATAATAGAAATAAAATAAAATAATAATTGTGATTATGAATAATAAAAATATATAAAGAAAATGATAAAAATATATATTAGGAAAATAATAAAAGTTAGATTTTAGTTTAGATAGATAAATAATATAGGAGAAAATTTTTCAATAAAAATTATAAAAAATTAACAAAAATTAAGAAAAATCAATAAAAATTAATAAAATCATAAAAATTAATAAAAATCAATAAAAATTTATAATAGTAGAAATGAGTTGAAAAATAGAGAAATGAAATTTTTATCACTTAGAAAAATCATTTTCTTAAATAAATCCAAAATTGGTTTTTCCTTAAAACTATTATTTTTTCAAAAATCAAATTATCAAGCTTAGGCTTAGATTTTTCAGAAAAATACTAAAATGATAAAAACATAAATCAAAAGAAATTTCATAATTAAAAATCACCAACACATTAAAGTTTTTTCAGGAAAAGCGAACTACGACTCTTTTGATCCTGAATAGCAGGTACGTAGGCACCCATTTAGGGCAACTCTAAAAAGAACAAAAAAATTGTTTTCTTAGAATAACTTATTCAAAAACACAATAAAAGGATAACAAAAAATAAAAGACATTTTGGATAAGGTTTGGATTTTAGGAGATTAGGGTGGTAACCTTAGGGTTTTAATAGGCTAGCCTCCGAATCCAGAAACTCTGGTTTTCCCTTTCCTCTTTTCACAAAAATGAAAAAGGAAATCACGACAGCTAGTGGTCTAAATTAGGATTAATCTGCTCAATTAGTCCTAATTTAATTTTTCCCAACCACAGTTGGGTGGCGACTCCAAAATAAAACGAAATTCCTAACTCAAGTCGAGGGTCTACATTAAATGAGCATAGGGTCTAGTATAGATCGGATTAGTAATGGAAAATCAAAAATTAGACTCGACAGGAATGGCGACTCCACTAGGGACCTCTCTCTAGTAGGCTAGCCACCTGAATATCCTCAAATCACTCTTTTCCAAAGAAATTTCTTTTGATTGTTATATTGTTGCTAACCTTTCAGGGATTTAACTAGATTTAAGATTCAGTTATTTACTTTCGTTGTTGGATCTACATGCATGTAACTGTGTGAGTAGATACGGTCAAACCCGGACCGTCTTAGGACCCTAAGACGAGGGGGCATTATGTAGGTTTCGAGCGAAGTGATATGATCACCGTTCGGGACTGATTAGGCTACCTCACCCAATGCTTCGATATGGCCTGAGATCCATTTCTCCGAGAATGCAAGAGGCCATAGAGCTTGGGGACCTGTTAGAACCTACCTATTTGCATACATGACGTCATGGGCTGACAACTGATTGATGATGTAATACTTTTATTCTGTTCACGAAGTTCAGATACATTCCCTGTAATGTTATCATTGTAACATTGTTCTTGTTGTAATTAGAAATTTCTGTTGTAATAGATGGCTAGTTCCACAATTGACCGCCTCCTCTGCAAAGAGATCCAAGTATGCAAACCTCTGGACCCGAAATTAGTGCTGGACCATTGGTTCACTCTATACAACCCGACGGGCAGTCCTTCATTCAGCAGAAAATAGGGCCCATCCTCTCACTAATGAAGATAGAAATGAACTTACCCTTAGTACTGGCCATGCTCCATCTATGGGAAATAGAGCTCGCGACTTTCTTCATTGGGCCACATGAGATTACTCCCACTCTGGAAGAGTACACCCAAATTTTAGCAAGCTCCAGCACTGATCAACGAAGTGTATGTACCAGATCTTGAGGCTGGGCTAGTCGGTATCTTCAGCAGACTTCTAGGTATCCGCAAAACAGCAATCAACAAAGCCTTAGCAAACTGTAACAGATACTACATACAGATGGATGAGTTGGAAGCCTGGTTCATAGCCTGAGAAGATAATGGGAATAGGAAAGACATATTGTGTGGGGACCCCAAGAGCTATAGGCAAAGAAGGGTGAGCGCTTTCATCTTGACAGCCATTCGCCACCATACTCTTCCCCACCGGAACTTTTTATGTCCACTACGAGTCGCAAAACCGGTGTCGAATTCCTGGAAGGAAAATCTTACATCCCGGCTCTATTGCTGAACAGATCCGGAACTTAAACTTCGTCAAGAAAAAAGGCCACGGATCCTCTGCTCAAATATCAACCTTATTCTGATCTGGTTTGTAAGCCACCTTAAGTGTTTCGGGCTGAACTTGGTCTGGAAAACTTTGGCTCAACAAGTGGACCTCGTGGACTCGTGCATAGAGAAGATAAAGCTGCCCGATGACCTTACTAACCACAGTTAGGTAGAAGTGCTTAAAAGTTTCAGTACTGATAACATTTTGAGGACAGCTAGATGGAGTTGCAGCGATAAAGTTATCTTAATCTGCAATAACTTTCAAGCCGTGCCTCTAATCGGTATCAATGGGTGTATAGGTTATCATCCCAACTCAGTGGTCTGCCAGTTCGATACTATTCAAGACATAGTTTATCGGCCTTCGCTGGAAGCAATCACATTTAAATATCAAGATCCGAACTTATTAGTAGTTGAGAAGTTTGCTAAGCTGGCAAAGATCAAGGCACTATGGGAGGCCCGAATCGAGAGTTGAATGTAGACCTCGGAGAGCTGGACAGTGAAGTGGGCAAACACCGAGCCACCAAGGATTTCGTAATCCACCAGCTATATCAGACAGGGGAAAGAGCATACCGGGTCCCAGAATATCACCCAACCTAAGCCAAACAAAGTAGACCTAGAGCTGGAAATCCACTTGGAGCAAGTCAGGGCGCGAATGGAAGTATATTTTGAGGTTGCAGACTATAAAAAGATATCTAGAAAGGCCGATTCAAGGAATTGATCAAAGAAACAGAGCCTTGGAAGCTCAGCTGGAAAAGACCCAAGCTAGAGTCAGAGAGTTGGAAGCTGTCATTAACAAAAAGCTGGCGTCTACGCAGCAGAAGACCAAAAGAATTAGAAAATAAATCTATTTTACTTTTTCATTTTTCTTCAAGTATTGAACTCCAAGTTTCCAGTATTAATAAAATAAAGTTTCAATATTATATCATCAATCAATTGTTGGCCCCTTTATTTTAGCATCCGTGTGACACATGCATTACATTTTCATGCATACATCATACTAAAGAAAAATGCGCACCAGGTATCAAAAATAGCTCCCAAACAACCAAACCCTCCCAGAAGCCCAATCTGCATACGTTCAAGAACCAAAATGGCAAAAAGTGGCGACAATCGCAACAACACAAGTGCTGACGCTGCTTTAGACCCTAGGATCGTATCCTTGGAACAAACGGTCCAGTAGTTAACTGCACAAGTCTACCTCCTGACTGAAAGCATTGGCCTCCTTCGCACCACCCAGCCAACTCAAGAAGAACACTCAGGGGCCAGAAAAGGGAAAGTAGTGGAGGGTCAACCTCTAGAGTATGAAGAAATCAATTCCTACCTCAACCTGGCCTTTGAGTATAAACCAAGAGCCAACCAGGGTCCGACCTCTGATGACTTGAAGAAAGAAACGGAGGACAAACAAAAAGAGATGGAAAAGAGACTCTTTCAACAACTAGCCAACAAAATGAAAACAATAGAGGGGCCTGACAATTTCGAACAGGCCAAGATCACCAGCTTGCCAGCATATGGGGAGGAAGTATACCCCGATAAATTCAAGACCCCAGAATTTGAAAAGTATGACGGCACTGGATGCCTCAAGATGCACACAAGGCTATATGCTCGAAAGATGAGAAAATATGCTCAATATGACCAACTTATGATCCAGACCTTCTAGGATAGCCTTACAGGTCTTGCCCTAGTCTAGTATGCCCACCTGGATTTCAATCAGGTCAATACCTGGGAAAGGCTTGCTCGGGCATTCTATAACCAATATAAGTTCAACATCGAAGTCGCCCCCTTAGTAATTGACCTGGGAAGTCTTCGAAAGAGACACGCTGAGTCTTTCTAAGAGTATGCTCAACGTTGGAGAGCTCAAGCTGCCAGGGTAGCAACCCGATTTCTAAAAAAGAGCTGACATTCATTTTTGTCAACACTCTCGATAAGACCTACTTCTCACATCTGGTGGCCAGACATCATCCAGTTTTGCAATAGTGGCAGCAGGATGCCGAATTGAAAATGCCATCACAATAGGCAGACTCCAAATCAATGGATCTTCCCAGGGTCACATCATCACAAAGGCCCTTAGGAAGTCACAAAGCCAAGGAGTCTACCGTCAACACAGTCAATTCCAGTAAAGTAATAAGGCTAGGACTCGTGTGACATTCCAGACTACGAGTGCCCCAGGCCAGCTCTCCCCAACAATCACGCCCAAGCCACCAGAGTCTCGAGACAATTCACTCCAATTCCGATCCCGCTCAGCCAGGTCTTCACTCGACTACGGGCGAATAATTTGATTAGCTTCGAGATCCCGAATGACTAGTACAAGCCCAAGAATTTTGACTCAAGCCTCAAATGTGACTATCATATGGGCCAAGAGGGACATTCTACAGATAGATGCTGGAGGCTCTGAAACAAAATCCAAGATTTTATTAACACTAGGATAGTGTAGTTGGACTTTGTTAACACCCCGGCACCTAATGTCAACACCAATCCACTGCCCAACCATAAGCCACCGTCAATATGATCACATCTGAAGAGCCAGATCCCAAAGAATCCTCAAAGCAAAAGGTGACAGGGCAGCAGAAAAGTCATTCCCGTCAGACTCTAGAGAAAACCCCCAAATCACATATCAAAAAGAGATTGTTAATTGGAGACCCAACAGTCGGTACCTTGGGAGAATCACATAGGAGATTCGAGTACATGGTAAACTATTCTTACACCCCTAACTGTGTATGGGCCGCCTAGTGGATGGGAGGCCCGAGTTTGAGAAAGAGGACAACCCACCAAAGGAAGGGGAGAAGTCTGTGAACATGATCAAGTCAAACCAAAAGCTGATGGTCATAAAGTGCTATGAAGGACAGTCAACCGAGATACAAATTCCAAAGAAGAGATATGTGTTCAATGTCCCAATACGCGTAGAGAGGTATAAGGCCGCATCGTTTGATTATCAGACCCTTGATCAAGAACGACCCCCTATGGTAGAGGAATCACCCGCTCTGGGAGAGTTTATGACCCGAAATATAAAATCTCAACTGAGGAGCCCAACACGGAGATTGCAAGGAAAGAAGAAGAGGGCTCGCTGCATTTGCAAAAATGGTCAAGGCGAGCGAATATAAGATCATGGAACAACTGAACAAGGTTCCAGCCCAAATATCACTTATGGGCCTCCTTACAACCTCCGAGCCCCACAGGGAATCACTCTTCAAAGTGCTCAAACAGATCCAAGTACCAGAAGGCATCGCTACAGACAAATTAAGTCACATAGCAGATTCTATCTTCACCATGGACCAGATATCTTTCTCCCCCGAAGAGCTAGAAGAAGACGAAGACCAACATACAAAACCGCTATTCATAGTAATGAAATGCAACGACACAATCGTCTCCCGAGTACTCATCGACAACAGGTCATCTCTCAATGTTTGCCCATTGGCTACCCTTGACTTATTGGGTCAATCCAAGCAATTTTAAACCAAGCTCGACGGTGGTCAGGGCTTTCGACGGGTCAAAAAGAGACATAGTAGGGGAAATAAGCTTGCCGGTAGAGATTGGCCCGCAAGTGTTCTACATCTCCTTCCAAGTCCTCGAGATCCCAAGATCTTTTAATCTACTTTTAGGAAGGCCATGGATACATACCGCTGGAGCCATACCCTCAAGTCTCCATCAGAAGGTCAAATTCATTGCAAATGGGCAGATCATCACCATACTAGGCGAGCAAGATTATGCCATCTACAAGGAAACCGCCATACCTTACATTGGGGAGCATGGTTCCGAAGACCTTAGTCTACAGATATTCAATGAGGTAAATGTGGTGACCAGCAAGGAAGGCCATCCGTTTAAGGAGGGGCAACAAGGGACATTTGGACTAGTGTACGTTCCTACAGCCTAGGAAGAAGCACAAGCCAGAGGTGTGATACAAACCACGCCAACCCGTGACGAAACCCAATACCAATACGTTCGGAATTCGTTGCCTAAGACGCCCAAACACCTAAAGTGGAAACCGCGACCCGTTGTCTATAAGCGAGACAAGAACCTTGGTATAAAATGAAGATGCCATAATCGGGATGAAAGACCGATTGATAAGTCGGGATGAACGCCACGGAAATCAATCCGATAAGTTCAAATTAGTTCTTGAAGAACCAAGAGAGGTGCCTCTCAAAAGTGTTTAATGTTCAAAGATGTAAATTCTAAGTTGTTCTAAACCCTAGGAGCTTTTATACTAGGGTTACAATTCGTGAAAAGCAAGTCCAAAACGACGTAGCTTAGATAAGTTACGTAAAAACACGAAACAAAAAAAGTTGGCCGGCAGGGGATACACGGCCATGTACACGACCGTGTACTTTGGCTGTGTACTTTTCTGTGCACATTTCGGCCACATACACGACCGTGTACTTCTAGTCGTGTACCTTCCTGTGGATTTGCTTGACTCCATACACGGCCATGCCTTTTAGTCGTGTATCTAGCCGTGTATGATTCTGTGTAATCTTGGAATTCCTACACGGCCGTGCCTTGAACATACACGCCCTCTTCAACCCGTGTCCGGTGTGACTTGTATAAAAGCAAGGGTCTTCCCATGGTTGTTGCAATCTGTTCCAACTTCATGATTGCTCCAATCCTTTCCGGCTTCATGGACAACCTTTATCAACCCGTTAAGTGCTTCCTTGAATCGTTTCGCTTGATTTCTTGTGATCGGTCCAGGCGGCACTTCAAGAGGATCTACATTTCTTCTTCCAGCTTGGCTCTCATCATGGATCTCATCAAGGTGTCAGAGGTAAGAAGAAAGAGAAGCCAAGCAACACCTGATGTGCGTTCCACCCCTCTAACAATCATTCAAACAAGAACTACTACTTAAGAGCCAAGAATAAGCGAAGCTAAAGTCAGCAATGGGAGCCCAACCCCTCACACGTCCAAACAGCATCCAGATCTCAATAATTGGTTCTGTTACCCTATTGATAACACTAGGTCAGCTCAAGCATAAGGAACAATTGTTAAACAATTTTTTTAGACTTCTTTACATAATTCAATAAATTACAATTTCTCTTGCTTATATATATCTGCTTTCGTTTCACTTCACCCAAATTTGCTGCCATCAAACGTCAGGGACATTTCGCGCAGGTAAAAAATGAAAACACTGATATCGTTTCCAACACTGCTGGGTCAACTGTTGGAGGCGATATCCTTGACCACGAAATAATACAAGAAAATTGACAAAAACATGAACAAAGCAGAATTTCAATCGACGAGCTGGTGGAGACAGTAAATCTAGGAAGCATTGAGAAACCTAAAAACCTCAAGATCGGGACCAGTTTGAGTGCCGAGCAAAAAACGTGAGATGACTGAGTTGTTAACTGAGTATGCAGATGTGTTCGCCTGGTCATATGGCGACATGCCAGGATTAGACCAATCAATAGTAGTTCACAAGCTTCCTACAGGAGAAGATGTCAAACCTAAAAAACAGAAATTGAGAAGATTTAGGCCTGACATCTTACTAAAGATTAAAGAGGAAGTCAAGAAACTGCTAGAAGTAGGGTTCATCGAAGTATCTGACTACCCTGAATAGGTAGCGAATATAGTCCTCGTTCTAAAAAAGAATGGAAAAGTATGCATATGCATAGACTTCCGGGACTTAAACCAAGCTATGCCAAAGGATAACTTCCCTCTACCTCACATCGATGTACTGGTAAACAACACCGCAGGAAACCATCTTTTCTCATTTATGGACAGTTTCTCAGGATATAACCAGATAAAAATGGCCGAAGAAGATAAAACTAAGACGACTTTCATCACAACATGGGGGACTTTCTGTTATAAAGTCATGCCCTTCGGTTTGAAAAATGCCGGGGCAACGTATCAGAGAGCCATGGTCGCAATACTTCATGACATGATGCATCGAGAAGTCGAAGTATACATCAACGATATGATAGCCAAGTCTAAAGAAGAAGAGAGCCATACAGATATCCTGAGAAAGTTGTTTAAGCGATTGAGAAAGTTCTAGCTCAAGTTAAATCCGGAGAAGTGTACTTTCGGAGTCACAACGAGCAAGTTGTTAGGGTTTGTCATAAGCCGGAAAGGCATTAAAATCGACCCTGACAAGGTAAAGTCTATATTAGAGCTACCTTCTCCACGCACTGTCAAAAAGGTAAGAGTTTGCTGGGAAGGTTGAATTACATAACTCGTTTTATCTCATAGCTCACAGATAAATGTCATCTACTATTTCGTCTGTTAAAAAAGAACGTTGGAGTAGAATGGGACAACGAATGTGAAGAAGCATTCAGGACGATCAAAGAATATCTCATAAAGCCTCTAGTTTGATAGCCCCAAAGTAAGGGAAGCCCTTATTTTTATACCTCACGATACTCCCTGAATCTATAGGATGCGTGTTAGGGCAAAAAGATAAAGAAGGAAGAGAGCGTTCCATATATTACCTAAGCAAGAAATTTACAAACAGGGAACAGAGGTATTCAGAAGTAGAGAGGACTTGCTATGCTCTAGTTTGGGTCATGCACCGGTTAATGCAATACACCCTTTACTATCACATCGAGTTGTTGACAAGACATGATCTTCTGAAGTACTTGGCAGAGAAACCCGTTTTGTTAGGGAGAATCTCCAAGTGGCAAATGCTCTTATCAGAGTTTGATATCACATACATAAATCAGAACTCGATGAAAGGGCAATCTTTAGCCAACCAATTGGCAGAATACCCTATCAAGGGAGATTCCCAAGAGCCACAAGCTCAATTCCGTAATGAAAATATATTAACAATGGAAGGTAGACCAATAGAAGACTGTAGGATAGACCGGAACCCTAAGTGGAAGATGTTCTTTGACAAGCTGCCAACGTATTCGATTGTGGGATCGGGGCAGTATTGATATCCCCAAATGGCACATAATTCCCTTCAGCAACGAGGCTCACATTTCCATATACTAATAATATCACGGAATATGAGGCATGCATCCTTAGCCTTAAAATGGCTTGCCACATGGAAATCCGTGAATTATAATTGTATGGAGATTCGTCACTCATCATATTACAGACAAGAGGGGAATATAAGACTAAAGACCCTAAACTGGTACCATACCATCAACATTTGATAAAGCTAATAGAAGAATTTGAGGCAATCACTTTCACATACGTCCCAAGAGCTCAGATCATTTACAGATGCACTCGCTACATTGGCATCTATAATTCAAATAACAAGGGGAGCCTAAGTTCAGCTGTTGAAAATAGACATCGAAAATCGGCCCGCCTACTGTTTAGTAATTGAAAAAGCACAAGATGATAAGCCCTGGTATCACGATATCAAAACTTTTCTCCAAAAAAGCAAATACCCTGAAATGGCTAGCAGAAATGACCAAAGAACGCTCAGAAAGTTAGCAAGTCATTTCTTATTAAGTGGGTCTGTGCTTTACAAAAGATCGCCTGATACCACCTTGCTAAGATGTGTGGATAAAAATGAAGCATGTGAACTGATGAAAGAAGTACACAAAGGGGTATGTGGACCACATATGAACGGCTACATGTTGGCCCGAAAAATCATGAGGTTGGGATACTGTTGGCTAACCATGGAATCAGATTGCATAAAATATGTCAAGCACTGTCATTTGTGTTAAGTTTACGCAAACCGGATAAACACTCCGCCTAACGAGTTGCACTCATTGTCTGCACCATGGCCTTTCTCCATATGGGGGATTGACATAATCGGCCCAATCACTCCGATAGCATCCAATGGCCACAAGTTCATATTGGTAGCCATTGATTACTTCACCAAGTAGATAGAAGCTTCATCATATATCAATGTCGCCAAAGGGATAATAGTCCATTTCTTGAAGAGGGACATAATAGCTCGATATGGAGTTCCTGAGTCAATCATTACTGACAACAGTACCAATCATAACAACAAATCGATGACAGGTTTATGTCAACAATTCCACATAAACCGTAGAAATTCAACCCCCTACCGACCTTAGATGAACGGAGCGGTAGAAGCAGCTAACAAGAATATCAAAAGGATCATCGAAAAATGACAATCACTTACAAAGATTGGCACGAGATGTTGCCATTTGCCCTCATGGCTTACAGGACCTTAACTAGAACTTCTACTGGAGTTACCCCGTATCTCTAGTATATGGTACTGAGGCAGTGTTACCAGTAGAGATCGAAATAACATTGTTCAGAGTTTTGTCAGAAACGCAGTTAACTGAATCAGACTGGGTGAAAAGAGGCTTGATCAACTGAATTTGATTGACGAAAAAAGACTCACTGCATTATGTCACGGCCAGTGTTATCAACAAAGGATGGCCCGAGCATTTAACAAGAAAATGAGGCCTCAATGCTTCAAAGAAGGGGATCTGGTGCTAAAGAAAGTTCTCCCAAATGCTCAAGATTCCAAGGGAAATTTACCCCAAACTATGAGGGTCCATATGTGGTAAGAAGGTATTTTTTGGAGGTTCTCTAATATTAACTCAAATGGACGGTCCAGAATTGAGAGAGCCCATTAATGCAGATACTGTTAAGATGTACTATCCTTAGGTAAGGAATTGAAATTTTGCCATTGTTTATGAAAGCCAATATTCAATACAAATTTCGTTGAGTCCATTTTTCATTTTTTACGAGCAAAGTTAATGTCTCTGAATGGTCGATAATTCCAACAAATTCTCATTAAGACAAACATTCCTAAACACATTACCCACCACTTCACTAATGAGTGATGAACATTGAAATGACAATGAATCTCAATAAATTTTGTGATATAATTCTACCTACTTTTGAGCATTAGAACCTAGTGCATTAGTAGGGTAATACTACCATCAAAAGAGCCATGCGCACAAGAAGAGAAGCACATCAAGACCCTCAGCCTTGTTTTAAAGCAAGAGTAAGCAATGGAGAAGCAAACCAGTACGGAGGTTCGGTTGTTTGGTTGCTATCCGCGATAAATTGGTAAACATCTTAGAATAAATAACTATCACCCACATATCATAAAAACATCAAATCATTTAACCCATTCGTTAGAAGCATTTTCAAAAGCATAGGTTAGTCAGCCCATACTGAGGCACTTCCCTAAACATCCTCTCGTAGGGTCAGCACATTAGGGCACCTTTCGAGACATGTCTTCCTACCATAGGTTAGTCAACCCATAATGGGGGCACTTTCCTAAGTATCTCTCTTAGGGTCAGCCATAAGGGCACCTTTTTGAGACGTTTCTCTCTGCCGAAGGTTAGTCAGCCCACAATGGGGCACTTTCCTAAATATCTTTCCTCAAGGTCAGCCTGTAAAGGTACCTTTCGAACATTTCTTCCCCAAGGTTACGAGTCTAAGAAGATGCTTCCCACCATAGGTTAGTCAGCCCACAATGGGGCACTTTCCCAAACATCCCTTCAAAAATATCAGCCCATAGGGGGCACCTTTTGAGGCATGTCCTCTCACTATAGGTTAGTTAGCCTGCAAAGGGGCACTTTCCTAGACATCCTTTTTTTAAGTTAGCTTAGAGGAGTACTTTTCGAACCCATCGTTTAGTTAGCTCAGAGGAGCACTCTTCGAATCTATCAACTAGTCAGCTCATAGGAGCACTTTTTCAAATTTGTAGACAACCGATTAGTCAGCTCATAAGAGCGCTCTTCGGAAGTATTTTTCCCTAAACATTCGCTAGTCTAGCCAGACGATTCTGCCGACAGGTAGCCAGCTCATAAGAGCGCTTCCTAAGACAATCTTCTCTTTAAGGTTGCTAGTCCAATAAGACGCTTCCTATCATCAACTATTCCACTCACAATAATACATTCCTACACAATCCTTAAGATGTTTCTCATCGACAATTAGTCAGCCCATAGAGCACTTTTTGGGATGATACATTACTCTAGATTGTTAGGTTGTTTAAGACCATTTCCTAAGCAATACCAACCGTTACAAAGTACTCGTGGGGTTATTAGCTCGTGGAGCATTTTCCTACTACAGACCCAAATTCCAAATAACCAGTCAAACCAAGGTATTATCCATTCAGTCAAGAGGCCAAAAATGGCGTCTTTCTGATCTTTGTAGTTAAGTTTTGCAAACTTCACCACAAAGAGGGGTAGCTGTAAACACCCCATTTTTGCCCTAATAATCACTAATAATCAATTGTTTCCATTTTTTTCTAATTTAGCAAAAATAGGAAAAATATTCAAGAAATAAAATAAATAGGAAAAATACATCAATTTTGGAAAATAATTGCATAAATGGAAAGAAAAGGGATTAAATAATTTTTACAAATTTTTGAAATTTCAAAAAATACAAAAATAATAAAAAATCGCATTGCATATATGCAAATTGCGAAAATAAAAAAGTTAAGTAAATGGGCTAGCCCAGCTAGTCCGAACCATGGCTTAAGGCGTAGGGAGAGGGGTTCGGTCACGGGTTCGAAACGTGGGGGAGGCAGATTCCGTGTTTTGCAATTTTTTTCATTGCTTGTGACACGTGTCAGCAGCTGATTGGCTGGAGCGACCGCATCCGCTGAGCGCATGATCGTCTTCAACCTTCATCTGAAATCGTCGCCAGCGAGGAAAAATCGAATTTGGGCCATTTTGATTCGATTTTTTGCACAAATCCAACAAATCTTCAACAGAAATAGGAAAAACATCATCCAATTATAATCAAATCGCAACAAATTGATGGATTTGCACAAATCGGAAGAAAGTTTTAACCGTAAATTCGATTTGCTTCAATCGAAGAAAATTCGAGCTTATCTAGCTCGATTCCTTGTGCCTATAAATAGAGGAGGAAGAGAGGAAGCAAGATGACGGATCAGAAGTGAGGAAAAGAGAGAAAAAGAGAGAGAATCGAAGCCTCGCTGGAGTTTCCAAGTCGCGACCACCGATTAAGTACCGAGCTACCACCAAGAGGCATTTTTGGAGAAATCCACCGCCACGGTTGAGTTCCCTACCCTCGAAAACCTAGGAAACGATACCTCAATTGCTTCGAAAGGCCGCCAAAACACCATCAACGAGCATCCCCAACTGCCATGACCGATCGACCCAACCCAACCCGCTTCGACCCGATCCGAACCTACCGATCCGACCCGTGCACCGACTTGGATCCAGGTAAGTCGGATTTTTTAATTTTTTATTTATTTCTTATTTATTTATTTAGTTATTTTATTTATTTTTTTGAATTTCTTTATTTATTTATTTGTCATTTATAATTCAAAAATGAAAAAAAAAATATTAGAATTTAGATTAGTATTTTTTAGGGTTTAATTTAGGATGAGTAATAATAGAAATAAAATAAAATAATAATTGTGATAATGAATAATAAAAATATATAAATATATAAAGAAAATGATAAAAATATATATTAGGAAAAATAATAAAAATTTAGATTTTAGTTTAGGATAGATAAATAATATAGGAGAAAATGTTTCAATAAAAAATAAACAAAAATTAAGAAAAATCAATAAAAATGAATAAAAATCATAATAATTAATAAAAATCAACAAAAATTTATAATAGTAGAAATGAGTTGAAAAATAGAGGAATGAAATTTTTATCACTTAGAAAAATCATTTTCTTAAATAAATCCAAAATTGGTTTTTCCTTAAAACTATTATTTTTTCAAAAATCAAATTATCAAGCTTAAGCTTAGATTTTTTAGAAAAATACTAAAATGATAAAAACATAAATCAAAAGAAATTTTATAATTAAAAATCACCAACACATTAAAGTCTTTTCACAAAAATGAAAAAGGAAATCACGACGACTAGTGGTCTAAATTAGGATTAATCTGCTCAATTAGTCCTAATTTAATTTTTCTTAACCACAGTTGGGTGGCGACTCCAAAATAAAACGAAATTCCTAACTCAAGTCGAGAGTCTACATTAGATAAGTATAGGGTCTAGTATAGATCGGATTAGGAATGGAAAATCAAAAATTAGACTCGACACCAACCATGTGTCACTAGTTTCCTTATGTTATTTTTCTATATTTAGGACTAGTATAAATACTTGTAGAAGGAGAACAAAAAGACACTTTTTGGAGATATATTTTGCTACTTGTTCACGTGGAAAGAGGGCTTCCTTCTATTCCATAAACACTTTTATTAATTCTAAATTTTAGGGATTGTGGCAAGTGAGACTTGAATTGTTATGCGTTACATCAATAATTGCAAGTTGTTCCTAATTCTACTAGTGCATCATATCTGGTAAGAATATGGAGTTTCATTTGTTCTTGTACTTGAAATTAGGGTTCACATGCAAATTAGGGATCATGACATTTTATTAAATAATTGTTCAATTTTATCCTCAATTATATTGTGTAATTGAAATTGGATTTGGCATATCATCTTTTGGTATCAGAGCTATGATTGAGAGGGAAAATTACTCGTGGGAGTCTTGATTTTAAATTGAGGATTTAAGGTTTATACCGTACCATTGAGCAATTCATTGTTGTGTGAATTAAAATTGAGAAATTGTTTGAATTGTGTCATTTCTACCTTGCTCATTGCGAATTGAAGTTGAGGAAAGTATTATTTAGGGTTCTTGCCTTGAGCTCTTGCCGTAGAGGGCTAGGAGATTACTACAAATTGATTCCATAATTGTGTAATTGTGTATTAAATTTCTTTGATTGCAATATTGACTTGAGTTTTTAGGAAATTGTGCCGTGAAGGGTGTGTAGTGTCATAAGTGTATGTGGTGTCATAAGGGTGTGTTGTACCATGAGTGTGTGTGTGTTATGCCTTGAGGGTGTGTTGTGCCGTGAGTGCATGTATGTTGTACCTTGAGGGAATGTTGTACCATGAATGTGTGTGTGTTGTGTTGTAGGAGTGTGTCGTGCCATGAAGGTGTATTGTGCTGTAAGTGTGTCTGATTTGTATCATGAAGTGTGTATGTATCGTGAAGAGTGTATTTGGGGTTGGAGAAATTGGTGTTGTGGAGATGTGATTGTATAAAAAAAAAAAAATCATCAAAGTTTAATTCAACAACCATGTCAAATGATAGTATGAATGGTGGAATTGGTAATGAAGCCAATAGTCATGTTATAGGAGGAGGTCAGGGATGTCGTGCTACAAGTGGAAAAAGAACTTTAGAAGAACAATTGTAAGATCTTACTACTATTGTTGCTACACTAGCAACACGGGTTGATAAGATGACATTGCCATAACCACTAGTGGCAAATCCACAGGCACCCCTACCTCAGGTAGCACATAATGATGCATGTAAGGAAGGTGCAGTAAGAGGAAATAAGGGAAGGAGATTGGGAGGAGATTATCATGCTTATCAAGAGGAAAGGGATGATAACTTTAAGGATGAACCTTATCCTAACCATGAGTTCAGGCCGCCTAAGGGTTTGAAATGTGTAAAATTGCAAATGCCTTCATTTACTAGAAAGGGTTCTATAGAGGATTATCTTAACTGGGAAGATAAGGTAGAGGGCCTTTTTGAGTGTTATGAAATTAATGATCACACTTAAGTTCATCTAGCAACAATCAAGTTTACAAGATATGCTGCCTTATAGTAGAAGAACCTTGTAGCCAGTAGAAGGAGAGATGGTGATGTTAAGATTCATATTTGGCAGGAAATGAAATGGGTTATGAGGAAGAGATTTAAACTAGAGCACTATAGACAGGAGTTATTCATGCGTCTCCAAACAATGAGACAGGGAGGTAAAACTGTGGATGAGTATATCTTGGAGTTTAAGACACTGATGATCCGATTTAGGGCTAATAGGAATCAAAATCCTACAAGACCTATCATTAGGGCAAGAGCTAAAGGATTTCAAATCTTAGCGATGAGGGTTCTCTTTGAACAAACCGACCTTGGAATTATTTGTATACTAACCTCTTTTCTATTACTTATGTATTGTGTATTCCAGTAGGCATACTTGTTGGGTTTATAGGGCGATGGACAAATTCACTAAGACTTAGCTTGTGGGTTATTCATGGACCGACCTAAACTAAAGATGAGTTAGACCGACGAATTCCATTGAAGAGTTGGCTTGTTACAGATTATTTTTGTATTTGTAATTTATTTTGTAAGATTTTTGGGACATTTTATTTGGTTTTAATTGAGGGATTTAGGACCGGCCACCTTTTAGTGGCATAGATGTAATTGTTTATTCATTTTAACCCTAAGTAAAGCAAGGGGTTTTGTAGAAGTTGAGAGTAAACAAAATTGCTGCCCATTTTTCGTGAGAATTAGGGTTCATACTCAAATTTTCATAAGACTCTTATCAATTCTTGAAGGATTGTGGCCAGTAGCAACTTAAGGATTTGTGAGTCATATCAATTCCTTTAGTTGATTCCATTTCATGCTAGTGTGTCATATCTAGTTTTGATTTAGATTATGTTCTATTTCTTCTTGATTTCATGTCATTTTTAGGATCAATTTTATCATTAGATTGCTTGCAATTTAGTGAAATTAGATCCTAAATTGTATTGTCATTGTGAAGTATTCAATTATAGTGGAATTTGCTATTTTTGCATAAGAGGTTCACACCATTTTAGTATTGTTGATCATTGGATTTCCATTTGTTCTTGTATTGAGTACTAATCTAATTGAGTACATCACCATTTGGTGTTAAGGGTATTTTATTTACAAATTGGACTCAAAAGGATTTAGGGTTCACGCCATTTGTAGAGGGTTGTTGTCCGAATTTGCATCAATTGTTTGTGTGTATATGCTTTTGTCAAATTAAGGCATATTAAGGGCAATCGAACCTCTTGAACAGATTATGGCATGATTTGTGTTCGGGTTGAAATATGAGATTGCATATATTGTAGAGCTATAGAGGTATGACACCGTTGATGAGGCCATTCAGTTAGCTCTGAAAGTGGAGAGATAGAGGCGATCTAATTCGTATCGAGCAGTGAGTAATAGGTATGAATCCTCTACAAAACCATATGGGTCTGAGGGTAAATAGGCTGATAGAGGGGGATATGGCAGAAGTATGGAAGAGAATGCTGTAGTGCTAGACATTAGAGGGGAGAAAGAATCGTCTAGGAAAGGAAAAATAGTTGCTGGGTAAGAGAACAAACAGGCAATAGCTAGGACATCAGGAGGAAAGAATCGCCAGGTTAAATGTTTTATATGTCTGAGTTTTTGACATATGGCTACACAGTGTCCAAACAGAAGAGTTATGATTACTATGGAGGTTGAGTGATAGGAATCAAAATCCGACAAGACCTATCAATAGGGCAAGAACTAAAGGATTTCGAATCTTGGCGATGAAGGCCCATTTTGAGCAAATTAACCCTGGAATTATTCATTTACTAACCTCTTTTATCTTATTCATGTATTATATATTTCAACAGGCACACTTATCATATTTTACAAGGCAATAGACAAACTCACTAAGACTCAGCTTGTGCGTTATCCATGGACTGACCTAAACCGGCGATGAGTTAGCCCGACAAATCCTATAGAAGAGCTAACATGATGGAGACTATTTCATTTGTAATTATTTCTTTAGACTATTTATGTGTAAGCTTTTGGAATACTTTTTATTTGGTTGTAATTGAGTTTTAGGACCAACCACCCTAAAAGTGGCATAATTGTAATTTTGTGGACTTTTTAACCCAAATGGGAGTAAGTATAAATACTTGCTTAAGTAGGGTTTTGAGGAGCTTTTGATGAATTTTTAGAATACACTTCACGTGTGAGGGTTAGGGATTTCCTAAATCTAAATTTTCTCTTATCAATTTCAATCCCAAGAGTTGAAATTGTAGTGAGTGCAATAAAGGGAAATTGTGAATAATATCAATCCCTTCTTTGTTGTGTTTTCTTTTCTTCTCTAGTGTGTAATATCTAGGGTTGAATTGGAAGTTTATTGGTTAGATTTGATTGCATTTGTAATCAAATTATTACTACTTAATTGATTGGTTCTTAGCATTTGTTATTACCATCAAATTTTGCTTCATCTTGTGGCGTGAATTGGGTCTTGTTGGAAAGGAGGATTTTGGAATTGTTCTTGTTGATCTTGTGTATTATTCACATGATTATCAAGTATAATTTGTGATCATCACTGAGGAATATATTATTGTGGATCCATTTCATGTAATACATCATTCGGACCATATATTGCAATTAGGTCATGCTACAATTGCTTCACCTTAAACTAAATTGTCCTAGTCATTTAGGGATTTTTATTTAATTTAATTTTCATGTGCTTAATCCCCTTTTAGGCACA
This sequence comes from Laguncularia racemosa, assembly GCA_037954665.1. Classification (NCBI taxonomy): domain Eukaryota; kingdom Viridiplantae; phylum Streptophyta; class Magnoliopsida; order Myrtales; family Combretaceae; genus Laguncularia; species Laguncularia racemosa. The sequence continues at coordinate 263,880 of JBBMOL010000222.1, read as the reverse complement.
TCATCTTTTGGTATCAAAGCTATATCATACTTGGAATTAAAATTGATCATGCCATTGTTTGAATAATTGGTTACAAGTAGTAAAGATTTGATGCCATTGTTCATGTGATTGAAACTAGTTTGATTGACATTTGCTAATTGTCTTTCAAATTGGTTTTGCATGTGCTTAGTCTTGGTTTCAAGCACATCATAATTTGGTATCAGAGCTTGAGGTTGTGAGAAGGGATTGATTGCAATTTGAATTCGGAAGTTAGGGAATTGTTGAACAGCATATTGATTTGAATTTGCTTGACGTGAAGCTTGAATTATCTAATTGTGTTGTTGAGGAGTTGTAGTTGCTACTTGTTGTTGTAGACGTGGAGCAATTGTGAATCTTTATCATTTTGTTGTTGATGTGAGCTTGGAAGGAAAAGTAAGAAGTGTATTTCCTAGTGTTTGATTGTGGAATTGGAAATACAATAATTTGTGGTAAAAAGAAAAGTGTGACTTTTGTTGATTTCAGAATTGGGGAGAATATTTTACCATTTCCAGATTTGAAGTGTGTGGAAGGATAAGCATCCATTTGAAATTCAAATACCTTCTTTAAGTTTGAAGCAATTCATTGAATAAGTGTTATTTGAATTTGAATTGTTTTTACCATTTGTGGAGAAGGTTGCATTTAGTAGAGTGATTTCAAATTTGAATTTTGTTGCTGCCATTGTGATGGGTGTCGAATCCAACAAAAATAAAACCTACTCCTAGACAATTATATGATTTGCATATAGTGGTGAGTAAGGTCGAATCCACAGAGATTGGTTAAATTTATTTCTATCCAAGGAGAATAAAAAGGAAAAGGAAAATGGGGGGTTTGGTTTGTGAATCGAATAAAGTTAAAACAAGATAAGAAAATTGAATATTGATAAAAGCCTAGCCAAAGGAATCAAGATAGTTTAATTCAAGGAATTGATCATCGATGCAAATGTTTTCTATTCTTATTCCTAGATAAACTGGTTATGGTTATTAACAAGCTCTAACAACCTATCTCTCCGTACTTCCTCGATAACCAAGAGAAGCTCTTTGATTATTTCTCTTATCGATTAGACAACCCCAGACAAGCGCTTAGGATTTAATCTACCAATAGCATTAAAAACTAGAGAGACCACCAATTCATGCAAGTAGATTATAAGATAACCTATTTAAACATGATCACACACCTCCATAACATGAATTCGATCATCTATTTTATAATCAAACATGTTATTGTGTCACTGAGACTAGAACAATCAAACAATTACGGATTTGACGTGCTAGTTGACAATATATTAACTTGCTAATTGAGTAGAAGAGCTCTATTCGTTCCAATCAACAAAGATAATAATGACAAAACGATCAAAAGATATATGAATATCCAAAAACAACGAATAGATTAAATACAAGTCAATTAGACCTCACAATTCGTGGAGAATTAAACATCTATGACCCTTTGGCTAGAAAAGTAGCTTAACTACTCATGTTCATCAATAAAACGAAAATAAAAAGTTGAGACATGATGAACCCGGTTGCCTGCTCTGGCTCCAAGATGATCCAAAGATTCCAGATTAAAAGATTCAAAAGTTGTCCTCACCCTCTAGGGTTGGTTCTATTTATATTGTTAGAAGGATGGCATGTGATCTTTTGCTAGCAAGATACGAAAATATCTTTCCTTTTCCAAGTAGATTTCGAGAAGTGAATCTTCGTCTGCCTGGCGCGCCCTACCATACGGCCGTGGGTCAAGCCGTGCCTTCCTCTGTGCATAATTCACGTATTATCTTCCATGTCCAGTGTGTAGCACGGCTCCATCCACGGCTAGATTTTCAACCGTGCCTTCCTCTGTGCATGATCTACAAGTTCTTCTCCTTAGCACGTCTAGCTTCCACCACGGCTCTAAGCACGGTTTCTCCCACGGCTGACACCACGGTCGTGCCCTAAGCCGTGTCTCTTTCTGTTGAAAGTCCTCATTTCCGCCTTTTCGTCCAGTGTGTAACACAGTTTGCGCCATGGCCGTGCCTCAAACCGTGCTTCCGATACACTGCCATATATTTCAACCGTGTATCTTCCTGTTGATTCAAAACCAAGTACACGGCCGTGTACTTCAATTACACACCCATGTACTTCCCTCCGGCGGTGTAAATCCTTGTCTTAATCCAAGTTGTAGATGACTTCTCTAATTTACTTGAATTAGCATCCTTGACTCCATTTAACCTGATTTATCACCATAATAGAATTAAGTACCATTTCCTTATGATTTCTATAAAATCAATAATGAATTAACACAATTTATACTATAAAGATTAAGTATAAAATGGCTCTATCAAATTGCTTGTGGTTTACAATGTGAATTGGAGTTGTGTAGTTATAAGGAAGTGTATTCTTTGAAGTATTATGTGTGTTGTATTGGGGAGGTTGTGCACCGTGGTTGTTTTTTTGTAGAGTTGTGTTTGTAAAAATTTAGTGAAGTTGTGTGTGTTTAGTGTGAGTGGCAGTGTGACTTGTTATGTATGTAAGTGTGTGTGGCGGTGTGAATTTGTGGAAGTTCTGTGGAGTAAGGTTCTACACATTGAGGCTAAAGTGTGAGAGTGTAGTGCATGGATAGCAAATCGTGAAGGGGAAGAGTGGTGTTTCAATTGTGAAGTAGAATTGTATAATGTGTGCATTTTCGGAAATTGGAGGAATCACAATTATTATTTTCAAATTTGAAATTAGAATTAAAAGTGTACATTAAGAGGTCAATTTGAAATCTCAAATACACATTAAGTCATAGTTAATTGTGTATCTTTTGAATTTGAAAAAGCCTCTTACTATTTGTGGAATATTGCAATTATTGAACTCATTTTCAATTTGAAATTTGAGTTGCCTTTGTTGTTGGAGTTATGGTTTGATATTTGTGTGGAAGTGGTGAAAGTGCACCGTGGCTTAAAGAGGAGTATATGTAGTGTTGTGTTTTTGTAAACTTAGTGAAGGGTGTGTATATTTGGCATTGATTGTTGTTTGTGTTGTAAAGATAATTGTTGCTAGTAGCGTAAACATATTGGGACCGTGAGTAGAAGGGGAGTTGTGTGGTGGTGAATTCAGTATTGTATATGTATTTAATTACTGCCAATTGTGTATTTAAGTGGTGAGAAACCAAGGCAAGAAAAAGGAAAGTGAATAGTAGAATTTGAAATTCAAACAAGTCATTAAAGGGTGAAAGTAATTGAACTAGTTACTTAAACACTTGTAATTGAATTTAATTCTATCTACTTAAAAGTGGTTGAGTGTACTTCACTTGTTGCTTGGATATGTACTTGAAGCTTGGAAGTGTGAAGATAATTATTGTGTTGTTGGGTTTGAACACAGTCATGTCTAGTGAAATGTTTCATTATGCTAATATATTGCATCGAACATTGGCTACATTTACTTCTAAGGATGATGAACAAAGGGAAAACTTGTTCCATACTTCTTGTAAGGTACAAGGAAATTTATGTGTCCTTATAGTTGATGGTAGTAGTTGTACCAATGTGGTAGTAGCATCATTAGTATCGAAACTGAAACTTGCCACTACTCCACATCCTGAACTGTATAAATTGCATTGGCTTAGTGATCAGGGGAGTTTGCATGTGACCCAAAGAGTTAGGGGACCTTTCAGTCTAAGGGATAAATACTGTGATGAAATCAAGTGTGATATTCTACCTATGTGTACATCCCATATATTGTTTGGCAAGCCTTGGTTATATGACAAGAGGGTCTTACATGACGGCTTCAAGAATACTTATGTATTCCAGAAGGAGGAAAAACGAATTATTATGAATTCGATGTAGCCTTCAGAGGTTCAAAGGGTTCAACAACAAATCAGTAGACCATCGTGGACCATGAGTAGTTGAACCAACCCTTAGAGCACAAAATTTGTCAGTCACAGATTTACCAACTTTCAGAGGATCCTAATGAACAAAGTTAGATGAGCAGATCACCAGAGGACGAAACTGTTCAAGGGAGGTTGTGTTCACCTTTAGAGATATTAGAGGCTTATGAGCAGTTGAGTAAACCTTTAGGGGATACCGAGGGTCAGAGTGATATGAGCAGATCACCAGAGGGCCAAACTGTTCAGAGACATTTATGTCCATCATCAGAGGTTTCCGAGGGCCAAGAGTGGTTGAGCTAACTATTAGAAGGCCATGAGGGTCAACACCATATAGATGAGTTAGAAAAGGAAGAAACAATATCAGTGGAATGGGTTGAGATAGGGGATACCTCAACAAATAATGGGTCCTTATTTGTGTTGCAGATGAGATAAATCCTGGAAATGGATGAGAGAAAACAATCACCCCCTGTAGTATTTCAAATATTGGGATTTTACAGAGATACTTCTTCAGATAGATTGCTAGGAGAACACAGAGTCTCTACTACATTTTATCTGCCAAATTTAAGGACAAATCTTTTTGAGGCCCGAGGAAATGATAGGAATCAAAATCTGACAAAACCTATCATTAGGGCAAGAACTAAAGGATTTCGAATCTTGGCGATGAGGGCCCATTTTGAGCAAATCGAACTTGGAATTATTCGTTTACTAACCTCTTTTATCTTATTCATGTATTATATATTCCAACAGGCACACTTATCATATTTTACAGGGCGATAGACAAACTCACTAAGACTCAGCTTGTGGGTTATCCATGGACCGACCTAAACAGGCGATGAGTTAGCCCGACAAATCCTATAGAAGAGCTAACATGATGGAGACTATTTTTATTTGTAATTATTTCTTTAGACTATTTATGTGTAAGCTTTTGGAATACTTTTTATTTGGTTGCAATTGATTTTTAGGACCGGCCACCCTAAAAGTAGCATAATTGTAATTTTGTGGACTTTTTAACCCAAAAGGGGGCAAGTATAAATACTTACTTAAGTAGGGTTTTGAGGAGCTTTTGATGAATTTTGTAGAATATACTTCACGTGTGAGGGTTAGGAATTTCCTAAATCCAAATTTACTCTTATCAATTTCAATCCTAAGAGTTGAAATTATGGCGAATGCAACAAAGGAAAATTGTAAGTAATATCAATTCCTTCTTTGTTATGTTTTCTTTTCTTCTCTAGTGTGTAATATCTAGGGTTGAATTGAAAGTTTCTTGGTTAGATTTGATTGCATTTGTAATTGTAATCAAATTATTACTACTTAATTGATTGGTTCTTAGCATTTGTTATTACCATCAAATTTTGCTTCATCTTATGGTGTGAATTGGGTCTTGTTGGAAAGGAGGATTTTGGAATTGTTCTTGTTGATCTAGTGTATTATTCATGTGATTGTCAAGTATAATTTGTGATCATCATTAAGGAATATATTATTGTGGATCCATTTCATGCAATACATCATTCGAACCATATATTACAATTAGGTCACGCTATAATTGCTTCACCTTAAACCGAATTGTCCTAGTCATTCGGGGATTGTTATTTGATTTAATTTGCAAGTGCTTAATCCCCTTTTAGGCACATCATTGAGAGTGAGGAAGAAGAGGAAGACATGCACGATATCACAAATTTGCTGGCTGTATTAGATGAATATTATGGTGATGCTAATGCTAAGGTACATGAGGATAAGGGGAATGATCAATATTTATCCATTAATGTATTGCATAGAGCAATGACTACCTTTCCTACTAATGAGGATGAGCAGAGGGAAAATTTATTCCACATCTCCTGCAGGGTCCAAGGTAATCTTTGTGCTCTTATTATTGATGAAAGTAGTTGTGCAAATGCGGTGACTGCTTCATTAGTGACTAAATTGAAATTAGTTACTACCCCACATCCTAAGTCATATAAACTACACTGGTTAAGTGAACAAGGTAGTTTACATGTCACTTAGAGGGCTAAGGTTCCATTTAGCATAGGAGGTAAGTGCTATAACAATATTCTTTGTGATATTCTTCCTATGTGTGCATCACATATATTGCTTGGCAAGCCTTGGTTATGTGACAGGAAAGTGTTACATGATGAATTTAGGAACACATATGTGTTCCAAAAGGAGGGTAAGCGCATAGTTTTTAACCCCGTGTCACCTACTGAAGTACAAGAGCATAGGACAAAGAGGCATAGGGACAAATTAATAAAGTTGGGAAAAATAAGACCTTATTAGTAGGGCGGTATGAATTGGAGGAAGCTATAGAAGATGAGAGGCCAATGTTTATGTTACAAATGAGATATGCACTAGAGGTGGATGGTCTTGAACAGTTACCCCCTATAGTAAGCTAAGTAATCGATGAGTATAAAGATTTATTTTTAGAGGCAGTGAACATGCCATTAATTTTTAGCTTGGGTCAGTTTTGCCAAATAAACCTACATATCGCATGAATCCTAAAGAAGCTAAAGAATTGAAGCATTAGGTGGATGAATTGATAGAACGAGGCTTTGTTAGGGAGAGTATCAGTCCTTGTGTTGTTCCTACACTTCTTATTCCCAAAAAGGATGGCACATGGAGAATGTGCATTGATAGTAAAGCCATCAACAAAATTACCATCAAATACAGGTATCCCACTCATAAACTTGATTATATGTTAGATGAGCTTTATGGTGCACAGGTATTCTCCAAGGTGGATCTTAAAAACGGATATCACCAAATTCGCATGAGGAGAAGAGATGAGTGGAATACCGCTTTTAAAAAACGCCATGGTTTATATGAGTGGATGGTCATGCCATTTGGATTGACCAATGCCCCTAGTACTTTTATGAGGCTAATGAATCATGTAATGAAAGAATTTATGGGAAAATTTGTTGTTGTTTATTTTGATGACATTTTGATTTACAATAGAAACCTGAAAAAATCATGTTAAGAATTTACAAGCAGTATTTTTAGTATTAAGGAAACAACAGTTGCATGCAAATCTCAAGAAGTGTTCTTTCTATGAAATTGAGGTAACATTTCTTGGATTTATCGTAACTGGTTCTAGTGTCAAAGTAGATGAAGAAAAAGTGAAGGCTGTTAGGGATTGGCCAATACCAAAATCAATTGCTAAGGTAAGAAGTTTTCATGGACTGGCTTCATTCTATAGACGTTTTGTCAAGAATTTTAGTAGCATTGTCAGTCCATTAACTAAATTGACTAAAAAGAATGTTCCTTTTGTTTGGGGAGAACGAGCCCAAAAGAGTTTTAAGGAGGTGAAAACAAAGCTAACTAGTGCTCCAATGTTAGTTTTACCTAATTTTGACAAAAAAAATTAATAGGAGTGTGATGTATCAAGGGTAGGGATTGGTGTTGTGTCGATGCAGGACATGAAGCCTATTGTTTATTTCAGTGAAAAATTGAGTGGTGCACTTCTAAACCACTCAGTATATGATAAGGAGTTTTATTCCTGAGTAAGGGCATTAATGACATGGCAACATTATCTTCTTCCTAAGGAGTTCATTATTTATACAAATCATGAGTCACTAAAACACTTCAAAGGTCAATAACATTTGTCAAAATGCCAAGGCTAATGGGTGGAGTTTTTAGAGAGTTTTGCCTATGTGATTGAGTACAAGAAGGGAAGCACAAACATTGTAGCTGACGCCTTATCACATAGGTATGTACTTATCACCTCTCTATAATCAAAACTACTTGGGTTTGAATTAATGAAGGAGCAGTATGCTCCTGATGAATTCTTAAAATTAATTATTGAGAGATGCTCTAGAGGAAATGTAGTAGATGGGTGTTACATTATAGATGGCTTTCTATATAAAGCAGGAAAATTATGTATACCTTGTGGTTCTGTTAAAGAGTTGTTAGTGAGGGAAGTTCATGCTGGACGGTTATCTGGTCATTTTGGTGAAAAGAGAACTTTGGAGTTATTGAAAGAGCATTTTTACTGAAGGGATATGATGAAGGATGTCCACAAAGTATTGGAGAGATGTGGTGTTTGTAAGTAGGCAAAAGGGAAGAAGGGAGTTCAAGGAGAATATACACCTTTGCCTCTACCTACATAACCCTAGATTGATATTAGTATGGATTCCATTTTGGGTCTACCCAGGACATAGAGAGGAAAAGACTCCATTATGATTGTCATTGATCACTTCAGCAAAATGTCACATTTTGTACCTTGCCACAAAATAGATGATACACTTTTTATAGCTAACCTTTTTTTGTAGGAAATTGTAAAACTACATGGTGTTCCCCATAACATAGTTTCTGATAGAGATACTAAGTTTCTTAGCTTTTTCTAGAAGATACTCTGGAAAAGACTTGGTACTAAACTCATGTATAGTACCTCATGTCATCCCCAGACGAACGGCTAAATGGAGGTTGTTAATCATACTCTTGGTGCCTTACTAAGAGCAATAGTTAGCAAAAATCTTACTGATTGGGACTTGTGTCTTCCTATTATTGAGTTCGCTTACAATAGGTTAACTCATAGTTCAACTAGTAAGTCTCCCTTTGAAGTCGTATGTGACTATAATCCTACCCTTCCAGTGGATTTAATAGCTAATTTAGAAGCAAAGGAAGACAACTTGAGTGGAGTAGAACGAGCAAAGGAGATTCAGAAACTTCATCATTAGGCTTCTAAACACCTTCAAAAAACTCAGGAGTAGTAGAAACTTCAAGGTAACAAAAATAGGAAAACCAAAATTTATAATCCAAATGATCTAGTTTGGATTAATCTCAGCAAAGATAAGTTTTCTCACAAGAAGTCACAAAAGCTTTCACCTAGAGCAAATGGACCTTTTAAAGTTCTAAAGCGCATCAACAACAATGCATATAGGATAGAGTTACCAGGAGAATATTGCGTATCTGCTACATTCAATGTTGCAAATCTATTGCCTTATATACCAGATGATACACATGAAGACCCATTAGATTTGAGGGAAAATCTTCCACAAGCCTGAGAAGATGATAGGAATTAAGCCAATGCATCAACAGGACCCATAATAAGAGCGAGAGCTAGAGGACTACAGAACTTAGCATTAAGAATCCTTTTTAAGCAAATGAAACCCGAAGACATTCACATAGTGTTTTCATTTACTTTATATGATTGTTTTGTATTTAATCAAGTATACTTGTCAGTATTACAAGAAGACGATCAAATACACTAGCACTTGGTTTGTGGATGATTCTCGATCCATAGTGAACCGAAATGAATCAAGGAAACCAACCTTGTGTTGTGTATTGCTGATCGAGATAGGCATCAAAGGACCGGCTATGTGTCACTATTTTCCTTATGTTATTTTTCCATATTTAAGACTAGTATAAATACTTGTAGAAGGAGAACAAAAAGGCACTTTTTGGAGATGTATTTTATTGCTTGTTCACGTAGAAAGAGGGCTTCCTTCTATTCCATAAACACTCTTATTAATCCTAAATTTTAGGGATTGTGGCGAGTGAGACTTGAATTGTTGTGTGTTGCATCAACAATTGCAAGTTGTTCATAATTCTACTAGTGTATCATATCTGGTATGAATTTGGAGTTTCATTTGTTCTTGTACTTAAAAATAGGGTTCACATGCAAATTAAGGATCATGCCATTTTATTGAACTATTGTTCAATTTTATCCTCAATTTGTATTGTGCAATTGAAATTGGATTTGGCATATCACAAACTCCGTAACATGCCTTTCTAAATTATGTCCTCGCTACTTCAAGGTTTGAAGTCTCATGTATATCTCATGTTTGTAATATTTAGGAACAAAACGTGTATGTGTGATGCATTTCATACCATCCCACATTTCTACATCTACTCTTCTCCTCATTCTCCGAGCCCTCATGTTCTTCCACTACAAAGAAACATGTCCTTTAAACTCTAAAGTGGCTAATCTTACTATCATTTCTTTATTATAATTATGGAAATCGAAAACCTTTTCAACTTTAAGCTTCCAATCAAAATATATTTCTGCAGATTCTCACATTACAAAAGGTGAAATCTTCATCTTAATTGTCTCTACCCCTCATGTCTAATGGTTCCATCTATTGTTTACCTTTACCTTAAAGTTGTCTCCATCACTTTCATCAAGATCTATTGCCACTCTCCTACCTTCACCATGTGAATCTCCTTTTTGTGCTCCCACATTACCCAATCTAACATTCATAACCATAATGGCCCTTGCTAAATCTCATAAGGTATTAGCAATTGTAACATCCATAGTATCCTCTGTTCCTTTTTAGGCTTCATCATCTCCATGTACATTATTTCCTAACATCCTTACACCAACAGCCATTCCCACGCTTCGCTTTATCATAAACCATTACTTTGACACCATAAGATGGTATGCTTTAGTTCGTAGATTGGACCTAAATAAAATCAATTCACATAAGGACCTCTCTAAAGAAATAAGCTTAGAATAGAATGATCACTAAGCAGTAGGAACCAAAGATCAAATTATTTAATCTAGGTGAATTTAGCCACTAGATTCACTACTAATAGTATCCTATTTGTGGGTTTTTATGTAATATTCAAAAATAGTGAAAGCACTAGAATATGGAGGACTACTCTAATGGGTACGATGTACCAAAAGGAAGATTGAATATACCTAATATGACTCACAAGTAAAGTGTATGGTTTGCTTACTACAATCCAAAGAGATTGGTAAGAGTGGATTATCAAATGAGAAAAACTTGCATAATATGAAACATGCATAATTCCATTCAATGTAATTCTTCTTCATAAGGTTACATGAGAATATTTGTATTGGAGTAGTTACTACTAAGGAAAATAACTATAAAGAAAAGTAAATGTGTCTAAAACAATGAACAAAATTATTGCTTTATCACTATAAATCATCTAGATTTTAGGTGTAATAAAAGTAACTTCCATAACAATCTAAAGAAATATGCTTTATTTAAACTGGAACTTGACATCTTCTTTAGTATTCATGCCTCAAAAGTGTTGGTCATTAGGTCAACTCAAGACAAGTTTGAAATCATGACTCCTTCTATCGAAAACTTGATCATAACCACATACTTTCTTTTCATCAAAACTAATCTTTCCTTCTTCTTTCAACAACAACAAGCTTCTTCCTAGAGTAATACTATGGACTAAATACCCATTGAAATAAGTTTTCTCTTCACTCAACATAGTTCCTTGTAACACGCTTTTCGCCAAGTGGTCCAACGTCTTTATCCTTGCTTGAGTCATAGGCACTCTTGATGTCAAATTCTAGTTCAAAGCTTAATTCCCATCACTAGTTCATGTTAATTGTATGTATAAGATAGTTAGTCCAATGAACCTAAGAACTGTCAAAACCTTAAACTTAATTACGAATTATGATTATGCCTATGCCAAGAGTATGGGGAGTATCAAAAGTATTAAGGTATAGGAAGTGGTTCTTGTGGACTAGAAGTTTTATCATGTTACTAGGATAGTAAGTTGTGGGATAACATAATGTGTAGATTAGGTGTTGCTACGTGATCCTTAAGGGGTGAGTTTAACTATTATAAGGTAAATAAAGTGAGCTAGGGTTGCTAGAGTTTGATTTAATGTGGCCACCCTGATGTTTAAATCAGTATTTACTAGAGGATTGTGATGACAAATTGTTTATGCGAGTGTAAAATGACAAAGTGTAGATCCCTTACCTTGAAGCCTAATGTTATATTTGTAAGGGGGTAGCCAAACCAAATAAAGGAAGTATTAAATGACCCAAGATTATCTCTTTAACTCTAGATTTAGTGAAGAGTTAAGAGGAAAGCTATGAAAGCGTTAACTTGCCTATTAGTCAAGCTATTCCCACCTATTTTCATTTGAATTCTAGGCTAGGCTAATCGACTGACCAATGCATGGAGACTTATGTCTAAAATAACCTATCAACACTTGCTCCCCACTCTCGTTAGTATCTAGCTGGCAAAGAAGTAAGCTTTGGTAAGGCTTTCAAGATCACAAGGCAGTTATGATGTATTGTTGATAAGAGTCTTAGCTAAAGGAAAAGGAGTTGACCTATTATTCAACTGACCTTATCCCTAGTGTTCAAAGCTCTTACACCACTAGCTATTATGTCCTTAATATGAAGTTACTAGAGTAAAGTGGCTAAGTAAGCAGGTCATTCAAGTTAAGATGTCCCTATGATTTTTTTTTAGAGGAGGTAGGCTATACTAATGCAAGTGACTCTAAGCAAGCCTTCATTGAAAGATTAATTGGTGTACTATGGGGCATGAAGCCAAAAGGTAAAGTTACCAAGTTGTGCATATCTTTATACCATAGATCGAGCAGAGGTGAAGTACTATTGATCTCATGGGGCAATTTAATTCTACTATTGGTTATCAGATTTGAGACTCTTTAGCTTACTCAAGAAGTTTTAACTTGATTTATCCAACACATGTAATGTCAAGGACACATGTCGACAAGCTACTGAGAGAATTTATATCATTACATTTTTTCTTAGTAGATTTAGGCCATTCGTTCCTTTTATAGGGCACATGATAAGATTTAATCAACATGTGGTTTTATTTCAATCCCCTTCTAAAGAGATGGCATGTTGAGAAACAAAGAAAAAAGACTCAATTGCACTTATGGTTTGGGAACTAGTTTCGCTTATACTACAAGCATTTTGAGTTTAGAATTTAGTTGCCCTTTATAGACTTTCAAAAGGCCTTTTATAGCTACTACCATGTAAACTCATGCTAGCTCATCCTAAAAGCGTGTCAAATACTAGTGGCCTTTCAAGTAGTCTATGATGAACTTTGTTTGAAGGCGACACCACAGTTATTTGGATATTTCTACAACGTGAAGCATAATGGGTTAGTGCCTTGTTGGTATTACCTAACTAGCTAACCTAGTAGGAAGCTTTTAAGGGATTGGCTTCTTCAGTTTTTGGTTGGAAAGATAAATTTGTGGTGATAAAGTCTAAGGTGGAGCCTAACTTTTAGACAAGTTGGTTACTCTAATATAGATGACATTATTAAATCTCCAACCAAATAATAAGTTCAAGACTAACTCTCTATAAGCAGGTTTAAAGTGCATAGGCCAACCCTTGTATAACCACTTTAGTATAATCAACAATCTTAAGGAGGTAGAGGAAGGAGCTATAACCTATATCTCTTGCCACGCTAAGGTAGACTGGCTGAAGTGGAGCCATTTATCTATTATTTCTAGGGGAATGAGGTCACCTGAATGCTCATGCTCAGCATGGTGCCATATACATTTTCCTTCTATGTACTTAATCTCTAACTTACCTTCTTTTCCTTATAAATATGGGGTTGAAGAAGATTACCAATACTAAACGTAAAGATGTCAATACTATTACAAAAGAAGGTAAAGGAATTGCTCAAGTTAAGAAAAGGACTCTACCCTCCCCCAAGATAAAAGGAATTATCTTTACTAAAGATAGTAATGCTTAGCTAAGCCAACCTATTGTCATACAAGCCATCAAGTTGAAGCTAAAGGGAAAGATGGATGAACTTCCTAAATGTAAAAAGCAACCTCGATAGTGTAAAATTGAAGGCACATCTAAGGTGGCAAGGACAAATGGCATGGTTCATGTCTTTCATGATGATGGACCATGACATACACTAATGTTGCTTATAAATTTGAAAAGATTTATGACTATTGAAAGCCCTTAAAAAGTAACACATACTTAATCGACCAATCTGCTAAGACATTTGTAGTAATAAGTTGTGAGTACTCACTAGGTCAATCTCTCAAGGATGAAAGAAATTGGCTAAGTACTAGATTGTGCTTCCTATTCTAATCTTGGTAACCAATTAAAGATTTCATTTTTATTACACTTGAACCATAAACTACTTTAATTAATCTAGGATATCCAACACATCACATGAATATGATTAAGAACCAATCGATGAATTATCAAATGAGTCATTGTTTGTACTATTTTACCAATTCATGCTACATATGAGTTGCAAGTCCCTTCCAATAGCTAAACCCTAATTGAAGTAGGAGGTATCAATAACTAATCTATACTAGAATAGCCATTCAAATTATTAGAATCATTTCCAAAACAACATAATCTTAATCTACATATATTCCTCAATATAGAGATACATGCTAAATGCCTAAAACATGCAACCCATACTTAACATTCAAGTAATAATCAATATAAACACTAAATGATAATCTAATAATCACAAGAGATTCATAATCTTCATATCACATAAGAAATATAAGGAAAAACAATATCCGAAACAGCATTAAATTTGAAATGAGAAGAAACCACCTCAAAAGAGAAGTCCAAATCTTCAATTCATGCCAGAATGGTGTTTCCTTTGCATTTTTGGGTTGAAATCCCTAAGAAAATGATGAAAACTACCTAGAAATAACCTAAACTACTAGAAACCTTAACCCTAGGAAAGAAAAATATGAAGAGAAATGGAAAATGTAGCAATTGGTAAATAAAATCATGAGCAAGATGCTTTTATACTAATGCGCAAAACCCTAGGTATGTCAAACCTAAAACCCGGCAATCGATGTTGAAATTGAAATTCCTACGAATCGTTTTGAACAAGTTGTAATTTGTAACTAGACCCCAACCACACCTGTTGATTGAAACCTAAGCTATCAATGATTTCCCCAAGCATTTGTGTAGAAGAAAACCGTAGAGTTCTTTCTCAAAGAACGAGAGACAGCTTTCCATGAAAAGATATGTTTTCAATAATATGATAATTGTGTTTTTTTTGTTTCCACCTATTGCCGTGATATATATTGTTATCACATGACAAAAGAATAACCTAAGTTTCCAAACATAGCAAAACCAGCCACTTAACTTCTAAAAGGCCGAAATCTTACAACTAAATATACTAAACACAAACCAAAAAAATAAAGCAAGTCATAACAAATAAAACAAGAGTGCTTCTCCCTTTTTAGTTCAATTTTCCTTTCTCAAAATAATTTATTCTAAGACTTCTATATCCTTGCATCCCTCTATGAAACGTGAATCAAGTTGACAAAGGTTGATTCTCCTTTAGTGTAACTTGGTTCCTTCTCTTGTAGGTCTATGACTAGTCTTTGCAAAGCTTTACTTATCCACTTAGCTCTAGCTCGGGTCATCAAGCCTCCAATACCATGTAATGGGTCTTGGGACTTTGGTTCATTCCTTTTTTATGCTAGTTGATCCTCATCATTCCCTCCTTCCTCGAAAAGATTCGTCCTCGAATCACCTGCATCATAAAGAGTAAGATCAAAAACATTAAAAGTTGCACTTACATTACTATGGTGACTTAGCAAGTCAATCTTGTAAGCGTTGTCATTGATGTGCTCCACTACTTAAAAAGATCCATCTCCCCTAGGATGCAATTTACACTTCCGCTGCTTTGCAAATCTTTCCTTTCTCAAATGCACCCAAACCCAGTCTCCTGGATGAAACACGGTCTTGATACGTCCCTTATTGGCCTGATGAGCATAGTGCTATTTTTTCTTTTCAATATTGGTCCAAACCTAAGCATATAATTCCCTAACAAATTCTGCCTTTTTCTTTCCATCAAGATCAACAAACTCGTTAGTGGATAAAGGTAAAATATCCAATGGGGTCAAGGGATTAAAGCCATATACAACCTCAAATGGAGAATATGATATAGAGGAATGTACTGTCCTATTATATGCAAATTTTACATAAGGCAAACATGTCTCCCATTGTTTTAAATTCTTGGGAATCACAGCATGCAACAATGTTAAGAGTGTCCTATTAACTACTTTCATCTGACCATCAATTTGAGGATGTGCAATAGTGGAAAACAGTAACTTGGTGCCTAGCCTATTCCACAAGGTTCGCTAAAAATGGCTTAAAAATTTTACATCCCTATCACTTACAATGGATTTAGGCAAACCATGTAACCGTACAATCTCTCTAACGAACAAATCAACGATGTGTTGTGTATCATTAGTTTTAGAATAGGTAATGAAATGAGCCATCTTACTAAACCTATCAACAACAACAAATATGTTATCTTTGCCACTTTGAGATCGTGGTAACCCTAATAAAAAATCCATAGAGATGTCAATCCAAGGCTAACTAGGCACAGGTAGATATTCCCCATAGGGCATCACTCTGGACTTAGCCTTTCTACATGCAATGCACTTATTATACACATTTTGTAGATCATGTTTCATCTTAAGCCAATAAAAATGTTCATGCAAAATGTCCAAAGTTTTTCTAACACCAAAGTGTCCCATTAAACCGCCACCATATGTCTCCCTCACCAGCAGTTTATGTATGGAACTTTTTGGCACACATAACCTATCTTTCTTAAATAAATAACCATCATGCCTATAAAATTCCACATATCCAGATTCAGAACAAACGGACAAAATTTGACCAAAATCAACATCATTCTCACACAATTCTTTCAAGTATTCAAACCTAAGCAGTTTAGTATGTAAAAAGTCAAAAGAGAGTACCTTCGAGATAATGCATTGACCACCACATTTTCCTTTCCTTGCTTGTATTTAATCATGTATAGAAAGGTTTCGATGAACTCCAACCACTTGGCATACCTCTTGTTCAACTTACCCTAAGTTTTTAGGTACTTTAAACTCTTATAATCGAAATGAATAAGTGTTGCCACATTTGCAAGGTCCTTACAAAAGCATACAACTCCTTATCATATACTACTTAATTTAAAGTAGCACCATTCAGTGATGGGAAATTTTTCGACACCACCTATGCTTTCAGAACTAGATTTGGCTGATCATCCAAATCGCTTATATTTTACTTCATATCTTTCTATCTAATAAATATTTGAGAAATAATCTTACAAGTACAATAATAATTCTCCGTGGGATGCCAATATGTCCTACACTAGTTGATGGCCATGGGACATCATCAGATTTGCAATCACAGGCTCGTGCGATTGTGTCCATTTCAAAGCATTAGCTCATGAATATTTATGATATTTTATACTTAGTAATGGTTCTATGGACTATTTTATGTTGTATTTTCTTTTGGGACACTTTCATTTTGGTTGTAATTTCCGTTTAGGATTAGCCACCTTAAAAGTTGCATAGTTGTAATTTTGTGCATTTTCTAACCCTAAAGGGAGCAAGTATAAATACTTGCTTAAAGTAGGGTTTGAGGAGGCCACTTTTCATAATTGAGCTTCACTTTTACGTGAGAGGGTTAAGGCTTATTCCTAATTCATTTGCTCTTATCAATTTCAAATCCCAATTTGAGGTTGTGGCGAGTGGCTTCAAGGTTAATTTGTGAATAATATCAAATTTACTTTGTTGCAATTTCCTTTTCTCTCTAGTGAGTAATATCTATGGTTGAATTGGTCGTTTATTGACCGAATTTGATTGCATTTGTAATCAAATTTGTGTTTCTTAATTGATTAGTTTTAGCCTTAGTTTTAACCTTTAATTTAGCATCTTCTTGGAACCGTGGGTCATTTTGTTGGGAAAGTGAATCACGAAATTGGATCTTCTTGTTCTTATGTGTAATTCACGTGGAATTCTTGTGATTGTTGTTATATTGGAGAAGATTATCATTGTTGGATTGTTAATTGCAACTTTGAGCATTCGGATTTCATTAAATCTCCATTAGGGTTCACGCAATTCATGATCCTATTGAACCGATTTTTAATTATGAATTGAAGTTGTTTCTTTGATTCATTTGCATGTGCTTAATCTTGGTTTTGAGCACATCATTCAGTTTCTCACTAAAGTATGCGATTGGCTTGGAATCCTGCATCAATACACCACCAATACCTTTCTCAAAAGCATTGCATTCAATCTTAAATACTTTCTCAAAATTAGGCAATACTAATAAAGGTACGTTAGTTAACTTACCTTTCAGAGTTTATAACACCTGCTCATGCACTTCAGTTCACTTGAAGTCAGCATTCTTCTTAACAAAGTCATTAAGAGGAGCAGCTATAGAACTGAAGTCCCTTACAAATCTCCTATAAAAACTTGCTAAGCCATGGAAGCTTTGGACCTCATTTGTATTCTTTGGCATTGGCCACTCCCACATCACCTTCACCTTCTCCTCATCCACAGCTATTCCATCTGCACCTATAACCAAGCTAAGAAAACCTATAGTTTCCATATAAAAGGTGCACTTCTTTAAATTAGCATACAACTGGTTTTCCCTCAAAACATTAAACCCACACTACAGATGCTAAACATGATCATCTACTGTTTTGCTGTAAATTAGAATGTTATCAAAGTAGACAACAACAAATTTTCCAATAAAATGACGTAGAACATGATTCAGTACCCTCATAAAAGTGCTAGGTGCGTTTGTTAACCCCAAAAGACATTACCATCCATTTTAATCTATGTTTAGTCTTAAAAGCAGTTTTCCATTCATCCCCCTCTTTTATACGAAGTTGGTAATAGCCATTCTTTAAATCAATTTTGGAAAATAAACAAGCACCATGCAATTCATCAAGCATATCATCTAGTCTAGGAATAGGATGTCTATACTTAATTGTTATCTTGTTGATTGCTCAGTAGTCGACACACATTCGCCATGTCCCATCTTTCTTAAGAACCAAGATGACAGGAACTGAACATAGACTGAGGCTTTCTCTTACAAATCCTTTCTCCATCAATTCATCAACCTGCCACTGAATTTCCTTTACTTCCTCAAGATTAGTTTTGTAAGTTGGTCGGTTAGGAATAGATGCACCTAGCAAGAAATCAATCTGATGCTCAATACCTCGTAGTGGAGGTAGGCCTATGGTACTTCCCCAGGAAACAAGTCTTCATATTCCAACAAAAGAGACACTACCATACTAAGCAACAAAGAGTTAATGTTAGTATTAGTAAAATAAACATCCTTGTACATAAGTACAAGTAGTTGCTCCTTTGCCAACATTGCACTCTTTACCTTACTTTTTCTTGCAATTTTCTCTCCTCTTAGTGTTTTAAACTCTTTTCCCTCATGGCTCACCAGTGTTTATCTCTCATTCTATTCATTTTTCTCACCCTTCTCTTATACACTCACGTGTTTCTCTCTGAATTCTTTTGCTATCCTCACTTAATCCTCACAAGCTTCCCATGGTTTCTGTAGAGTTAGAACCACCTTCCTTTTGTTTAGAACAAAAGAATATTGGTTCTTATACCCATCGTACATCACCTTCCTATCAAACTACTGTAGTTGACCGAGTAATAGGTGACTAGCCTGCATGGGAACTACATCACACATCACCTCATCACAATAACTCCCTATGGAAAAAGTAATAAGAACCTGCCCGGTCACCTTCACTTCCCCACACTCATTCAACCACTGCAACCGATATGGATTAGGATGTTTCATAGCCTTCAACCGCATATTATCAACCAACAAGGTGCTAACAATGTTAGTGTGGCTGCCACTATCAATGATCAAGCTACATACCTTGTTTTGCACATGACATCGGGTATGAAAGATGTGTTTATGTTGAACCCTTTCACTATCATCCTACGGTTGAGCACTAAGAACTTTTCTAGTAACATATAGCTCACCACTCATGGGTCCCTCCAAGTCAACATCATCATACTCCTCTAAGGGTGATGTATCATCCTCCTCAGAACTAATACTCTCTACGTCTCCATTATTGTAAATGATCATAGCCCTTTGATTTGGACACTGAGATGCAATATGTCCAAACCCCTGACACCTGAAACATTTAATATCACAATTTCTCAAAGATGGTTTAGTGTCAGTTTTACCTTTAAAAGCAGCAACTGGACTCTTAGCTTTCACATCCTCTTTAAACTTCAAATCTGTACGATTCTTCTTCCCATTGGACTTCCATGAAGAGTTGGACGTTGCTCCAAACTTTGGATTGCTCTTATACTTCAATTGTCTCTCTACTTTAATCGCCCTATGCAACAACTCTTCCATACCTAAATAATGATGCAAATCCACCACGTTAATAGTCTCCCTATTCAACCCATTAATGAACCAAGCCATTGTAACCTCATCATCCTCCTCCACTCTGGCTCTAATCATGGATATTTCCATTTCATTATAGTAATCCTCTACACTCATGGACCCCAATGTCAACCTCTGGAATTTCCTGAGCAAATCCCTATGATAATGACTAAGGATAAACCGCTTCTGCATAATAGTCTTCATCTTATCCCAGGTACTAACAGGTCTCTCTCCATACTTACGTCTATTACGTACTAGCTGGTCCCACCAAACATTAGCATAATCTAAAAATTCAACTGCAGCCAATTTAACCTTTTTCTCCTCAGCATAATTGTGGCACTCAAATACATGATCTACCTTCCTCTCCCTCTCCAAGTACAACTCTGGATCATTTTTCCCCTGAAATGAGGGTATCTTCATTTTAATACTTCTCAGATTATTTTCTCTCCTCCAAATGTTCCCTCTCTCCCTCATATAATTATACTCTCCTGAATCCGTTTCTTCACCATCTTTTAGCCTTACTCCTCCCCTCAAGGGTCTACTCACGCCTCGCCTGACAATAGTACTGCTAGACGATTCCCTACTCCGTTCCATCTTATCCATCCTCTCATGGATTTGTTCTAGCTCACCACTAAATATTCTCTTCATCTCCCTCATCAATGAACCAAACATCACCTTACTTTCCCCTCCTCCATTCTCACCTCCAGTTAGACTTTGTCCTGACATACCTCTACAGCCAAGAAAAGAGATTAGTAACACATATAATATATCTCTCACAATTCACTCATGTGTTGCTCTTAGTAGTATTGTCTTCACAATTTACGTGTTTAGCTCTCAGTAGTAATGTTCTCACAACCTGCTCTTACAATTCTTTGATATGAACTTGGATTGAAAAACTTCCTCAACGTAAACCACTAAAGCAAATCTATTGACTAACTATAGGTTTCAAGTCATGGTAAGCAAGGATACAATCACAAATTAATTGATATGAAAAGACTCACTACAAAATTGGAATCACAAACCAAGAGATATCCACAACACGAAATAGGAAAATAGAATATTACACCCAACATGTAATGGAATGCAATGTAATTCGGTTACAATATTGAAAAGGTAAGATGATGTTGAAGGTAGGAATTGGAAAGTGTATTGTATCACTTGATTATGTGATTTCAAAGCAAAGATTTTTTTTTTTTTTGTCTTATAATCGGCAATTGAATATTCTACGAGCGAATTCGAATTTTTTTTTTTATAAAAATTTCCAAGAAGAAGTAACAAGAATTAAAGATTGGATTTCAATTTGCTAAGATAACAAATTGTTGTTGTCGGTCACCAATAGACTTTCTATGATCGAATTAGAAATTTTTTTTTTTTTATACGAAATTCTAGGGTATGAACAAGAACTATGGAATGAACGAACAAATAATTAATAAGGATAGATGTTACATGATTCAAGAAGCCGAAGCTCTAATACCAAATGATGCACAAAACCTTAGGTATGTCAAACCTAGAACCCAGCAATCGATGTTGAAATCGGAAATCCCACAAATCGTCTTGAACAAGTTGTAATTGGTAACTAGACCCCAACCATACCTATTGATTAAAACCTGAGCTATCAATGATTTCCCTAAGCGTTTGTGTTGAAGAAAACCGTAGAGTTCTTTCTCAAAGAACAAGACAAAGCTTTTCCATGAAAAGATATGTTTTCAATAATATGATAATTGTGTTTATTTTGTTTCCACCTATTTCCATGATATATATTGTTATCACATGACAAAAGAATAACCTAAGTTTCCAAACATAGCAAAATCGGCCACTTAACTTCTAGAAGGTCGAAATCTTACAACTAAATATACTAAACACAAACCAAACAAATAAAGCAAGTCATAACAAATAAAATCGAGAGTGCTTCTCCCTTTTCGGTTCAATTTTCCTTTCTCAAAATAATTTATTCTAAGACTTCTATATCCTTGCATCCCTCTATGGAAACGTGAATCAAGTTGACAAAGTTTGATTCTCCTTTAGTGTAACTTGGTTCCTTCTCTTATAGGTCTATGACTAGTCTTTGCAAAGCTTCACTCATCCGCTTAGCTCTAGCTCGAGTCATTAGGCCTCCAATACTTATGTGATTCACTTTTTGGTTGCAATTTAATTCTATTTACTTGAAAGTAGTTGTGTGTACGCAACAATTTGCTCCACCTTGAACCGAATTGACCTTATCCTTTAGGGATTGTTAATTGGTTCATTTGTATGTGCTTAATCTTGGTTTTAGGCACATCATAATTTGATATCAGAGCTACACATACTTGGTTCATTTTAATATTGATCACGTGGTGTTGTGGAATTGGTTATAGATCTTGAGAATTGATGCAATTGTTCATGTGATTGGAAGCTAGTTTAATTGACATTGTCTAATTGTCTTTTAAATTGGTTTTGCATGTGCTTAATCTTGGTTTTAGGCACATCAAAATCCCTTCTCACAACCAATGCTCTGATACCAAATGATGATGTGATTCACTTGTTGATTGCAATTGACAATAACAAATGAAAATTCATACAACAATCCATAAGAGGCGTGATTTAAACAAACACACTAAAATCCCTAAAACTCATGAGGCTTCCACAAAAATTAGGATAAGTTTCACTTGTAATTGTAATCTATATAAAGGATGGCACAAATAAGAACCAAATTCCAATCAATTGAGGCATGACCCTAAATTTAAAATGGAACCCTAAATGGTGTGTTCGAGAACAAGTAACCAATTCCAATCATACACTAGATATAACATACTAGCAACAATTAAAAACAACTTAAGAAATATTGATGTTACTCACAATAATCCTTAAGCCACTCACCACAATTTCAAGGATGAAATTGATAAGAGTATGAGACGTAAAAGGGGTAAGCTTTCCACAGCAACAAGTTTCAAATTTGTGAAATGTTCTAAAGTCCCTTACAAACCCTACTTAGCAAGTATTTATACTTGCTCCAATTAGGGTTAAAATGTCCAAAAAAATATGCCTATACCACTAAGTGGCCGGTTCTAATTCAACAAAATACAAACAAATCAAAAAGTCCCAAAAATGATTATAAAGTGACCGGTTCAAAAATAAAAGGACAAGTACAAATGACAAGTACAAAGATGGTCTTCAAAGAGCCAGTTCTTCAAATCAATTGTGTTCATCACGAGCCATTGGATGTGAGTCTGATGATGTTCCCAATTTGATCAATAGTGTAGGTTATTTAGCATCCTATAAAGACTGATCATTGTACCTGCTATAATGAAATTCAAACATTATTAGATAAGGAAATGAATACATGTGAGCAATTTGGATCATACATCTAAATCAGGTTCCTTAACTATTGTGATCGTAGGGTAGATTCCCATCAAATACCATGTAATGGGTCTTGGGACGTTGGTTCATTCCTTTTTTATGCTAGTTGATCCTCATCATATACTCTATTGGAACTAGCCGAACTGTACAATAAAAGACTATGCTCCATTTGCTTTAACCAACTAGGTAGTATGAAGTGAATCTATCGGTCGATGGTTTTAGCTCACTTTGATCTTCAAATGGATTAGTTGGTCAATTTAGCTCATTTCCTTTTCTAATTTTTGCACATCTCCTTAGTTCTTCTATGATTTCCAAACATAGCATCTAGGCGAATTAACATTTGTCATTACAAAATGCTATCTTTTTCATTATTTTAACAATTTCAGCTCAATTGGTCCATCTTGTGCATAAATTTGTAGTTTTCTCTTATAATTGATAAACATTAGTTCAAACTTATGTATAAACATGACTTTCAAGCTGGGAAATATTGTGGAATTTTGAGTATTATAAAACCATGAGATCAAGAGGCTAATAATCTAATTGGATTGAGACACTATGAAGAGATGGGGAAGAAGAAGAGGAGGAGGACAAGAGGAGGAAGAAAGTCAAGTTGAGGGACAAAATGACTAGCAAGAAACCACTTCATCTAGGGCTTCTTTCCAATAACAATCCCTCACATCCTCTAAGGCCTAAGGCTATAAGTTTGTTCTAAACTGATGAGTGTGCACTAGTGATAAAGGTCTGGGTAATGGTTATACATACCGTGAAAACTTGTCTAGGATGATTCTTCCTCCTAAGGACAAATACACTATGTAAGAAGCCTTCTCAACTTTGATTGAAGTGAAACTTAAAAGCTTCATTTGTACAAAAGTTGGTGAACTTAGTACCCATTCCCTTGAACTTAAATAGCAACATTTACTTTCTTGATTTCACTGTTTTCTCTAATCCAAATGAACATAGTAGTCTAAGTTATCATTGGTGCTTGGAAAGAGAAAAAGAGGAAGTTACTGAAGGCTTGGTCAAAGTATGATGTCTTGGTAAGCAAAAACCAAAACTTGTACAAGAACAATCAATATCTTTTGTAGAGTGCTCAAGTGGTTGAGAATGAGCTGAGGTGAGTATAGGAGGAAGTTCGGCGAAAGATCACCGAGGTTAATGAATTCATGAGGAAGGCTCAAGCCCAAGTGGAAGTGATAAATCGCCAAGTTGACACTGCTGCGAGCAGGAGCACTACTCTACAAAGGG
The DNA here is from genome assembly GCA_037954665.1 of Laguncularia racemosa. NCBI lineage: Eukaryota > Viridiplantae > Streptophyta > Magnoliopsida > Myrtales > Combretaceae > Laguncularia > Laguncularia racemosa. The sequence continues at coordinate 239,546 of JBBMOL010000222.1, read as the reverse complement.
ACCTCTTAGGTGCTCAATGACACCAAGAGGGACTAAAGTGTCAAGTGAAGAAACTTAACTCCTAACTTAACTTAGCCTACAAAGAGCTTATCATTTTCAAGGTGTCTATAGGTGCCTTTGTGAATGGGAAGGAATATAAGGCCAAAGTTAGAGCAAGAAGTGAAGCAATACTTATCACATATCTAGGAGCTAAACAACCATGTAGCTATAGCCAAAGAGGGCCTTAAGAAGGTCTTCAAAGAGAACCAAGAAAGTAAGGACTAAGATAATCTTAAGTGAAGATCATGGTTGATGGAATGAGGGAGGTAAGGATCATGGTTGTGACACATTACTCCAATCTCAACCTTGATTTCCCCAATGCTTAGCTAGAAAATCCCAATGCCCTTGAGTAAGAAGACACTTTTGAAGTATCCAAGGCTGAGGTAGTGGAGGACGGAGACTAGGATGAGAAAACTTAAGAGGTTCTACCTTTGCCCTAATTTGATCCCCTTAAAGACCTTAAGCCTTTGAAGAAGCTAGAGCTAAAAAACTAAGGCCGACATCTGAAGTTGTACGTGATCAAAAGCCTGAAGTTGCTGATGACCCCTTTGCTCTAACTCAACTCTTCTAATGTCTTGTTTGTAATCTTTCCTCTACTAAAATGACTTGTGTGATTTCTCTTCTCTAAGGATTGAAGTGATTAATTTTTTTCTTTTTTTTTTTCTTTTTTTTTTTACATATTAGTTGTATGATTGAACGCCAAACATGAAAATTGTAACTACCCAAATGACTTGGAATTTTTAATGAAATTTGGCTTCTTTCCTTCTCTCGTGTTTTATTGTGTTATATTGTAGTTTTCATTTATCTTTGCTATGTGTACAATTTTGACGCTTACAAAGGATTCGTTGACCAAAGCAAAGCCTAGCTAGGTTCCTTCAAGAACTATGGTGACTAAGAATCCTTCTCCCTATCAAGAGTACCTTAAACACTAAGACTTAGATCTAGTCAATGATGTATCCTTGTTGAGTTTATCCCAAAGATGTTTTCACGATAACAAAATATTGTGTTAAGTTTACTAATATGTTTATTTAGCATGTAGCTAAAAAAAATTATTATTTATAGTCTCAAGTCATGGAAAAAAAGTGGTGCAATAGTAAATAAGAGTCAAAAGCTTTAGAAAAGAGAAGTAGCATGGTATAAGCTCAATAGTATTTGGAAGAAATGGAAGTACTTGGAAGTAAAATAACAATAGAAGAAAAAACTTGGGAAGCTTCGTGAGAGAAACCAAAAGCTTAGTCAGAGCCATAAAAGAGCTCTAGAAACAACACAATTTATAAAAGTCAAAAGCTATAGGAGCATTGAAAGTGTTAACAATAGAAAGAAGTTCTACATGATCAAAAGTTGAAGCTAAAGTGAGTCGAAAGCTCTGAAAATGGAAAATGTATTTTTACATATTGAAGGCCCAGTACTACAAGTAAAATACATTTAGGTAATACATTTAACTAAACATATAAAGGGCATTCCATTCATGAATGTTTCACAAGATATATCATGAATTAAAGAGATACTTTTATGCAATGGATATTATAAAAAATAAATAAAAATAAAGGAGCAACATGGTATTTATGGAAGTCAATATTGAAGATGCAACACATATAGAAGAAGGAAAAGTTCAAAAGACTTATTGATGGAAACATATTCAAACAAATTATCACAATGGAGATTTCCTTATGAAATTTGTGAAGATGAAGGAAGGCTCCACGAACAAATCATTCATTCACAACAACTACTTCCATATTAAAGCTTTAGAGATTGACTATATAAAGGAGTTGCATGACATTATGCAAAATTGATTATTTTATTTTATAAGAGTCATGTCCTAAAATTAAGAGGGAGTTTTTATTGTAATCCTTAGAGTGAATTGACTATTTCTTGTGTGGCTTATGATATTATTTGGGAAAGGATTATGAGGGTAGTTCCATAAACCTACGTAATCCTAGGTGGGGAGTGTGAGGCAAAGTAGAATAAACCGTAATGTGTAGATCTACTTGTTAATATCTCTTTGTAAAGTTTTGATAATAAAAAAACACATGTGACTACTAATAGGTTTTATGTGCAACTTTTTTGTTTGAAATTGAAAAAAGGTTATGTTTAAATAAGAATTAAGAATTAAGTTTAGTTGGCTATCAAAACAACATAACAAAATAGATTCAAATGCTGTTGGAAAGAAAGTGTCATCATATTTGAAAGAGTCATAACAAATGTTTTCAAAGAAAAGAAGATGATTTTAAAGAAACATCTTTTATTAGAAAAGGTCAAGACCCACTTCCACCGGACACAATGAAGTATTTAAGGAAATTGAATTAAGAATGCTATGAAGAATATAGAAAGTATGGAATTCGAATTAAAGAATTTACTTTTTCATAACCAAAAGAATGTTATAGAAAATCTATTTAAAGGATTGCTATGAAGGCAAAGATACACACATACAAATATATAAGAGGCGGTTAACTAAAAAGTTATAGATACAACACCTAGAGAGATATACCTTGTGCAAAGTATAAGAGAAATCTATTGGTGTACTCTTATAGATTGGTTGAACTTTTGGAAGAGATGTTTTGTTCTATGTAGTTCTATGAATTAGCTTAAGGATAAGCTAAAGGAGACAAAGCAAAGAAGTGAATGAATTGTATTATTAAATGTTTGACTATTGTAACAATGTTGAAGATTTGATTTGTTGATATAGTAGAACAAACAGATAAAGTCAACTAAGATCTCTACATGTGGAGTCTAGAAGAGTGCACTTGTGCACTAAGTTTAACCAATATATATCGGTGTCTAATTTTCTTGAACTCTACTCTTTTATTTTTATTGTAATTTATTTATGGCTTATTATATAATTGCAAATTCCATTGCCAAAATTTATTTGAATTTTGAATCAAAATTTAGCTCGATATTGATTAAGTCTAAAGATCTATGGAAGACAATTTATCTATACAGCATGATAAAGCACCTTATTTCAGTAGTACTAATTTTTCTTACTAGAAATTCAAGCTGAGGACGTAAATCAAGGTAATAAATTATTAGTCTTAGGAAATCATAGCAAATGGCAATCTAAAAGTTGGAGAATTAGATGTAAAAGACAAGAAAATAGAGGAGGCAAATTTAAAGGAAAAAATTTTCTTCTTTCCACCATTGCACCAACAAAATTTTATTTAATCTCATCATGCAAGATAGCCAAAGAAATCTATAATATGCTTCAAGAAACACATGAGCATTCAGAAACAATAAAAGTTACTAGGATCAATACACTCCTACAACAATATGAACTTTTTAAGATGATACCTAGAGAAGAAATTAAGAATACCTTTGAAAGACTCACAACTATCACAAATGAGTCATCTTCACTAAATAAAAAAAAAAAACTAAAGTGATCCAGATATTGTTTAGAAAATTCTACAAACATTACCTAAAGCAAGGACACTTTGCGATTTGAAAAAGCTCACTTGGCCAATTACAAAGTAAACTCATGGCTTATGAATTAGAAGTACTAAAGGTAAAGGAAGTATAAACAGCAATCCAGGCAAAAGAGAAAGGAATAAGTTTCAAAGTATCTACAAGTAATGACAAAGGGAATCATGTTCACCAAACACGTAAGAGTTTCAAAAGTAAATCAAAGTGCAATACCAGCAAAACTTACGCCTAAGAAATGGATAAAGAAATCATATGTTATGAATGCAAAAAAATTGGTCACATAAACTATGATTGCCCTATACTTGTAAAAAGAATTGAAAACGCCATAAAAAGGATAAACCTCTCTTGACCACCTAGAGTGATTTAAATTATTCAAAAGGAAAAGACGAAAACTTAGAAAGCAATGAAGTAAAAATGTATAATTTTATCAATTTTCAATTATCAGTCTATGTAAAAATGATTTTATATTCAAGTTAATTTGGAATGACATTTTAATTATAATTGTGAGCACGTGGATCCACATATGTGGAATTTTGATTTTGATTTTCATAACCATGATGATGGTAAGTAGGTTATAAAAATATTATCATTCAATTTTCACATGTTAGAACTTTATTAATACTTATCTACTATTAATCCATTCATATGACTTACTAGTACTATATATTAGAGCTTTTCTCTTACTTGATACTGATTTCCTTACCCTCTAGTATTTAGGTTCTATTTCTTTTTTCTTTTCCAGTTGACAGAAGATGAGAAACAATGGATGAAATAGTATAGGAAGAAATTGTTCGAGAAGTAGAAAAGGCAGCATCTCAAATGTTAAGGAACTACTTCTAGAATTTCATAATAGATGGACAACTAATGCCGTGGTTAGGAGAGTGGCTGAAGACATCCTAAACGTTATGCAAAATGGAAAGGTAAAATCCATATAAGAAAATGCTGTCAAATGGAATATTTCATGCGTTCAGTAATTAATATATTTATTTAGGGGTATCTAAGGAATTTTATAATAAAAAGTGTGAAGCCTAATTGTATATATCGGTTTAATAATATAGAATATATTTGTGTATATAAAGTAAAAGACTTGAGTTAATCAATTAAATACGTTATTTCAACTAAGAAAATTAAAATACATAATTAGGGGGAAAAAAAAAGAAAAAAGAGATTCAATAAATATACTAGCATATATACATATTAGAAGGGAACAACAAATTAATGTAATTCCTTTTGCATTAGTTTGTATAAGGGGTGGCACAACAAACCAAACCAAGCCATAAGAAGGTAATTTGGTTTTCTCACATTGAACCAAATCACATAGTTCTATTTAAGAATTTTTCTAAATCATGAAATTTCTATTTGGTTCACTTTGATTTATAAATTAAACTTTATTTTGTTATCCAAGAAAGTATATTTGTTAATATGTAATCTCATGTGAAAAATACTAAATTTATTTAAAAATGATATGCATTGATATCGTATATGAGGTTGTTGAGTCAATAGCCATACAACTAAGAAATTTTAAATGCATTTTCACAACTAATTTTATTCCTAAAGTAAGCATATAGTAAAATTTTAAGTCAACCTAATATATAATCTTTAATTTATGATCATGAAATTTAAATATATGTAGAAATGTAAACTCAAAATTTATTTGTATTCTTTTAAGTACTATGTTATAGCAAAAGAATCTTTTAGTTATAAGTGAAATATTACTATTTTTTTTCTTTTAAATGGTTTAGTTTAATTTATCCCTCCATTCTAACAATAAGTTTTTTATTTAGTTTGGTTTGAGAATTTTTAAAATCAAATTGCCAAAAAAAACCCTCCATTTTACTTGGTTCAATTTACAAATTGATTTGGTTTAATTGTTTTTTTTTTTTTACCTACATCTAGTTTGTATGCTATCCTCCTATTGTATTATATTTTATCTTGACATGCCATGTTAAGTTGAGTTCTCACACCTATCCTTATCATATTGTTGGGATTCACAACCTTTAAGGAGGCTATCAAGAATTTTATTTGCACTGTTAATAAATTTTATATACTATACTTGGAGGTAACATACTATAATTATAGTGTATAATCACTTTTTAATAATTACATCCTAGAATTTCCTGTGAGTATGTTTCTATTATATACCAAAAGGAAACGGATGAAACATATGAAGAAGTAGTTGATTCATTCATATCTAGCATTGCTGGGCAGATGTGGCCTACATCCATAGCCGGCCGCGTCCCAGCCCAACAATTGAAACATGCAAGCTCTTAACGTTCAAAGGCCCACGTCATGCACATGTAAGGTTGACGATGGCTCAATGTAAACATATAAACTACATACAGAGCAATGCCGAGGGCAAGGCCCCTTTAACCCCCACGACCCCCAGCCTCCCTGTCCATGACTTTTCTTAGATTAACTTCAGGATAGGTCTCTTACGTGTTTTGTATTAATTACTTAAATATTGAATATTTTTGTTACCCAATTTTCAGGGCTTTTCTTAGTTGATGGTATTTTTTAATGTCAACAGAAAATTATTTGTGTATTGAAATTTTCAATATGTATAACTTTTGTATATGATATTCGATTTTAGTAAAGTTTATATCATTAGGAAGCTCTCAAGTATTTTCTATTTGAAAATAAATCCAAAATACATTCAGCAACTCCTAAACCAAACAAAATTTTAAAATAATCATAACTTATAAACCATGCATCACTTGGCCTCAAAACATGAATTTTTGGACACATCTAGATAATGCACTTTCATATGGTATATTTTGTTTTATATCCAATAGTCTATGGGTACTACTTTTATAAAATTTACAATTTGGTAACTTGCAAATTCAACATTGTATATTTGCAAACTCATAACTACTAGAAAGCTTGTATTAAGAGCTATCAAAGATGGTCACTTTGACTTGAAATTATATATTGAAAATCGATTAGTCTTTTAAGTGAACTAGCCTCACTCTTTTTTTTTAACTCTAAAAAATAACATAATGAATGGTTAAATTTACTAAACTTCAAGTTTCCCACTTCCTTTTTCTATGAATTTATTTATTTTTGTTATTATTAATCCCAATTAGTAATCAAGAGAAGGGTGAATTGATTACTTATATTAAAAATGTTTCCAAACAACTAGTTTAAAATTTTCTCTTTGATTACTATCAATGGATATTGAATCAAGATTCAGATTAAATTAACAGAAAATTTTACAATTTTATAACAAATAAACAAATTGTAAATGAAAATAAAAAGAATAGAGATCAAGAAAATCAAGCAACAATGTATAGTAGTTCCTTCATATGTGCCAGTCTAGTCCTTTAGCTTCTACTACTAGGATTTTAGTTGACTTTACTAGTTTGTTTTACTACATTAAAGAATAAAATCTCAAAAAGTGTTACAACAATCAACCACTTTACAATCACTCTAATATATTTTTCTAGTCAATTCCTCTACTTTATCTCACTTAACTTTACACATAAGCAAATTTACAGAAACTATAGAGAAAAAACAAAACAATCAACTTCAAAATGAAGTTTTTAGTTATTAAGGATCTAGCAAGTACTAATCATCTATAGTATTCTCTCAAACGAAAAAATATTCTTATTATTAGAATTTGAATTGCACTCATACATATTATCTCATATATTGTTCTTGCTTCTATTCTATTATTTTTACTATTCTTCTCGTCATGCTTTAGCTTCTTATTTATAGATGTAATAACATTTAAATCTTGATTTTTTTCTTTGATCATAACCATGTTCAATATTTCATATTTACTTCCTTCATTCAACTTTCTTCTAACTTCAAATCTAGATGATCATTTGTACTAAATGTTGTTAATCTCCTTTTAAATAGAGCTAGGAATGCGAAGTGGTCGAGGCAGGTCGGCTTACCCAACCTATAAATTTTTGCAAAGCAGTTAAAGAAATTGGCCTGTAGGATGTGTAGGCTGTTTTGGTCCACCCGTATGGCCCGCGGGTTAGGGCAGGCCATTTTTGCGGGCGCAGGTTGGCCTACATGCCCACCTAAATTAATTAAAGAAAAAAAAAAGATGGAAAGAAAAAGCAGCCAACAACAAAATTGAAATGACAAATTCACAAATCATAATCACAAATCAGATCAGATCAACTATGTTGCACACTCGCCCCGTTACCACTCGCCACCAGTCGCTGCCACTTGGCCTAGTCCTCACCCTCAGTCGTTGATCTAAGTCTCATATACTCGTGTTGTCATGGACCTATGGTCGTATCGTTGACTTATCGTGTCGTGCTCGTAACTATCTATCATTATCGTGTCCTCCTCTTATCGTTATCTCGTCACCAACTGGTGACCTTGCATTTATTAATTTATTTTTTTTGTTAGCCAACTACTTAATGCTGATTTATGGCCTATAGGTTTGTTGTGGTTGTGGTTTAAGGGTTTGGGGTTTGGCTTTGGAGTTGTGGTTTGGGTTTAGAGGGTTCACCAGCTAAACAGCCAATAGTTTAGGGTTGCTGCTTGTTGTTTTATACTGTTGATGTTGTTGTTGAGCTGCTATTTCACTACTGTTAAGCAACTAATTCTACTGCCGTGTATTATTGTTACTGAGCTATTGTTGTGATGCTATTTTACTGCTATTGGTTGCTGCGTCGCTGTGCTTATTGTTTATACGATTTTGTGACCTCTTGCATTTGTTTAGTCATAACTTTATCCAATTTTTTAATCAAGCCCCTACATGTATTACGAGCCCATATAGTGGGAATAAGTCTTGATTGTTGTTATAATATACCTTTAACCTTTTCTTTTTGTTTACATGCTATTGATATTGCATTGATAATAAAATTAACACAACTAGATATAAAGTAGTTAAGGTATACTAATGCCAATGTCCTCATCTTCTTCCTTTCTAATCTAAAACAAAACCTATTACGTCATGGGACTAATGCTTGCTAAACCAAACATATGTGTCCATACTATTAAATATGCCACTTGCTTTTGAAGGTTAAGCATTAAAATGCATGAAAATATTTCCTTTTCTAATAAGCATACATTGTTGCATGATCTCAATTTCTCATTTTGTAATATATTATAAAACAAAATATCTTTGTGTGTAGGGTGGGTCGACCTACATTGGATTGTGGGGTAAGGCAGGCCAACTTCTTTGGCCTGCATCATGTGCGAGCCATCATAGGCCGGACCACTTTAACTTGTGGGTCGGGGAAGGGTCGACCCATTTAACCTGCTTTCCCAGCTCTACTTTTAATGCTTCAAAATCTTTCATTTCTTGTCTTCGAGTCAATAATTTGCTTTTCATATATAACTATTTTTCTATCATAAAAAACTATCCCATGATATTTAAAATCTAACTTTAGTATAATAAGTCAAATGTATTATCTAAATATATTCAACCTTTAAATGTAGGTCTTTACCTATAATTAATAAATCTTTTTACTTTTATCTATATAAATTTGTAATTCTTAAGATAAGAATTTTGTCATATATCTTCTCTTCTTCTTTTCTTCAAATTTTCCTGTCTTGCCATTAGAATTTAGAATGAGAAATCCAATTGCTATTTCAATAGTATATTTCTTTCCTTCTTTTACTTTTCGAAACTAAACTTGTATTCAATCAATTATACCTAATACAAATAAGTTAATTATGCACACTTAAAAAAATATATTAATAATTTATAACAAAATTTATACCTTTCTCCATCCTTTAGGTGTATAAACTTATTCTCCATTTTTTTAATACCTTTTGTTAACATTAATGCTTATCTTTTTTATTTTCAACATTTTCCCCCTTTTTGATGATAACAAAAACCATTTCTGTCTTACTTAAGCTTTGTCAATGTATTGGTTCTAATTTTCTATTTTCAAAAACTTACTCTTAATCTATGCTTTTAATCACATCTTTTGATCTCTAATCTCCCCCTGATCTTGTGATTCTTTTAATTTAGTTCTTTATAATCATCTTACATATCTATTCTCTTTAATTCTTTTATTTCTCACTCTCTTTCTCCCTTTGTCCCTCTTTTTGTTAGCATTAAAACAAATAAGCACATAAGATATATGCAAATACAAAATAATAAACACAAGAAATATTGGCAAACAAACAAATAGTAAAAATCACCGTTATCTAAAAAGTCCATAACAACAAGAATAAATGGAATTATTAAACTGATAACGAAAATATAGAAAACAACATAATAATAACATAATTTAGAAAATAGAGCATCTCTCTTGTTCCTCGGTTAGTGGTTCTTCATCAGATAGCAAATCTTCATCTACAAGTGAGAGAGGGTTTTTGTTCTGTAGTTCAGCCTTAGCTTTTCCTTTATTTGTGTCACGCCCCACTCTAAGGGCCTCTCATGACAACCCGCCACGATTCGCTTAACCCCTTTATTAAGCAACCGCAAAGCATCTCATCACCAATAATAACCTGATTATCAAAGTAATAATATTCCCTGCTGATAAGATAATTAATTATATAGAAGTATCGAAGGGCCTCAGATGGGTCCCATTACACCACTACAAGTACACCCAAGATTAAATTAATTGCTCGATCACATTCTCATTAATTACAAAAAGTCCATTCTAATGATGTTTATCTCTATCTAGGCCTCACACCCTTTTCACGACCATGTCACCCAGTGATGCCACATTTACTCACCTTAGTTCACCAGTTCATCGGGAAGTTTAAGTAATCCCTTCCTGCAAGACAAAATCTATAGGAGGGTAAGCCAAAGCTTAGTGAGATACGGTGCAATCTCTTAGTGTCACAACACACACAACAAAATTCAATCAAGTTATCAAACAAGTGCTATACATGAACAAACATATGAATGCAACATCTCACGTGGTCTTCTAGTAACCAACGTGAAGTTTAAGGTTTACGACCCCCTTGACCTTAGGTTAGGGATTCCAAAGCCACCATCAGTGCCCAGGTCTTACTCACATCTGTATTATTCTTATCACTTAATTAAGTTGTATCTTAGCTTTAATGTTTTAGGCTCAGGTGCCTCAATACACCGAGCATTTACACCCTCAAAAGACAGGCGAACTCGGAACTGTCAAGGCGTAACAATTCCCTAATCACTTGTTCGCACTTGACGAAACAGCGATCCTCTTGATCGCTTCTAACGCATCCTATGACAGTGATGGCCTTCAATCTCATGCAATGTCTCATGCAATGCATGCCAGGTTCTTAATTAGATCCAATAATTTAGTTATGGTTTTAGAGTGGTCATTTAAGGTCAAGCACATATGCAAGCATCAAACATGTCAATAATCTACTCATAACACAATTAATCATTTTAAGGAGCAAAGCATAAACATAGCATCAATAAGGGAACAACATTCATAATTTTTGCAAGAGTTCGTCAAACAATGAGTCTCTTATTCATAATTGTGATTATACCTTATTCCTTTTTACATGTACATATATATCTAATTTTTACGGCTCATACCGTTTCGACGTCCTATTTATTCTGTCTCGCTACACCTAGTGTAGGTAACTATAATAATAAGGACTTAGACTATTGACATCTTAGACCCTTTAATTTAACTCATGATGCAAGCCATACTTATAGTTTAGATCAACTCCTTAGACTCTTTCTTCCTTCCGCCACCAACAACCTCCATGTTGACATGTGTCTATAATCTTCTCAACAATCATCAACAATGATCATGCCATGATGTCTCCCTTTACTCCTACTACTAATACTACACACACTCGCTAAGGAGGAGATCCAATACCTATAAGCCCATACATGTTTCTTGCATCCTTGTTCATGGATTTCTACCTCCTTCAAAGTTCCGAACACACAAGCTCATAAGACAACTAACACATTATAATCCCAACTCCTACTTCCATTCCATCTTATATATCACATTTTTAAGTTGAACTTCTATTCCTATTCTCATCATACCACCTATACACATGTACATATATATACGTTTACAAACTACGCATTCATAATTGAGAACAAGCCCAGTACATGCACTTACACTTATACATATACATGCCTATATACAGTGTATACTATACGGCCACCCTACTTCCCATTTCATCCAATTTTCCCCATCTCACAATCCCCTGCCCCACGTACACACAAGTTGTATTCGGAGGCACTCCCACGTCCAGCAATACATCTAGGAGCATAGATACATATGTGTACATGTAATAATCAGTAGAAGCTTCACAAGATCAAGCAAAATAAACAATATTGCAAATCAATCACACCACCACAAGGAAGGAAGGATGTGAGAACAAAATATATATATACATATACATATATATCATCTAGCAAGACGCCATTTCACGAGGAATCTACCTTAGTGCACTCCTAATAATAGCATATTATCTCATGATTTATCTTGTGATTTGGAGGTTGTTATTGTTAAATTTAAAAACAAATCACCAAGATAAAGATACTGAAGTGCTTGTATTTTGATATTTTAGGAATCAATGGACTCAGACAGGAAAAGAGTGCATTAAGAGCTGAAAAACATGAAGAAATGAAAAATTAGTAGGCAAGGGATAACACACGGCCATGGAAAGAGGCTGGAACCAAAAGAAATGGAGTTTGCAAAAATACCGAGGAGCTTATGGGGTGAGACCACGATCGTGCCTCATGTGGTGGAACACCTACGAAAAATGCCGAGGAGCCTATGGGGTGAGACCACGGCCGTACCTCATGTGGTGGAACATCTACAAAAAATACCGAGGAGCCTATGGGGTGAGACTACGGCTGTGCCTCATGTGGTGGTGGCAACACCACTTATCACACAGTCGTGCCTCATGTGGTGGAACACCTGCGAAAAATGTGACTTTTCATTTTCTTGACTGTTTTTATATATTCCTTTGAGAAGAAACGGAGGGGGACTTTTGCCATTTTTCAGTTTTCAGACTTTTGTTCTTTGAGAGAATATTTCATTTTGATAACAAGAACAAGAGATTGAAACAAGTTTTCCTTATGATCAATTGAGAAGTATTTGTAGTTGGCCTTGGGAAGTGGTCTCTGGAGTTTTGTGTTTGAATTCTCTCCAACTTTATCATAAAATTGGTGATTTCTGATCTTTATTTATTTATGCAATTTTGTGACTTGTGTTTATATTATTCATGAATTCTATCAAATATTCCATTGGAACTTGTGCATTCATTGTTAAATCTATGGCTGGCTAGATTCAATTAGTGGGAAGAAGAATGAAACTCTAGATTGCTAAAGTGATAATTGTAGTCATGTTATTAGATTAAGGTATTTGTGGATTATTCATAATTGCAATTCCTATAATTTCAATTGAAATTCTTAAAGGTTTTAATTGTTAGAAATTTTATCAATACTGGAGTTGAGATAGAATTTGTTAGGGATTCTTAATTGGATTAGTATAACAAAGCGGAAGCGGCGTCAATTAGTTGAATTAGGGTTTATCTGAAGTTTAAAGCAATGTTCTAATTAATTATCCACTAAGGAATTAGGGGTCATTGCATTAGGGCATTAGGCAATCATAGCATTGGGAAGTGTATGGATATAATTTAGAATCCTTTGTTAATTAGAGATACAGAAGTTGACTAATTAATTAAAGGTTTATGGTTATAAACCCATTTAAATTACCATACATAGGTTACTCTAAATAACATGGTGGCAATTTGATTAGCGTGTCTAGGGTGAATTTTTAATTCCCACCTTCTCAATTGAAAGGTTTATTTTATAATATTCTCATAATTCTTGTTTGAATAGATTTTATTTCAGCTTTTAATTAAGTAGTTAAAAGGATCTTTCTTTGAGTTGCCTAGATATCAATAAAAGTTATTATAGGTTTAATAATCTCTTTAGTCCCGAGGGATCGACACTCTACTCACTTATATATTACTTGATTCCGACCTAGTATACTTGCTGGAGAATTCACTACTATTTTATATATACAGTTCACAGTGATGAACTCCTCCACAGATGAATCTCACTCGCCCAGCTCAATCACGCCATTTCATGCATATATATTTATATATATATGTACATGTTAGTCACTTCCTGTAGGCAGCTTACGGAACGTTTTCATTCACACGCGTAGCAGAGGGAAATCTCCACTTGCCAATTCTGTCGTACGTTAAGACATATACATATATATATATGATTCCCTCCCGGCGAGAATTGGAGATCGGCTTCTTCCACCTAGCATTCCATGCACATATATATACAATCACAGCAACCACGACGTATAGAGCACACAATCACGGACTAAATTTAAAACCCTCACCACATTTAAAACATAGGAAATAGGAAATAAGCATATATTCATATCAACACACGTAATACAACAATAATACACACAATACAACACACTAAATACATAGTTTAGATCACTTTATCTAATTTTCTAAGCTATTATAACTAATTTTAACTAAAATACTAATTTTTATATCTATTTATTCTTTATATATAACTTTTAGAAACAAACTCTATTTCGCAAAAAGTTTATCTAGTTGAGTTGCACTCACCTTAGAAAACACGTGGGTGATTTCGGATCGTCGATCGGATATCATATGTGCGAGTTATGATTTTTTTTGTTTGGTTTCCCTTGTTTTCTTTTCCTCCATTCTCATCTGTCCTCATCTCCATTTCTTTTTCCTTTTCTTCTATTTACTTTTTGTTTCCTTTTTGCAAGTGGGACGTGTGTGTGTAGGGGTCCATGGCCTGCCGTTGACATATATATATATATATATACTATATTATTATTATTATTTTAAACACCTCATTTTTGCCCTAAGAATCAATAATAATCAATTTTCAATTTTTTCATATTTTTCCTAATTTAGCAAAAATATAAAAAATATTCAAAAAATAAAAATAAATAGGAAAACACATCAATTTTGAAAAATAATTTCAGAAATGACAATAATAAGGATTAAATAATTTTTATAAATTTTTGAAATTTTAAAAAATATAAAAATAAAAAAATCACATTACATATATGCAATTTGCGAAATAAATAAAATCGCGAAAATGGGCTAGCTCAGCTAGTCTGAACCACAGTCAAGCGTACGCACGGAAGGTTTGAGGTCCCGAGTTCGAATCCCCCCGCGAGCACTCTGTGCAATTTTTTCACTTTTGCCTCAAGCTGCCACGTGGCAGCGTATTATTGGCCAAGGAAAGTCACGCGTCTCGCGCTTGATTATCTCCTTCGCCCGAACAGACGTGAGAGGAAGCCGGAGCAGGTCCGACGAAGGCGGAATCATTCGTTTTTCCTCAAATCTTTTGGATTACTGTCGATTTTAAGCCAAATCCATCAGATAAATCATAGAAAAACAATGAATTAACATCAAATCACCGAGATAAGGCCGAATCCGAAACAGAAAAAAATGGGTTTATCCAAATTGGCGGATTTGAGCTTATCCGGAGGAGTTTGTGAGTGGCTATAAATAGAGAAGGAATGGAGGAAGCTAAAGGACAGATAAAAAAGCGAGAGAAAGAGAGAAAAAGGAGAGAATTGGAGCTCGCCGGAGTTGTTTGAAGCCGTGACCGCTGATCAAGAGTTAGGCAACCACCAGGAGGCGTTTTTTAAGCAAACCACCGCCACCGTTGGATTCCTCACCCCCAAGAACCTAGGAATCGACACCTCAACCGCTAAAGAAGGCCGCTGGAACGCCGTCAACAAGCACTCCCAGCCGTCGCATCCAATCGACCCGACCCGACCCGCACATTGAACCAGATCCAGGTAAGTCGGATTTTCCATTTTTCTTTAATTTATTTATTTATTTGGTTTATTTTATTTATTTCGAATAACTTATTTACTTATTTGTTATTTGTTATTTATATTTCAATAAATAGAAAAAATGTTAGAAATTAGATTTTTTAGGATTTAATGATATAAAAATAAAAATATGATTATAATGATAAATAATAAAAATGTAGAAAATTTCTAAAGAAAATTATAAAAACATTAGAAAAATGATAATAAAACTTTAGATTTTAAAATAGAGTAGATAAAAATCTAGGAGAAAATTTTTCAATAAAGGAAAAAATTATAAAATTATGAAAAACTAATAAAAATTAAAAATTCATAAAAAATTATAAAAATTCATAAAAATTTATGAAAAATCAATAAAAAATTATAATAGTATAAATAAGTTAAAAAATAGAAAAAATGGGTTTTATCACTTAGAAAAATCATTTTCTCAAATAAATCCAAAAATTGATGTTTTTCCTTAAAATTATTATTTTCAAAAACCAAATTATCAAGCTTAAGCCTAGATTTTTTTAGAAAAAAAAAATCCTAAAATGGTAAAAACATAAATCAAAAGAAATTTCATAATTAAAATTCACAAACCCACTTAAAATTTTTCAGGAAAAGCAAACTACGGCGAGTTTGATCTGAATAACAGGTACGTAGGCACCCATTTGGGGCAACCCTAAAAAGGAATAAAAAAATCATTTTCCTCGAATAATTCACTCAAAAATACAATAAAAGGCAACAAAAATAAAATAAAAGACATTTCTAAATGGAGATAATTTTAGGAGATTAGGTAGTAACCTTAGGGTTTTAATAGGTTAGCCTCCGAACTTAGAAACTCTGGTTTTCCCTTTTCCTCTTTTCACAAAAACGGAAAGAGGAAATCACGACGACTAGTGGTATAAATTAAGACTAATACACTCCATTAGTCTTAATTCAATTTTTCCCAACAACAGTTGGGTGGCGATTCCAAAATTAAACGAAATTCCTAACTTAAGTCGATGATCTATATTAGATGAGCATAGGGTCTAGTCTAGATCGGATTAGGAATGGGAAATCAAAAATTAGACTCGACAGGATGGCGACTCCACTAGGGACCCATTCCAGTAGGCTAGCCACCTGAATATCCTCAAATTGTTTCTTTTTAAGAAATGTCTTTCGATTATTATTCTGTTGCTAACTTTTCAGGGATTAGCTAAGTTTATAATTCAGTTTTCTTTACTTTTGGGTCTACATGCATACATTTGTGCGAATAAATACGGTCGAACCCGGACCGTCCTAGGACCCTAAGACGGGGAGCCATTGTGTAGGTTTCGGGCGAAGTGTGGTGATCACCGTTCGGGACCGATTAGGCTACCCCACCCAATACTTCGATATGGCCTGAGATCCATTTCTCCGAGAATGCGAGAGGTCATAGAGCTTGGGGACCAGTTAGAACCAACCTATTTGCATTCATAATGTCATGGGTTGACAATTGATGATGATGTAATATTTGTTGTTTTGTTCATGGAGTTCAAGATCTATTTCCCTGTAATGTCATAGTTCTGGTTGTAATTAGGAAATTTCTTGTTGTAATAGATGGCTAGTACCGCAGTTGATCACCTCCTCCGCAAAGAATTAGGGTGTACAAACCTTTGGACCCAAAGTAGGTGCTGGACCACTGGTTCACCTTATACAATCCAGAGGAGCAGGCCTTCATCCAGCTGAAAATAGGGCCCATCCTCTCACTAACAAAGATGGAGGTGAAAGTGCCATTGGTACGGGCCATGCTCCATTTATGGGAAATCGAGCCCGCAGCTTTCTTCATCGGGCTACATGAAATCACCCCTACCCTAGAAGAGTACACCCAGTTACTACAGGCTCCAGTATTAACCGATCAAATCTATGTGCAAGATCTCGAGGCCGGGCTAGTTGGTACTTTCAGCAAACTACTAGGTATCTGCAAAACAGCAGTTAACAAGGCCTTATCAGACTGTAATGGATACTACATCCGGATGGACGATTTGGAAGCCTAGTTCATCGCCCGAGAAGACAATGGGGATAGAAAAGACATATGTGTGGGTACCCTAAGACTTATAGACAGAGAACGTTGAACGCTTTCATCTTGACAACTTTCGCCACCATACTATTCCCCACCGGAACTTTCTATGTCCACTACCGTGTTGCAGAGCTGGTGACCCGATTCCCGGAAGGAAGATCTTACATCCCGGTTCTATTGGGTGAATAGATTCGGAATTTAAACTTCCTCAAGAAGAAGGGCCATGGGATCCTCCGCTCAAGTATCAACCTTATGCTGATATGGTTCGTGAGCCACCTTAAGTGTTTCGGGCTGAACATGGTCCGGAAAGCCTTGGCTCAGCAGGTGGATCTTGTGGATTCATGCATAGAAAAGATAAAGCTACCCGACAACCTTGCTAGCCATAGTTGGGTAGAAGTGCTTAGAAGCTTCAGTGCCAATGATATTCTACGGACAGCCAGGTAGAGTTGCTGCGACAAAATTATTTTGACTTGCAATAACTTTCAAGTCGTACCTCTGATCGGAATCAGTGGATGTATTGATATCACCCCAATTTAGTGGTCCACCAGTTCGGTACCATACAAGACATAGTTTATCGGCCCTCGCTAGAAGCGGTCACCTTCGAGTACTAAGATCCGAACTTACTGGTGGCTGAAAAGTTTGCTAAGCTGGCAGAGGTGAAAACACTTTGGGAAGCCAGAATTGAAAGCCCGAATGTAGACCTCGATGAGCTAGATGGCGAAGTGGGAAAGCATCGAGCCACTAGGGAATTCGTGATCCGCCAACTGTATCAGACAAGGGAAAGAATATACCGGGTCCCAGATGTCACTTAACTAAGGCCAGACACGATAAATCTGGAGTTAGAAATCTACCTAGAGCAGGTCAAGGCTCGGATGGAGGTCTATTTTGAAGTTGCAGATTATAAGAAAGACATCTGGAAAGGATGATTCAAGGAATCCGACCAAAGGAACAAAGCCTTGGAAGCACAATTGGAGAAGACCAAAGCCAGAGTCGAAGAACTAGCAGTCGTCATCAATGGGAAGCTTGAGTCTCCACAACAGAAGACCAAGAGAGCTAGGAAATAGATCATCATTGTACTCTTTCATTTGTTTCTTTTTTTCTAAGTATCAAACTCCAAAATTTTCAATATTAATAAAAATAAAGTTTCAATATTACATTGTCAATCAATTGTCGACCTTTTTATTTTTAGCATCCGTGTGACACATGCATACATTATACTAAAAAAGAAAAATGCGTGTCAGGTATCAAGATAGCTCCTAAACAACCGAACCCCCCAGAAGCCCAATTTGCACACGTTTAAGAACAAAGATGGCAAACAGCAGCGACAACCGCAATAACACAAATGCTGATGCTGCCTTAGACTCCAGGATCGTATCCCTAGAACAAACGGTCCAACAGTTAGCTGCCCAGGTCCACCTCTTAACTAAAAGCATCGACCTCCTTCGCTCTACCCAGCCAACCCAAAAAGAGCATTCAGGGGCCAGGAAAGGGAAGGCAGTGGAGGGACAGCCTCCAGAGTATGAAGAAATCAATTCCCACCTCAACCCGGCCTTTGAATATGAGCCGAGGATCAACCAGGATCCAACCTCTGATGACCTGAAGAGAGAGATGGAAGAGAGACAGAAAGAGATGGAGAAAAGGCTCTTCCAGCAGCTCCATGACAAAATGAAAACAATCGAAGGTCCTGATGGTTTCAAGCAAGCCGGAATCACCAGTCTGCCAGTATACGGGGAAGAGGTATACCTTGAGAAGTTCAAGATCCCGGAGTTTGAAAAGTATGATGGGACTGGGTGCCCCAAAATGCATACAAGGTTATATGCCCGAAAGATGAGCAAGTATGCTCAGTACGACTAACTCATGATCCAGACTTTCCAAGACAGCCTCACGGCCCTGCATTGGTCTAGTACTCCCACCTGGACTTCAATCATGTCAACACTGGGAAAGGCTAGCCCGGGCGTTCTATGACTAGTACAAGTTCAATATTGAGGTCGCCCCCTCCGTGATTGATCTGGGGAGACTCCAGAAAAGACATACTGAGCCGTTTAAGGAGTATGCTCAGCGCTGGATAGCCTAGGCCGCCAGAGTAGCAACCCCAATCTCTAAGAAGGAGTTGACATCCATATTTGTCAACACCTTAGACAAGACCTACTTTTCACATCTGGTAGGCTAGACCTCATCCAGCTTTGTAGAGGTGGTAGCTGCAGGATATCGGATCGAAAGTGCCATCACCACCGGTAGACTCCAAGCAATAGATTCTCCCAGGGTTACACCAACACAAAGGCCCTTAGGAGGTAACAAAGCCAAAGAGTCTACCGTTAGAACGGTCCATTCTGGTAAGGCAGAAAAGGCCGGAACTTGTGTGACATTTCAAACCACGAGTATCCCAGCCCAACACTCCACGACAAGTCATACCTAGGCCACCAAGGTCTCAAGGCAATTCACTCAAATTCCCATCCCGCTCAGCCGGGTCTTTGCTCGACTGCAGGCGGACAACTTGATCAGCTTCGAAATCCCTAACAACCGGTACAAGCCCAAAAACTTCGACTCAAACCTCAAATGTGATTATCATATGGGCCAAGAGGGCCACTCTACAGATAGATGCTGGAGGCTCCGGCACAAAATCCAAGACTTAATCGACGCGGGAATTGTACAGCTGGATTTTGTTAACACCCCAGCACCTAATGTCAACACAAACCCGTTGCCCAATCATAAGCCCGTCATCAACATGATCACATCTGAGGAGTCGGCTCCCAAGGAAGCCCCTAAGCGGAAGACGGTTGACCAACAGAAAAAGCAGTCCCGTCACGCTTCAGAGAAAACCCCAAAGTCACATATCAAAAGAAGATGGTTAGCTAGAGACCCAACAATCGGCACTTTGGGGGAATCACATGGGAGATTCGAGTACTTGGTGAACTACTCTTATACCCCGATGGTATATAGGCCGCCTAGTGGATGGGGGCCAGAGTTTGAGAAGGAGGACAACCCACCGAAGGAAGAGGAGAAGACTATAAACATGATCAATTCTCATCAGAAGCCCAGGGTTATAAAATGCTATGAGGGACAGTCAACTGAGATACAGATCCCGAAGAAAAGATATGTATTTAATGTCCCGATACCGGTGGAGAGGTACAAAGCTGCACCTTTCGACTATCGGACCCTCGAACAAGAGCGACCTCCTATGGTGGGAGGAATCACCTGCTCTGGGAGAATATACGACCTGAAGAATAAAGCCCCACCGAAGAGCCCAACGTGGAGAAAGGAGAGGAAGAGGAAGAGGGGCTCGCTGCATTTACAAAGATGGTCAAGGTGAGTGAATACAAGATAATGAACAACTAAATAAATTTCCAGCACAGATATCACTCATGGGCCTTCTTACAGCATCTAAGCCCCACAAGGAAGCACTCTTCAAAGTGCTCAAACAGATTCAGGTCCCAGAAGGCATCGCTACAGACAAAATAAGTCATGTGGCCGATTCTATTTTCACAATGGACTAGATATCTTTCTCTCCGGAAGAGCTAGGAGAGGAGGGAGACCAACATACAAAACCACTGTTCATAGTGGTCAGGTGTAACGACACAATTGTCTCCCGAGTACTCATCGACAACGGATCGTCCCTCAACGTTTGCCCATTAGCTACCCTTGACTTATTGGGGGTCAATCCAAGTAATATAAAACTAGCTCAACAGTGGTCAGAGCTTTTGATGGGTCAAAAAGAGATATAGTAGGGGAGATAAACCTACCAGTGGAGATTGGTCCACAAGTATTTCACATATCTTTCCAGGTCCTTGACATCCCAAGATCTTTCAACCTACTCTTGGGAAGGCCCTGGATACATGCTACTGGAGCCATCCCCTCTAGTCTCCACCAAAGGGTTAAATTTATTGCGAGTGGCCAGATAGTCACCGTGTTGGGCGAGCAGGATTACACCATATACAAAGAAACTGTCATACCATATATTGGGGAGGAAGGTTCAGAAGACCTTGGTCTCCAAATATTTAATGAGGTGAACGTGGTGACCAGCAAGGAGGGCCATCAATTTAAGGAAGGGCAGCAAGGGACGTTTAACTAGGTTACGTTCCTACAGCCAGGGAAGAAGCACAAGCAAGAGATGTCAAAGGTAGAATGAAGGAAAAGCCAAGCAACACCCCGATGTGCATTCCACCCCTCCAACAATCTTTCGAAAAGCAAATATCATTCAAGAGCCTCGGATAAGCGAAGGTGACGTCAGCAACGGGAGCCTAACCCCCCGCACGTCCAATCAGCATCCAGCTCTGAACAATTGGTTCTGTTATCCTACTAATAGCTCTAGGTCAGCTCAAGGATAGAGAACGATTATTGAACAAATTTTATGGAGACTCTTTATTAATTCAATTACAGTCTGTTTTGCTTATATATATGCTTTCATTTTACTTTACCCAGATCTCCTACCATCGAACATCAGGGATATTTCACACAGGTAGAAAATAAAAACGCTGATATCGTTTCCAACGCTGCTGGGTCAGTTGTTGAAGGCGATATCCTTGACAATGAAATAATACAAGAAAATTGGCAAAAGCATGAACAAAGCAGAATTTCAATTGACGAGCCGGTGGAGACAGTAAATCTAGGAAGCATGAAAAAACCTAAAAACCTCAAAATCGAGACCAGTTTAAGTGCCGAGCAAAAGTGTAAGATAACCGAGTTATTAACAGAATATGCAGATGTGTTCGCCTGGTCATATGGCGACATGCCAGGACTAGACCAATCAATAGTGGTTCATAGGCTTCCCACAAGGAAGATGTCAAACCTAAAAAACAGAAACTGAGAAGATTTAGGCTTGACATCTTACTAAAGATTAAGGAAGAAGTCAAGAAACTGCTAGAAGCAGGTTCATCGAAGTATCCGAATACCCAGAATGAGTGGCAAATATAGTCCCTGTTATGAAAAAGAATTGGAAAAGTATGCATATGCGTAGACTTCCGGGACTTAAACCAAGCTACGCCAAAGGATAACTTCCCCTTACCTCACATTGATGTTTTAGTGGACAACACTGCGGGAAACCATCTTTTCTCATTCATGGACGGTTTATCAAGATATAATCAAATAAAAATGGCTAAAGAAGATAAGACCAAAACGACTTTCATCACAACATGGGGAACTTTCTGTTACAAAGTCATGCCCTTCGGTTTGAAAAACGCGGGCAACGTATCAGAGAGCCATGGTCGCGATACTTCATGACATGATACATCGAGAGGTCAAAGTATACATCGACGACATGATAGCCAAATCTAAAGAAGGAGAAAGCCATATAGATATCCTGAGAAAATTGTTTAAACGACTGAGAAAATTCCAGCTCATGTTAAACCTAGAGAAATGCACTTTTGGGGTCACAACGGGGAAATTATTAGGGTTTGTCATAAGCCGGGATGGCATTAAAATCGATCCTGACAAGGTAAAGTCTATATTAGAGTTACCTTCCCCACACTCCGTTAAAGAAGTAAGAACCTTGCTGGGAAGGTTAAATTATATAGCTCGTTTTATCTCACAGCTCACCGATAAGTGCCGGCCACTATTCCGTCTGTTGAAAAAGAATGCCACCATAGAATGGGACGATGAATGCGAAGAAGCATTCAGGACGATCAAAGACTACCTTATAAAACCTCCGGTCTTGATAGTCCCGAAGCAAGGAAAGCCCTTATTCTTATACCTCACGATACTCCCTGAATCCATAGGATGCGTGTTGAGGCAGAGAGATGAAGAGGGAAGAGAGCGTTCCATATATTATTTGAGCAAGAAATTCATAGACGGGGAACAGAGGTACTCAAAGGTGGAGAAGACTTGTTGTGCTCTAATTTGGGTCACGCATCAATTAAGGCAATACACCCTTTACTATCATATTAAGCTGCTGACAAGACATGATCCCTTAAAATACTTGGCAGAGAAACCAGCTTTGATAGGGAGAATCTCTAAATGGCAAATGCTCCTATCCGAGTTTGACATCACATACATAAATCAGAACTCGATGAAAGGGCAAGCCTTAGCCGACCAATTAGCAGAACACCCTGTCGAGGCAGATTCCCTAGAAATACAAGCCCAATTCCCGACGAAAATATATTGACAATGGAAGATATACCGGTAGAAGACCGTAGGATAGAGCAGAGCCCTAAGTGGAAAATGTTTTTCGACGGAGCTGCCAACGTATTAGGTTGCGGGATTGGGGTAGTATTGATATCCTCAGACAGCACACAATTCCCTGTAGCGACAAGACTCACATTTCCATATACTAATAATATCGCGGAATATGAGGCGTGCATTCTCGGCCTCAAAATGGCCTGCCAAATGGAAATCCGCGAATTAGAGGTATACGGGGATTCGTCGCTCATCATACTACAGACAAGAGGGGAATACAAGACTAATGACCCCAAACTGGTACCATATCATCAACATTTGACAAAGCTAATCGAAGAATTCAAGGCAATCACTTTCACATATATCCTAAGAACTCAGAATCAGTTTGCAAATGCACTTGCCACACTAACATCTATGATCCAGATAACAGGGGGAGCGGAAGTCCAACCGATGAAAATAGACACCGAAAATCGGCTCACCTACTGTTTAACGATTGAAAAAGCACAAGACGACAAGCCCTAGTATCACGACATCAAGACCTTTCTCCAAGAGAGTAAATACCCTGAAATGGCTAGCAAGAATGACCAAAGAACACTCAGAAAGTTAGCAAGCCATTTCTTATTAAGTGGGTCTATACTTTATAAAAGATCATCTAATACCACCTTGTTAAGATGTGTGGACAAAAATGAAGCCTACGAACTGATGAACGAAGTACATGAAGGAGTATGTGGACCTCATATGAATAGCTACATGTTGGCCCGAAAAATTATGAGGTTGGGATACTATTGGTTAACCATGGAATCAGATTGCATAAAATATGTCAAGCACTGTCATCTATGTCAAGTATACGCAAACCGGATAAATGCTCCGCCCAATGAGTTGCACTTATTATCAGCACCATGGCCTTTCTCCACGTGGCGAATCGACATAATTGGCCCAATCACTCCGACAGCATCCAATGGCCACAGGTTTATATGGTGGCAATCGATTACTTCACCAAGTGGGTAGAAGCTGCATCATATGCCAATGTCACTAAAGGGGTGATAGTCCGTTTCTTGAAAAAGGACATAATAGCTCGATATGGAGTTCCTGAGTCCATCATTACTGACAACGGTATCAATCTTAATAACAAGTCAATGACAGGTTCATGTCATCAATTCCACATAAACCATAGAAATTCAACTCCCTACCGACCTCAGATGAACGGGGCAGTAGAAGCAGCTAACAAGAATATTAAAAAGATCATCGAAAAAATGACAACTACTTACAAAGATTGCCACGAGATGTTGCCATTTGCTCTCATGGCTTATAGGACTTCAATAAGAACATCTATTGGAGCTACCCCATATTCATTGGTATATGGTACGGAAGCAGTGCTACCAGTCAAAGTCGAAATACCATCATTCAGAATTCTATCAGAAACTCAACTAACTAAATCCGACTAGGTAAAGAAGAAGCTTGATCAGCTGAATCTGATTGATGAAAAAAGACTTACTGCAATATGTCATGGCCAGTGTTACCAACAAAGGATGGCTCGAGCATTCAACAAAAAAATGAGGCCCCGATACTTCAAAGAAGGGGATCTGGTGCCAAGGAAGGTTCTCCCGAATGCCCAAGACTCTAGAGGGAAATTCACCCCAAACTATGAAGGCCCTTATGTGGTGAAAAAGGTTCTGTCAGGAGGTGCTTTGATACTAACTCAAATAGATGGTCCGGAATTGAGAGACCCCATTAATACAGATGCTGTAAAGATATACTATCCTTAGGCAAGGGAATTGAAATTTTGCCAAAGTTTATGAAAGCCAATATTCGATGCAAGTTTCGTTGAGTCTAGTTTTTATTTTTATTTTTTTACAAGCAAAGTTAATATCCTTGAATGGTCGATATTTCCAACCAATTCTCATTACAACCAACATTCCTAAACACATTACCCATCACTTCACCAATGAATGATAAACACTAAAATGATGATGAATCTCAATAAATTTTGTAATATAATTCTATCTACTTTTAAGCATTAAAACCTATTGCATTAGTAGGATAACACTATCATCAAAAGAGCCATGCGCACAAGAAAGGAAGGACATCGATATCTTCAACCCCGTGTCAAGATAAGAAGAAGTGAAATCAGAAGCAGAACCAGCGCGAAGGTTCGGTTGTTTAGTTGCTATCCACGATAAATTGGCAAGCATATTAAAATGAATAACTATCATCATATCATGAAAAGCATCCAATCATTTAGCTCAGTTAGTAGAAGCATAGTCAGAAGCATAAGATTAGCCAGCTCAATATAGGGCACTTATCTAAACCTCCCCTTTAAAAGGTTAGTTAGCCCATATATAGGGGCACTTTCCTAGATCTCCTCCTAAGGTCAGCCTATAAAGGCACCTTTCAAGACATTTCTTCTTGCCATAGGTTAGTCAGCTCACATTGGGGCACTTCCCTAAACATCCTCTCTTAGGGTCAGCCCATAAGGGCACCTTTTTGAGACATTCTGTCATAGGTTAGTTAGCCCATAGAGGGGCACTTTCCTAGATATCATCTTTTAAGGTCAGCCCACAAGGGCACCTTTTTGAAAACGTTTCTCTATGCTATAGGTTAGTCAGCCCACAATGGGGCACTCTCCTAAATATCTTGTCACAAGGTCAGCCTGTAGGGGCACCTTTTGATTTCTCCCCCAGGGTCGTGAGTCTAAGAAGACACTTCCCACTATAGGTCAATCAGCCTAAGAAGGGGCACTTTCCTAGACACCTTATCGATCAGTTAGCTCAAGAGGAGCACTTTTCGAATCCATCGATTAGTTAGCTCAAAGGAGCACTTTTCGAAGCTATCGATCAGTTAGCTCAAAGGAGCACTTTTCGAAGCTATCGATTAGTTAGCTCAAGAGGAGCACTTTTCGAATCCATCGATTAGTTAGCTCAAAGGAGCACTTTTCGAAACTATCGATCAGTTAGCTCAAGAGGAGCACTTTTCGAATCCATCGATTAGTTAGCTCAAAGGAGCACTTTTCAAATCCATCGATTAGTTAACTCAAAGGAGCACTTTTCGAATCTATTTATTAGTTAGCTCAAAGGAGCATTTTTCGAATCCATCGATTAGTTAGCTCAAAGGAGCACTTTTCGAATCTATCAATTAGTCAGCTCATAGGAGCACTTTTGATGACCGATTAGTCAGCTCATAGGAGCACTCTTCGAAGGTATTTTTCCAAATAGTCGCTAGTCTAGTCAGACGCTTCTGTTGACAAGTGGCCAGCTCATAAGAGCACTTCCTAAGATAATCTTCTCCTCAAGGTTGCTAGTCCAATAAGATGCTTCCTATCATCAGTTATTCTACACTCCTAAACAATGCTTGAGATATTTCCCATCGCCAATCAATCAGCCCATAAAGCACTTTTTGGGAGGATATATTACTCTAAATTATTAGGACCAGTCCCTAAGCAATACCAACCATCGTAAAAGACTCGTAGGATTATTAGCTCATGGAGCATTTTCCTACCAGAAACCAAATTCCAGATAACCAGCCAAACCAAGGCGTTGCCTATTTAACCAAAGGGCCAAAAATGGCGTCTTTTTTATCTTTGTAGTTAAGTTTTCCAAACTTTACTATAAAGAGGGCAGCTGTAAACACCCCATTTTTGCCCTAAGAATCAATAATAATCACTTTCCAATTTTTCCATATTTTTCCTAATTTAGCAAAAATATGAAAAATATTCAAAAAATAAAAATAAATAGGAAAACACATCAATTTTGAAAAATAATTTCAGATCTGACAATAATAAGGATTAAATAATTTTTACAAATTTTTGAAATTTCAAAAAATACAAAAAAATAAAAAAATCGCATTGCATATATGTAATTTGCGAAATAAATAAAATCGCGAAAATGGGCTAGCGCAGCTGGTCTGAACCACGGTCAGGCGTACCCACGGAAGATCTGAGGTCCCGAGTTCGAATCCCCCCCGCGAGCACTCTATGCAATTTTTTCGCTTTTGCCTCAAGCTGCCATGTGGCAACGTATGATTGGCTAGGGAAAGTCACGCGTCTTGCGTGTGATCGTCTCCTTCGCCTGAACAGACGCGAGAGGAAGCCGGAGCAGGTCCGACGAAGGTGGAATCATTCGTTTTTCCTCAAATCTTTTGGATTACTGTCGATTTTAAGCCAAATCCATCAGATAAATCACAGAAAAACAATGGATTAACATCAAATCGCCAAGATAAGGTCGAATCCAAAACTGAAAAAAAATGGGTTTATCCAAATCGGCGGATTTGAGCTTATCCGGAGGAGTTTGTGAGCAGCTATAAATAGAGGAGGAAGGGAGGAAACTAAAGGACAGATAAAAAAGCGAGAGAAAGAGAGAAAAGGAGAGAATTGGAGCTCGCCGGAGTTGTTCGAAGCCGCGACCACCGATCAAGAGTTGGGCAACCACTAGGAGGCGTTTCTGAAGCAAACCATCGCCACCATTGGATTCCTCACCCCCAAGAACCTAGGAATCGACACCTTAACCGCTGAAGAAGGCCGCCGGAACGCCGTCAACAAGCACTCACAGCCGCCGCATCCAATCGACTCGACCCGACCCGCACATCGAACCGGATCCAGGTAAGTCGAATTTTTCGATTTTCTTTAATTTATTTGGTTTATTTTATTTATTTCAAATTAACTTATTTACTTATTTGTTATTTTTTATTTATATTTCAATAAATAGAAAAAATGTTAGAAATTAGATTTTTTAGGATTTAATGATATAAAAATAAAAATATAATTATAATGATAAATAATAAAAATGTAGAAAATTTCTAAAGAAAATTATAAAAACATTAGAAAAATGATAATAAAACTTTAGATTTTAAAATAGGGTAGATAAAAATCTAGGAGAAAATTTTTCAATAAAGGAAAAAATTATAAAAATTATGAAAAACTAATAAAAATTAAAAATTCATAAAAAATTATAAAAATAATAAAAATTTATGAAAAATCAATAAAAAATTATAATAGTATAAATAAGTTGAAAAATAGAAAAAAAAATGGGTTTTATCACTTAGAAAAATCATTTTCTCAAATAAATCCAAAAATTGATGTTTTTCCTTAAAATTATTATTTTCAAAAACCAAATTATCAAGCTTAAGCTTAGATTTTTTTAGAAAAAAAAAATCCTAAAATGGTAAAAACATAAATCAAAAGAAATTTCATAATTAAAATTCACAAACCCACTTAAAATTTTCAAAAAAAGAGAACTACGGCGAGTTTGATCCTGAATAGCAGGTACGTAGGCACCTATTTGGGGAAACCCTAAAAAGAAATAAAAAAATCATTTTCCTTGAATAATTCACTCAAAAATACAATAAAAGGCAACAAAAATAAAATAAAAGACATTTCTAAATGGAGATAATTTTAGGAGATTAAGTGGTAAACTTAGGGTTTTAATAGGTTAGCCTCTGAACTTAGAAACTCTGGTTTTCCCTTTTCCTCTTTTCACAAAAACGGGAAGAGGAAATCACGACGACTAGTGATCTAAATTAAGACTAATCCGCTCCATTAGTCTTAATTCAATTTTTCCCAACAACAGTTGGGTAGCGACTCCAAAATTAAACGAAATTCCTAACTCAAGTCGAGGATCTATATTAGATGAGCATAGGGTTTAGTCTAGATCGGATTAGGAATGGGAAATCAAAAATTAGACTCGACAATTATTATTATTATTATTATTATTATTATTATTATTATTATTATTATTATTATTGTTGTTGTTGTTGTTGTTGTTGTTGTTGTTGTTGTTGTTGTTATTACTATTGTTATTATTATTATTAATACTTTATTAAATTAGGGTTTAAGGAAATTTTAGAGTATTCCTACTCGCACGGCGATCTCGATAAAAATTAGGATTTTAACATCTTATTACGAATTTTTACGCTTAAGCTAATTTAATTATTCCAAGTGCGAATATCCACTCAAGATTCCTATTTAACAATCCTAAATCTATGATTTTATTCTATTCCATCATTTACTCAAAATTTTCTTATGGTTTACCTCTAGTACGCTTATTTCTATTGTTATAACTCTATTCGAAGAGTGTTTTAAGGTTTTTAATAAAACCTTTTAATTATTCCACTATTATATGAAATTAAAATTCGCGGATTTTACAATTTGGTTTCTTAGGAGTTTTCTTATTAGAACTCCCAGGGGTCTATTTTCTTTTAAGTGCCATGACTATGGTTAATTCACAATGTTTAGCCTTGAGTCTATTTATATTATCCATGTGCTAAAACTTTTAGTAACTAAAATATTTCTTTTATTTTTTCTTTAATCCTCCTTTTATTGGTAATTATGTTTATTTCTTTCATAATTCAACTTATTTCACAATATCAATTCTTAAAATTTATTCACTTTTCTTTTTTATTATATGCATTCAAACTTAAAAATTAAAGGAGATTACAAATTCCTATTTCATTCTTTATATATTTAAATCTTATTTTATTTAGAGATTTAGTAAAAATATCAGTAAACTATAAAATCTTAAGCATATCTTCTATTGAAACATTTCCATTAAACACACTATCTCTAATAAAATAATGTCTTATATCAATATGTTTAGAATGTAAATGCTTTATTAGATTTGTAGTTAAATTAATTGCACTCATATTATCACACTTAATAGATATATTATGATATATTAAACCATAATCTAACAACTATTTTTTTATCCATATGGTTTATGCACAACAATTACCAATTAAAACATACTCTGCCTCTACTATTAAAAGAGCAACTGAATTTTATTTTTTAGAAGACCAAAATATCAACTTGTCACTTAAAAAGTAACATGTGCTAGAAGTGCATTTCCTATCCACTTTTCATCCTACATAATTAGCATCTAAGTGTCCAATTAAGTTGAAGTTTCGACTCTTTGAGTACTAAAAACCTAATTTTGTAGTTCCAATAACATAATTAAATTTTTTCATTATAGCAATCAAGTGTGTTTCAATTGGAGAATTTTGAAAACATTCACAAATGCATACACAAAATAATATATCAAGTCTAGATGCAATCAAATAAAGTAAAGAACCAACCAAACTTCTACATAACTTGTCATTTGCCTTCTTGCCATTTGAATCTAAGTCTAACCTTGTTCAAAAAATCATTGAAGTAGTTGTAGTCTAGATATTTTCAAAAACGAACTTATTCGAAATTTGCCTTGTGCATTTGTCTTGATGAATAAAAATATCATCAACATTTTATTAGATTTGCAGTCTAAGGAAGAAGTTCAAATCTCCCATTATAGACATTTCAAATTTTACATGCATCAACTTTGTAAATTCTACCCAATATTTTTCATTAATAACTCTAAATATGATATTATCAACATTGATTTAAACACTTATAATATGTTTACCAAAATATTTCAAAAACAAAGTTAATCTATTTTTCCCTTAAAAAAAAAACCATTCTTAATAAAAAAATCACTTAACCTTTTATAACAAGCTCTAAGTGCTTATTTTGAACTATCTAACACTTTCCTTTACTTAAACATATAATCTCCTTTTATAAGGTCTTCAAATCTTAGGAGTTGCTCAACATATACTTCACATTTAGTATGTTCATTCAGATTAGCACTTTTAAAATCCATTTGAAAAAGTTTAAAAACTTTTATAATAAGCATACACAAGCAACAATCTTATAATTTGGCAACATGTGCATATGTTTCATCATAATTTATTTCTTCTTCATATGAGTATCTAGGTGCATATGTTTCAACATATTCTATTCCTTCTTCTTGTGAATAACCTTTAGCAATTAATCTAGCCTTATTCTAAATTATTTTTCCATCTTATTCTAACTTACTTTTGAATACCCATTTTTTTCATATTATAAATTTATCTTTCTATCTTTGAACTAGATTTTGCACATTATTTCTTTGAAATTGGTTAAGTTTCTCTTACATTTCATTGAACTAGTTGCTATCTTTTACAGCTTCCTCTATAGAATCAGGTTTCATTTTGAAAACCAAAGCAAAATGATTTGTGATTCTCTTTAAGCTAGATCTTATTCTAATGCTAGATTCAACATTGCTAACAACTTATTCTAATGGATAAGATAATCTATACCAAGTTCTTGAAGAATTCTCATGAGTCCTTTAGCTTTCAAAGGGTACTCTAGCAATCCCTTTTATTCTAGGTTTTGATGGCCCTTCGTTAATTGTTTATGCTAAATCCATCCCAAATTCTAATAATGCTTCAGCCTTAGAATATGAACTTAATCTTGATCCTTCATTTATTAGATTTTTAGATAATCTACTAATTAAAAATTGGTGAAGTTCATCATCCAATTCTTCATTGTTAATTTCATTTGCAAACTTAACATTAATTGATTATTCTACTACTTTTGTTGAATTATTGCATACCATGTAAGCTCTATTGTTCAATAAATAGCCAGGAAAGATTACTTCATTAGCTTTTTATTCAAACTTACCAAGATCAAAATAATTTCTTTTAACAAAACATTTTCTTTTGAAAACATAAAAATATGAAGCTATAGACTTTCTTCCTCTAAAAAGTTCATAACATGTTTTGTTTGTAAAAGGCCTAGTATAGACTCTATTAATAATATAATAAGATGTTAAGGTAGCTTTTGCCCAAAAATAGTTTACTATACCGTTAGAATTTAACGAAATACGGGTTATTTCTTAAATACTTCTATTTTTCCATTCAACAACTCTATTCTGCTGAGGAGTAGTATATGGTGTGGAAAATTGAGTAATATTATTCTCTTCACAAAAAGTTGTAAACTTATGAATTTCAAACTCGCTTCCATGATCAGTTCTTAGACTAACTATAGAAGTTCCTTTTCCATTTTAAACTCTTTTTGCAAAACTTTCAATTGATTTGATTGCATCACTCATGTGACGTAAAAACAGAATCCATGTATACCTTGAAATATCATTGATTATGATCAAGCTATATTTGCTTCCACCAAGATTAATTGTTTGAGTGGAACCAAATATACCCATATGAATAATTTCTAATGGCCTCTTTATTGAAATCATATTTTTCTTTTGTGAGGAATTGAAATGATTTTGTTATTGGAACAAGAAAAATAGTGAATATCTTTCTTGATATTCAATCATTAATTCATCATCCAAGTCTTCTTTTGTTTCTTTTACTTTGAATACAATTGTCTTACTTTTGTTTTAACTTCTTTTCAATTTAAGTACATCCATTTCATATGCCATTAACTTGCTTTTGAGTTGACTAAGTGTGAGTGTAGTTAAATTACATGCTTCTTCAATTTCTATTTTCTCATGATTCTAGGCTTTTGGTAAATCCTTAGAACTTTTCAAACTAGATCTTAATCATTAACTTGCTCTCAACGATGATATTTCATTTATCATTGTTGTAGCTTTCTAGAAGTATTTTTTATTTCTTCTCCAGGTAACATTTTGAAAAGCGCACACTGTTTCTTCATGTATTTCACATAATGCAACCCAAATTTATTTAGCTATATTGCATGATGAGATTATATAGAATTATGAAAGAGCAACGGTTGTAAGTAGTAAATTTTTTGCTTTTAAATTGATTTTTGCCTTCTTTCTCTCATCCGGATTGCTAACATCTTCTCTAATTGTTTTATCTTTGGTATCAACAATATCTCATGTCTCATAGTTTAATGCTTTGATGAAAGCCTCCATCCTGTATTTCCAATAAGCAAAATTAAATCCTCAAAATAAACTGCTTTGTTAGTTTGAACTATCAAATTCTCTGCCATTAACCTGTAAACTCAATCAATATTGAGCTAAACTCTGATACCAAATGTTGGTCCTAATTAGTTTCAAGAGGGAGGTGAATTGAAACTTATATTAAAAACTTTAACAACTAGTTTAAAAATTTCCCTTTGGTTACTATTTGATGAGGTGGAGGTAGTAGCAAACAGGTACATGACAAAATGGGATAAATTTTGGTCAGTCATGATTTCTTGATCCCTGAACCTTATTTCGAAGGAAATAAGCTAACTCAAAAAAGTCAGTACCTTTGATGTTAAGCTGTGCCATTTTTGGGACAAATTCTTTCATTTAGTCATTTAAACAATTGAATTTGCTATTTTTGGTAAATTTTTATATTAGCTATTACTTTTTGTAAAAACTTTTGTTTTGAGTGTTGTTTATGGCGTTGTATTTGTTTTCTAGTTTTCTATATGTTCTTAAGTTTTAGGCATTTCTATTTTTGGTAACTTTTAGACATTTCCATGTTTGGAAACTTCTTATGTTCTATTTTTTGTAGCTTTGTGCCGGTTGTTATTTGTATGCCTTAGGGCATTAGGCAAACATTATCATTGAGTATTATTGAAATTTTGAGTCGTCATTACTCTATTTTTCTCCCAAATTTCAAAATTCATAAAATTATCGAATTTAGATGCCAAATATCAAGGAATTCATAGAATCAATTAATATTTGAAGGTCACATACCGGGTATTCATATAATCAATGGTTTTGTGATAAAGTTCCTAGTAATTTCACGTATTTACACTGTGTCACTATCAGTAGAGATTGAATCAAGATTTAGATTAAATTAGTAGAAAATTTTGCAATGCTATTATAAATAAGTAAATTGCAAACAAAAATGAAAAGACTAGGGATCAAGAAAATCAGGCAACAATGTGTAGTGGTTTCGCTTCATGCGTCAATATACTTTTATAGCTTCTACTATTGGGATCTTAGTTAACTTTACTAGTTCATTCCACTAAAAGAATAAAATCTCGAAGAGTGTTACAACAATCTAACACTCTACAATTACTCTAATATAGCTTCTAGATATTTCCTCTACTTTGTATCACCTAACTTTACACGCAATCTAATTCATAAAAACTATAGAAAAAAAAAAAACCAAAACAATCAACTTCAAAATGAAGTTTTCAATCTTTGAGGATCTAACAATCACTAATCCTCTACAATATTCGCTAAAACATATAAATATAATCAAAAGTTGACTTGCAGTTGTACGTGTATCTTATGTATTATTCTTACTTCTATTCTATTATTGTTATTGTTCTTCTTGTCCTGCTTTAGCTTCTTTTTTATATATGATGTAGCAATGTTTAAATCTTGATTTTCTCCTTGATCATATCTATCTTCAGAATTTTGTCTTTAATTCCTCCATTAAATTTTTTTGCAACTTCAAATATGAATAATCATCTGTATTAAATGTTGTAAATCTCCTATTAATACTTCCAAATCCTTTATTTCTAGTTTTCAAGTCAATAATTTGCTTTTCATGTATAACTATCTTTCCATCATAAAAACTTATCTCATGATATTTAAAATCTAACTTTAGTGGAATGAGTCAAATATATTATCTAAATATATTCAACCTATAGACGTGGATCTTTACTTATAATTAATAAATCATTTTATTTTTATCTCTATGAATATGTATTTCTTAAGATTAGAAATATATCATATATCTTATCTTCTTCTTTTCTTTGGGATCATCTTGTCTTGTCTTTATATATCGAAATGAGGATTCCAATTGCTTATTTCAATTGTATATTTCTCTCCTTCTTTTTCTTTTTTGAACTAAACTTGTATTTGATCAATTATACATGTTACAAATAACTTAATTCTACACACTTAAAAAATATATTAATAATTCATAACAAAATTTATACCCTTCTTTACCCTTTAGGTGTATAAGCTTATTTTCCAATTTTTATTCATATTTTTTGTTAGCATCAAAACTTCTTTATTATCTTATTTTCAACAATTATAAATGACTTTTATGTTTCATAATCGTGTTATGAATTTATAAGCCTTTTTTTTTAATTTATAACCATTTTCATTGTTTGTGAATTCATGTACATCGTTAATATGATTGTATCACTGTAAGTTTGTAATGATTGCAAATTTTAGGTCAAATAAATCAATAAATTTATAAAAATAAAGACAATTATAAGGTGTAGAAAATTACATACATGGAAGGCATTTACAATATATGTAGACTATTACAAAAAGATAAAGAGCTACAAAAATAGGAGAATTACAAAAATAAAGGACTATGGTACTTCATAACACGAGCTTTCCAACAATTATAAGTTCATAGTCATATATGAAGGTATTTTATTCAATAAATCCAAAAATTCATGCTTCAAGGTCAAATGACAATTATTTGCTTGTTATGACCATTATAAAATTTTGATCTAAGTAGACCTAGAGCTCGTATTAGAAGTGTCATGAGTTTTCTTCAACGATATAAGTTTATTAAATTTGGAAGTTGTATGTAAAAACTTTTATACAATTGAAGGTTTTGGAATAAAAGCAAATGTTTTTAATTTTAAAAAAAAAAAGAAAAGAAAATGATTGTGAAAGATCAAATTTTAATTTTTTTTTTACAAATTAATAAGTAGTCAAACACCTAAATACAATCAAAATAAAAGTAGAAATATTAAAATGCAAAATATGTAATGTTAGTGGCTAGTAATTTTGTCATTGTAGAGACCTACAATGCAAAAAAGAAAAAAAAAATTAACGTTCAAATTGTGAAGAATTGAAAGTATAGGTACCTCCAATTCCTTTATCCCTCTAATATTGATTTAGCTAAAGAGTTTAAACAAGACATGCATTTTGTTTCCTTTGAAAAATCGAGTGATTGATTAAGGATTCAATGCATATAAGAAGGATGAAGCCCTTTCCATGACCTAGGTACAAACTAAGTTAATTAAAGGGTTATGATGACATTAGGGGGCATGCTCAAACTGTGTTATGGAGATAAGAAAGTCTTTTTACACACTCATTGCATGACCTAAGTTTAGTGGTTGCATCATAAGAGCACAACCCCTCAAACCTAAGCTAAAGTAGGTTTAGTATCTAATACATCACATTGGATGCAAAACAATGTGCAAATGGCATATACTTGTATATATATAACATGTATGCCCATTGATAACTTAGCTACACTTATTGCTATATACTATGATTCTTCAACCACTTACTAAGTTGTGCTTTTCTCACTCCCTATAGCTTATATTGCAAATCTTGATAGTGACAGTGCTAAATATTAGACTTTATAGTTTCCATGGTACCTTTTGTGGCTTGTGTGTAAAGTGTTCATGGTTTGGTTTAGGGGCCAAAGAAATCAAACCAAATCACATTTGAAATAATTTGGTTTAAACCTTAATGAATTGAATCCCTTTTAATAGTTCAAGGTTCTAGATCGAACCACTTTAAATGTGGTTTAATTTGATTCAATTCAATTTAAGTTGCTTTTAAAAATACCTTATCCTAGTTGATAACACCAATAGTCATTTAGAGTTTTCAACCAAACATTAATTTTTAAATTAAGGAACATTGTACAAAAACTAAAGTCATATAGCATTATATCATAGTGATATTATATCTTAAGTAATAGGGAAAGTGCATAAGTATACTTGAGAGATGAGAGATGATGGAAGGAGGAGTGGACTGTGGAGGTTAATGGTGAAATGAGATATGTCAAAATATAAAAGATAAATAGGGTTAAACTAAAATGTCAATAAGATTTGAAACTAAAATAAATATCACTTATCTTTTATATTTTAATTAGTTTGACAAGTGATGTAATTTGGTTTGATTTGATCATTTAAATTGAACTACAAACTCTTTAGATGCTCTCCATGAGCTAAGCTACAAATCAAATCGAAATATATATATATATATATATATAAACTACATTTTATGATTTTATTCGATTATATTTGGTTCGAATTTATGAATAGCCCTATTAGCGTTATGGGTATGTACGAATTATGAATTTAGCTGGGGGGCTGTATTATGCCATGTGACGAGGTGAACGTAACCCGTAAGCTATAACACTGGTATCCCTATGACTGCCGGTGCTTATTTAGTAATGTGGCAATTTCATATGTTATTAGTCGCTAGACAAAGACTATTACATTTCTATATTTGTTTGGTAGGCTACCTTGGAAGTATATTCAGTGTTCTAGACACTATGTAGATAATTCAGTATTAGATATATGTATATTGTCTTGTCTCCTCTATTATTTATTCCCACTTACTAATATACTTCACCACGGTCTAAGTAAGCTTTGATTTGTCTATATTATTGGTTTGGTAGTAACTAATTGATCGACTAATATAATTCTTTGATGTACATGATGGATTGTTATAAGGAGAGTGTATCTCAAGACGTGGCAACCAAACCATCTATGATGACAAACTCAAAAAAATTTGATAATAACAAGACAATTGGATGAGAGATGATTATTATCGTATAATAGTAATAATGACAAATAAAAAAATATTCTTACATTGCATCACTAGATATAAACTATGTATAGAGAAATAAAAACACCTCTTATTTAAGTTACAATATGAATAGAGTTTGGAATAATCAATGATCATTTTGGATACTTTTTGTTGCCATTGGATCAATAGAAGTGCATTAATATTATTTATTCCCTCAATTGTTTTCTATTTGCAACTATCCTTTTGTTAGCCGTTGTAACAAATATAATAATATTTTTATAACAATTAAATAATAATAGCTCCCAATGTTTTATAGCCATGATGATTACAATGTCTAGAAATAAATCTTTTGAGACAAAGACTTTAGGATGGTTCACCCATATTGATACAACTGGAGTATCATTTAGGCTTTTAGAACTTCTTAATGTCCTTGTAACTAAAATTATGTTGGAGTTCTTTTATTGCACACAGGAAAAGTCATTTCTCATTGAATTTCATATTATTGAGCACGACAGCGAGTCCAAAGCAAAAATGGGTAGGATGTAGCATACCATTTGAAATTTGGATGGACCTAAGTAGTCTAGAATGAACCGTGTCAAAATTGTACTGGTCGGAAGGAGAATAATGATCCAAATAGTTTTTTATTTTTTATTTTTTGCCAAAAGAGGGTGGGAGATGCTAGTTCTCTCATCTATTTAGACCCAAAGTGTACCAAAAGTAGCACTATTGGGCAAAAAATTCGTCCGTGAAATAAAGGTGTTGGCTGAAAGGTTAGAAGAGAGTCAAAATTTTCACATGAGTGGTGAAGAGATCTGAAACACAAAATTTTTTTACTCAAATATGTTCTATAACAATGGAATGATAGTGATGATAATACCAGGATACCCCGGTGGAAAATTTAGTGATGATGATACTAGGACATGGGGGATTTGGTAGATTAACATGTCTATGTTGTAAAGATTAGGCCAATATGACCATATGTTTGAAGTGCTCTCTGTTGCTTGCCACTTCAAGACAATTCTTTAAATGAATGATATATACAATAAGTGGCTATGCACTACGACTTGTTAGAACATGGGGTGCGGTTGTACAGGTGCCTGAACCCTATTAATTCCTAGTAAAGCATATTCAATAACTCAAAGCAAACAACAATAATATGCATTGATTAAAATAGTCAAGTTGCTGCTTTGACAGGTTTGAAATTTTCTGTTTTTGGAATAAGCACCTAACTACTCCATCTTCTCCCATAATTATTTATCCTTACTGGTAGGCACCCCAATAATTGAGCAGTAAGTTTAACTTAATGAAATTTTATAATCTGTCATACTTGATTTAATCACGAACGCAAGCTTTTCAAGCAGCCTAAGTTTGACCCGACTTCCAAGTCCACTAAAGTGACGAAGACGAGTGCTGCTTTCTTAGTCCATCCACTCGATCCTAAATATTTTAGTTGTGAAAATCATGTTTAATGGAATGCTGGTCCAGGCTGCGTAACAATAATAGTAGATACATCATGGGCATGGGATATTGGTTTATTGTTGACCCCATCCTACGTAGGTTTCCTCATTTGGTCGGTTAAGGAGTGGGATATGTGGTGTTTTAACATTGGACAGGAGTCATGAGTGATTGCTGGAGAGAAATCATTTTTAGAAAATAAATTCGGCTTGGTGATCTGCTCTCCTTAGATAGAACTTTAAGTCTTGCAGTTGGATTAGTTCCACTGACTCATTGTTCGTTGAAATTAGGCGGTTCCAATAACACGTTGAGTGACTGGCAAGCAGAAAGAAAATTTATAAGAAAAAACCAAAATGTAATGTGAGGGGACTTCTTCCGAACGTTTCTGTTCTTTTGTTGGAATCCTATCCAAAATGACAAAACAAAATTTAGGGTTTTTTTTTTTTTTTTCCCATCTTTTTCCGCATCGTTTGGCATGGTTTCCAGTGGAT
The DNA here is from genome assembly GCA_037954665.1 of Laguncularia racemosa. Taxonomy (NCBI): domain Eukaryota; kingdom Viridiplantae; phylum Streptophyta; class Magnoliopsida; order Myrtales; family Combretaceae; genus Laguncularia; species Laguncularia racemosa. The sequence goes on along the minus strand of JBBMOL010000222.1, from coordinate 200,065 downwards.
TTGCCAAAAAAAAAAAAAAAGAAACAAAAATACATATATGCTATCTACATAAAATGAAAATATCTCAAATTCTTGTAAAATTAAACTTATTTATCATTCATTTAATTTCATATAGAAAAACAAGTTTATGTTTTGAATTGATAAAACATATTGCTTATACCTTTTATCGTAAAAAAAAAAAAAAAAGATCCAACTCTTATTATCCAATTGCAATCTCCACCACAATTATGATAATATATATAAAGAAGACAAATTATCCAATATTAGATTTAAAACCAAAATACATTAAATAGATTTTTAAATATCAAATTTCAAATAAATACTGATAAGATACAAGCAATTTAAAAAGATAATTAATAAAAAATGAAAAAGGAAGAGGATTTTTTTTTTTTTTTTGGAGATTATAGTTCGCCTTTGCATGTGCAGGATTTTAAGAATAGGAAAGGAGTTAGGGACAGGTTGTTTTCTCTTTATACTATGAGCAGCACATTCCTGAAACACATAGTATATTTATCTTGCGCTTTAACAGAGCAATAAAGTATTGTTAGATAGAGTACAGGTGCGACTCTTTCGGTTTTGAACTAAAATAGCTTATAAGAAATGACGCTTCTCGAATGTTTGCCTTGATAGCAAAGCAGTTGATATCAATTATTTACACACTTCTGTTGATTACCTTTTTCTTTTTCTAAGTGCACGCTTAAAGTTTTACATTATTAAGCTGTCCAAATGTGAAAAACCTCAAAGCTTGTTTGACTCGCAAGCTTCGTGTGTATGAACACTTTCTTTGTTTCATCAACTCAATTAGTTATCTTTCTGCAAGTTGGGCCTTTGGAGAGCGCAATCATTCATATGCACATGGTGTTTAATATTGAATAATTTTCCGCGTTAAATGATGATTTTTTTATGCACATATGTGTACTTCCCTTCAGAGTTTCTTTTCGAAAAGGAATATATATGCAAGCACTTGGGATCCGGCTATAATATATAATCAAATACAAGAGTCCATGGAAGATTCAGTACATATGCCGGGAATATCTTGTTCAAATGTTGTTTTCCCTTATGACCTTTAAGGTATCCTTTGTCACATTCGGCTCTTTTAAGGTTAACCATGGAACTACTAAGCCAAGCTAGAGAAAAAAGCCCCTCTGGCCTTTACAGAAAGATCAAATGTATACCTTAAGTAGCACGACGGCATGGAAGAATGCTTGCTGGAAAGATGCAATATTAATTTAAATACAGGCGGGAATTATGCTTCCTGTTGACCCCTTTGTTTGATGTTTTTAGTGTTGCAAGTAGGAATATTTTAGGGAACTTCTAGAGAGCCCCTTCTCAAGCCTTCGCCTTTCTTAGCCACTGATGCACCTTCATGTGATTAGCAAAGCTATTAAGTTCTTGCCTAATCCCCTTTTGGAAGCCTCAGGGTGACTTACAAATTAAAATTCTTCATTAGCATTATCGTCCGCAGAACAATCAATAGCTTTTCTACCGATTAGTAAAATTTTTAATGTTTAAGTTGTTTGTTTTTGTAATAAGTTTTGATACATTCAGAGAAACTATTGCATTCTAAATTGTCATGCACCTTTTTTCTTCTTCTTCTTCTTCTTCTTCTTCTTCTTCTTCTTCTTCTTCTTCTTCTTCTTCTTCTTTGTCTTATTATTATTATTATTATTTATATCTTCATTCATTGATAGAACAAAGCAAATACATGATATTTCAAGATAAATTAACCTAAAGAAATGAGTTACTGGCTCAAATCAAGAAGGTAATATCTTATGTATCTATAAAAATGACTACTAACAACCTTGACCAACAAAGATTCTACCATAAGAGCAAAAAACCGGTACTCAGACGTAAGAAAGTACCCAGCTAAGGGTGGGAGAAGGAAAAAAAGGGCAAAAACCCGCGCAATCCAACATGCGCCACATTCCTTCTTCAAAATGATTAGCACCATTTTTTCTACTGCAATACTATGTCCTCCACCCTGATGTTCTTCTGGTTCCTATCCCATAACCAACAAGCTACGGCACCGGTTTTAGAGACCTCTAGTGGTGGGCCTACAATCTTGATGTGCTTCAAATCTAGGGATAGAGATGGAGATGGTGAATAAGGTGGACACTTAGGGCCAAAAATTGGGTTTTATGAAAGTTGAGACGATGAAGAAAAGGAGAAAAGTGAACGGTTGGGTAGGTGGTGGCCATCACCAAAGGTTCTTTTATTAGGGTTGAAACTTGTGTACTTTTTCGAGAAGGGGGAAGAGGGAAGAAGAGAGACAATTGGGCTGCTTTAGGAAGGTTGAACTGCCGTCACAAACCTTTAGAATTTGGAATCCCATGCTATACAACTTCCATCCTTCCTAAAATCAAGCCAGATGTGGCCGACAATTGCCTTTGTGCTTTCACAACTTCTTCCTTGAGAGCATGCCTCTTCAATCCCTAGAACCCAATTCGCCAAAAGAAATTAAAGCGTTCCCGGAATCTGCATTCCGGGTGAATTAAAGCTGCTTGCAAACTAAAGCAGCAGGTTTTATTATAGTCTTGTTCAGAGTCTATTTGGATGCACCATTTTATGAACTGCTTTCTCCTTTTACCTGCTAAAAACCGTTGGTAATCACAGCTTCAAGAAATAATTGGGGTAACATTTAACAATTAAAATACTTGAAAGTTTAGAGAACGTTCTACGTGAAACAGACACAACCTGTGTGGATTATCGAAGTGCAGGAGCGTAAGTTTGGGAAATTCCATTTCACACGATGCCCACAAATTAGAAAATAGACGTGCACAAGTATCAAATTAAATTAAAGAATTATGTATGATAACTCATGGATATTGATCCTCTGTCGCATACCTATTTTAGAGCATCTACTCCCTTAAATTAATTTTACTGGTTTCTCGTACTTAGGGGGCCACCGACTTTAGGTCGGATTGGTATTTAGTGAGCAGGGAGGATTTGTTTGAAGCTATGGTCATGTCATCCTCAAGTGGGCTAAAACCAGATGACTGACTTGGGATATTGTGTCCATGGTGTTATTTGCTCATCAGAAAATTTTTTTCCTGTGTTAAGAACGGTGATACACTAATCACTTTAAACACAAGATAACGTATACTAAACTTAATTAACACGTTATTTGTTTGGCTTTATAACGATGGAAATGTATAAATATTTTTTTTTCTTGTAAATCTATTATTACGTTTGAACTAATTTAAAAAATAGATATTTCATGAAATTTTTATTATAGTCAAATAAAAAAAATTATAAATTGTTAATAAACTAAATAATGATATATTAGTATTTCTAAATATATTTTTAATGAAAATGAATATTATTTTAAATAAAATAACAACCATCACCTCATTATTCCGATTTGAGATGCCCATTAGGAACATAAATTTTCGCGAAAGAAAAACTTTCGGTGGCATACACGAGCGAGCCATGCCATTCGATTTGCCTTCCCAGCAACCCCCTATCACGTACCTAACGCACTATCAACCAAAAAGCCTACCCTATGAAAGCAAAAGTGGCAGCAAAGTCCTGACACAAAGCCTATGCCCTGCTGGACCATTACTAGTTTTCCATATATGTTGCCTGTATAATTGCCCTCTCATGATGGATTTCTGAGATCAACATATAAACCCACTTTCCACATCATTTTATGGGAGAAGTAAACATCCTTTTCATAGCATTTCGGAAACAAGGGTAACTTCTCCAATGTACGGTCGGGGCTTACGTAGTGCTTCATCCACCAAACGTTTCTTTAAGCCAGCAGCAATTCCTTGTTACATTTCGGAAATTTATTATTTTTACGTCCCGTAGTTGTATTGCAATTCTTAAAATGGGTAAAAAAAAAGAAAAAATTCGTATAGGTACTATGTAAAATGAGTCAAATTTAGATAATATAATATTAAATTTAAACCTTAATTTTATCTCAAATTTTTTCTCCAACTAAACTTAAAATTTTAAATTTTGAGTTCAACTTGAATTTCAAATTTTGAACTTAACTTAAAGTAGTATTTAATAAGATCAAATACAACTTGATTAAACTTGTTTAGTTTAGATACTTTTAAATTTTTATATTTTGATTAAAATAATAATGAGACCCAAATTCAATTTTAATTTAAACAATATTTAAGTATAATTCGTATTTAATGAAATTCATCATAAAATATTCAAATAAAATATTATAAAACTTGAGCTAAATCTTCACTCTACACTACTCGGAGTTCAAGTTCAAGTTTATAAGTAATAAAAATTCGTTTACAAATTTGTCTAATTAGCATTTACATTTGTAGTATTTGAGAATGTGCATAAAATTTTTTTGTGGAAAACATAATGAGATGCTGCGACGCGTGTGCATGCTGCGGGGCTCTCTGGGCTGACGTTTCATTGTTTTCTTCTTATCTCGGTACGTTTCTGTCGCGTCGAAGTGGTCAATTGAGAATGATGAGGTTCTTGATCAATATCTAAGTTCATCTTGTGTGCATATCACTTCTTTTCACGTTCCTTTTGTTCTTTCCCTTTCATTCGATACCTATCAAGATGGAAGACAAGCCTAATATAATATTGAGTAAGTAGGGCTTGTTATAACTTCTTAGTAGAATCCAAAACGAAAACCATCTTCTTTCGTGTGGGGGGGTCAATCGTATTGAAGTGGCTGTTGCTACTTTTCTCTTAGTTGTGACTATCGTTGCCTAGCCCCTTGGACTCTCCCCATGTAGTCCTTCCAGACGTAAGGCGGTGAAACTTTAATATCCAATGACAAGTGGCATAGATTTACAATTTGTCGGTGGGTATTTTAGTTTTTCGACCAATAATGTTGCCAATGTACAACATGACTTTCTTATTTACATCAACCGAAAAACATTTTGTAGCAGTTGTGAAACTTTTATGAGTAAGCTTACAATATATATAGAAGTTTTTTTCTTTTTTGGTGTGTTCTATAATCTTCCTTAAATATATCGGTGTATTTAATGCTAAGGTCACCACACACATGTAAGTTAAAAAAAAAAAAAAGAAAATAAAAACACAAGATTTTACCTTGATTCACCCGTTAATTAAGGCTACGTCCAGCAAAAAATTCTACTAAAATTAGCACCCCACTCTTTTGTTTTTCGTCACTCAATTACAAGTAAAAAAAAGAATATATAGAACAGTTATTCATAAACCAAAACCCAAACTTTTAATAAATAAATATGGGTTTAATTGCTAAAAGTCTTTTAGCATATAGGGGGCAGCCCATGTTTATTTATGAGACTCCCACCTGCTCCGCATGGAGTGGAACTCACTCGCTTTCCTATCGTAGGGGAATATAAGCTACACCCCAACATTTAATAGTTCTATAATCTTTTTTAAAATGCTTATGGTTTTTCATTGGCTATTAAACCAAGTCATTCAAGTTTTTGGCTTTTATCCTACAAAACCCCTATTCCAACAACAACAATAACTTATGCACTTCTAATAATAGTGGACATTCCTAAACCAAACATTTTACACTTCTAGAAGAAGACTAGTAGCCAACAATCCCCAAACCTATAAATGGAATAATGGTGTAAATCTTACAAGAAAAGCATATGAGATTTCAATATTAAATGAGATAAAGCTAGTAGTAGATGTAACAAAGCAACAACATTTGCATACCTTTCAACGACTTGTGCTTAGGAATTAACTACAAGTGAAACAACAACTATGAAAACAAGCATAACAACAAGAAGCAGAATCCCCCATTATAAATGATATGAATCCGGTGTGGTCAACTTATATAATGTTGCCAAAGTTCATCAAGTCTAACTGATGCTATAAAGGAAGTTAGAGGGACTTGACAATTTCTAAAGACTACTTGCCTAAAGTAGAATTCTTGTTTATTGTGCACAAGGTCATCTAGAACTAAAAGGTGGCTTATGAAACTTATTTGATAAAGATGGATGAATTTTTATAAGACTCCAAGCAATGCATGGTGAACCTACTAGTTATTTAGGCATAACTTATGAAATGCCCCATTAAATTTTTTCAAATGAAGGGAATTCTAGTAATCTCCCTCTGATTTCTTTTAAACATGTTATTATTAAGGATTCAATTTCATTTAATTATATAATGGCAATGTTCAGTAGGTGTAGCTGCATTGTAGGACCATACATCCCATAAAAACTCTAGAAGTATATTTAAAAAGAAATGAAGAGAGGTAACCTCCCTTTTGCTTGTTGTGACATTCTAAAGGTAAGGGAGACTCTCGTCTCTAATCCTTGTTCCTTTCTAAATTTTCTGATAATGAGGATTTTAACACTCATAGATCCGACCGTTTAAGAGAAATTCGTGAGTAATATAAGAAGTTTTTGACGCTACTATAGAATACTCATAGGGATCGAAAAGGTAAAGATATACTTTCAAATTGAATTTAAAATTTTTAGAAAATGCAATTTAACATATGATTTATTGGTGAATCAAGGAGACTACCATTTTGGTGCTATCATTTGGAAGTAATGCCTAATCATAAAAATTTAGGGTCTCGAAATTGGCAAAGGTGAGGAGCTACAACAGTGTAATACTATTTTTTTTTTCCTATTATTATACAAGTATCTAAATTTGGAATTGTTATAAAATCTATCACATTGTTCCAAATGTGTAATGGCCCATTTTAGTTGTGCGATTGCAATTCATCTAATAAGGTTCAATTCTAGTCTATGTAAAAGTTAGGTTTATTATGGTCATTTTGTTTATAGTATTGGAGATAAAAATTATGCATTAGGATTTTATAATTTTATTCAATAATATATGGGGATACAGATTTTTAAGTTTTATGAGCATCAAATCCAGCGATTATAACCTTGATCACTAGGGCATCATCATGGGGAATTTGGAATCCCTCCAAGTCTTCATTCGAGAACAAGATAATTGAATCTATCCCCAATTTTTCCCCATGCAAGATCACCTGCTAGTGCTATCGTAATCAAGCATAGGCCTTGCTCTATGGGGTTGATTATCCTCCTACTACAGGACTACCCAATATAGAGTTGATAATTCCATTAAGGGTCCTATTATTTTTGTTGCCTAATGTGTTAGCCCATTGATTTATGTCTAATCGTCTTCCTTACATGGCTCGCTCTACCTCATCACCTTAGTCTACAATGCATTCCTTAAGGCATTTGGATCGAATAACATCCTCAAGGGCATTCTTTAACTTGACACACTTTGCTATTATGCATCCTTTATCCCTGTTAAACTCACAATTGAGGTAGTTAAACTCTCGATTCTACTTAGATTCGCCAAAGGATGTAGAATCAAAATGTAGAAACATAAGTTTCTACAATTTGTTTAAAATATCTTTCAAAAGCTATAAATATGTTTACTATAGATATAAAGAAAAAATGAAATATAAGATGCAATGAAGAACTTTAATATAAATTCTAGTCACAATTTATAATAAAAATTATATGCTTACAGTACTGTAAACACCCCATTTTTGCCCTAGGAATCAATAATTATCAATAATAATCAATTTTCAATTTTTCATAATTTTTCCCAATTTTTTCCTAATTTAGCATAAATAATAAAAATATTCAAAAATAAATAAAAATAAATAAGAAAACACTTCAATTTTGAAAAAAACGATTTTAGAAATAGCAATAATAAATAATAAACAATTTTTAAAAATTTTGGAATTTTCAAAAAATAAAAAAAAATAGAAAAATCGCATTGCATATATGCAATTTGCGAAATTAGAAAAATCAGGAAAGTGGGCTAGCTCAGCTGGTCCGAACCATGGCTAAGGCGCGCGGTGTGGGTGCGAGGTTGCAGGTTCGAAATATGGGGGAAGCAGTTTCCGCGTTTTGCAAATTTTTCATTTACTCAGGATACGTGGCAGCATCTGATTGACTGGATGGAGCGCATGTGTCGGGCATGTGATCGTCTCCTACCTCGAGCCCGAGATCGCCGGCGGAAGAAAAAATCGAATTTCGGCCGTTTTGATTTGAGTTTTTGCATAGATTCAACAGATCTTCAACGGAAATAAGATAAACATTATCTAATTGGAATTAAATCGCAACAAATCAATGGATTGACACGAATTAGAGTTGTTTTTTTAACCGTCGAGCCGATTTGCTTCGATCGGAGGAAATCCGAGCTTATCCAGCTCGATATAAAGTGCCTATAAATAGAGGAGACGAGGAAGCCAGAACACAGATTAGAATTGAGAGAAAGTGAGGAAAGAATGCAAATCGGAGAGCATCAAAGGAGACCCAAAAATCGCGACCACCGATCGGAGTTGAGCCACTACAAGGAGAGGTTTTGGGAGCAAATCACCGCCATCATTGGACTCAGCACCCCCGAGAAGCTAAGGTTTGACATCTTACCCGCCGCAAAAGACCGCCGGAACGCCGTGATCGAGCAGCCTCCGCCGCCGTGTCCGATTCGACTAACCCGACCCGATTCGACCCCACCGACCCGACCCGTGCACCGACCCGGATCTAGGTAAATCGGATTTTTTCGGATTTTCTTATTTTTTATTTTATTTTATTTAATTAATTTATTTTGTTTAGTTATTTGTTTCGAATTAATTTATTATTTGTTATTATTATTTTTTTGGTTATTTATTTATTTATTTTTGTTATATTTTCAATAAATAGGAAAATGTAGAGATTAGATTTTTCTAGAATTAAAAAATGTATAATAAATAAATAAATAAATAAAAATAAAAATAAAATGCAAAAAAGTAATAAAAAATATTAGTAAGATAATAATAAAATTTTAAAGTTCAAAATAGAATATATATTAAACCTATCATAAAATGTTCAATAAAAATTCTCAAAAATCACAAAAATCACAAAAATTCCCAAAAGTCACAAAAATCACAAAAATTCCCAAAAATCACAAAAATTCACAAAAAATCGCAAAAATCATCAAAATCACAAAAATTAAAAATGTCAAAGAATCATCAAAAAATAAGTTTTAGCACTTAGAAAAATCTCTTTCTTCAAATAAATTCAAAATTGGTGTTTTCCCTTAAAATCATTTTCGAAAATAAAATCAAAGCTTAGGCTTAGAAAATTTTTAGAAAAATCCCAAAAATGTTAAGAACATAAATCAAAAGAGATTTCAAAAAAAATAAAACTCACAAACACATGTAAGTTTTCAAAAAAGCGAACTACGGCTTGTTTGATCCTAAGTAACAGGTACGTAGGTACCCATCGGGTCAACCCATAAAATGCATGGAAAATCATTTTCTCAAAATAACTCCAAAACATAATAAAAAGTAACAGAAGCACAATGAAACATATTTCTAAATATGAACAATTTTAGGAGGTTAGGTGGTAACCGTAAAGGTTTTAATAGGTTAGCCTCCGGACTTAGAAACTCTGGTTTTCCCTTTTCCTCTTTTCAAAAACGAAAAGAGGAAATCACGACAACTAGTAGTCCAAATTAAGACTAATCCGCTCCTTTAGTCTTAATTCAATATTTTCCAACAATAGTTGGGTGGCGACTCCAAAAATCAAACGAAATTTCTAACTCAAGTCTAGGGTCTATATTAGATGAGCATAAGATCTAGTCTAGATCGGATTAGGAATGTGAATTCAAAAATTAGACTCGACAAGTACAAATAAATTAGCATAAGTTGTTAAACTAATATATAACATTATAATATAAATAACAATACCGATATGAAATGAATTACAACATAAATTATAATAATAAAACACAATGCTAAAAAAATCACCAACCCTTTATCATTATCAAAATTCAAAATTATCACTAACTCTCTCTTTACCATCATCATTATCGTTGTCATTCTTTTCATCAATACCAACATTACTGTTGGTACCACCATCAACATAACGTTATGTTATAATTCTAATTGTTTTAAAGAACTGATAATATTTATATCTTATAAAAGTTAAATTATATTTTTCAATTTTTAGCCAATTTAATTAAAATATGTAGAATTGGTAAACTTGGTTAAAAACATAAATTTTTACCGATTTTATGTGTAGACTTGTGATTCTACTATGAGTCTACATGGAAATAATTTTATACTTAAGTCAACTCAAAAAGGCCTTTTAAAATTGTAAACTTGTAGAATTGTATGGGTAGAATTGTGATTTTAACAACTATACTCACAATACTTATCTAAGCTCCTCTAAGAGTGATTACCCCTCATCTATTCAGGGTCAGGTGAGGATACCGTGTCTCTAACTTGTAGAAGTATCTAACCTATGGTTGATTTAGTGGTGTATGGTTCACATCGAAGGGAATGGTGTGTTTTTTATCTCTTGCACTAACTTGTAGTAGTGGGAAGCCAATTTGAATGACTGAGCCTAGACGTTCACATTTTATCTTTATTTATCTTATAATAATTGTCTTTACATTGCAGTAGGTACATTTTGTCAGTTTTGCAAGAAGACAACTAAGCACAATGGCAATTGGTTTATGATTGGATCACGGTCCATTATAAACCAAATTGAATCTACAAAGACAAGTGGAACCGACCTTCATTTCATTTGCATTTTTATCTTGAGCAAAACTGGCCATCTACACCTCATTGTCACGTGGAGAATTGGTTCTCAAGTGGCTCATAAGATTGGTTTTAACTATTTGGCAATGTTGTAATTTTCATTGTTTTAGAGTAGGGTATAAATACTAACTTATTAGGTTTAATAAGTAGACTTTTGAGATATACATTTGGCTGCCATTTTCACGTGAAAAGAGAGGCTTTTCTCTATTTCATAAGACTTTTATCAACTTCTTCTAGGGTTGTGGCAAGTGGGACTTGGATTTGTTGTAAGTAATATCAACAAATTACAAGTTGATCCTAATTCCAACTATTGCATAATATTTGGTAAGGAATTAGTTATTCTTATTTTGTTCTTGTTTCACACAATTAAGGTCCATTTTTTCAATCTAGGGTTCATGCCATTTAGTTGGAAATTGGAATCAATTGTGCTTGTTTCTTTTATTGGTATTAGAACTCCCATTGAGTACATCATAATTTGGTAGTAAAGCAAATTAATTTGTGCAATTAGGGTTCATGTTGCAATTAGAATCACGCCATTTTGTGAACTTTGTTTAGTTTATTCTTTAATTGGCTTTATATACTTGTAATTGGATCCTTGGCACATCAGCCACATTCATGTATATTTCGGGAATCTTGAACATAATTGTGGTAAATTAGGCAAGGTAATCTCTAATTAACTCGTCTTGATGTAGTTTGATGATGTTCAAGTTGGATGACACTTTCATTAGCATCTTACTTGCCAAGAAGTGCTAGTGGAACTTCATGTTGAGCTCCTCAAAGCTTAAGATGAAGTTCAACTTTAGGTTATGAACCAAGTGTAAGTTGACTTCTTGAGAGTTCAAGAAAGCTTTGCAAGAGATGACATCATTATAGCCAAGTAATCTTAATTAGGGCATGAAGTAGCTGAGGTGATCACTGGGGTTAGTTATGTTATCATATAATTCTAGCATTTTGATGCAGATGTAAGGAGGTAATACCTTAGTTTTGATCTCTTAGGTGAATGGAGATTGGCTAAAGGAAAATTGATGCTAAGATCGTTTTACTTCAACTCTTTCAAGTTGGTCAATTTTTTGATGAACTCATCCTATTCATCAACATTAGCGTCAACCAATGATTAATGTGATTGAGCTTTAGATTGCTTAAGCTGGTTGTTTTTATTGCCTACCTAGTTGTGTGAAGTAGTAGGGAGGTTATTTTGTTGAGCAATAGGAGGGTTGTTGTTTTGATTAGCAGTGGTGATGGTACTAAGTGGAGTCATGATCATTAACTTGTTCCATTAATGGTATGATTCTACTACTGATGTCACTTTAACTCATTCACATGCACACAGAGCTGTTGTTTTCATATATAGCAATGTTTAGCATTTGCTCCAAGTGCACAAGTCTATCCACATCTTCTAGTGGCCATATTGGCGTTGTGGTGAAGGAGGGAGGTAGAGGTAGTGCCAGATGTTGGTGTTGTGTTTATTCAGTTTGCTGGTGTTTTGGGTGTTTTCGCTTTTTTTTTCCTTCTTTTTGGATTTGACTGTTATCAGATTTTCTAGCCATTATGGTATTGATTTGAGTTTCCTCTTAATCATACATCACCAAATGTAGTTAAGTGATCCTTGAGATTGGAAGTTGCTTTAGTATAGCCACTCTTACACTCAATCAATGTTTGCAATGGAATCATGATAACAAGAAGGTTATATGTAGGTGTAAAATGATAAGGTGCCGATCCCTTATTAGGAGGCCTAATTTTATATTTGTAGTGGATGGTTAAGCCAAAAAGTAATTGTCCCAAGATTTACCTTTTTGCTACGGATTTGGTAAAGAGTTATAAAGGTGTTTAACTTGCCTTATTTGTTAGGCTCTTCTAGCCTATCTTCATTTGAATTTTGAGCTAGGCTGGTTGATCTAAGCTTGGAAGCCCACATCTAAAATAGCCCATCAACATAGAGTAATTGCAATTTTTACATGATACATACAAAATAATGATACGATTGTTGGTACAAGATGTTACTTTCTTATAACTAAAAGGATTCTAATTGCTTTAAATTATATATCATTTCTTATAAATGTGGAAAAATAATGATAAAACTATATTTGTTTCAAAAAGTAACACCATTGGACAAGCTATTATTAACAACTATTATTCTCAAAACCTTTTCAATAGTAACTTTTCAACTACGTTGTGTCTAAAAGTCACATCTAGATGGACATATTTTTTTAAGTACTTACATCTAAATGCATTGAGGCTATTTTATTATTTTCATTTAATAAAAATATATGCGTTATATTGTATTTAACCACAGTGTGAGTTTTACTTAATAAAAATTATGTACCAACACGCATTGTTAATATGTTGATTTTTGATCAGTTTTAAAATAAATCTATTATTTTCATTAATATAAATATACATTAAACCAACTCTACTTCAATTAGTTATATGTATAAAAGATATGCAATAAAGAATTTTTTTTTCAACCATATTACATATTTCAATATCAAAGAAGGGAGAATCAATTCTAGTCCTTCCTATTAGGACAACAACATTTATTTCATTAGATAAAGTAGTATGTGTTTAATGAATCATTTATGGTTTAGGTCTAAAGAATTTTTCCTGTCATTGTCATTCGAATAGTAAATAGATTATATAACAAAGTTATCTTTATTATAGTTTTCATACTAACATAGTGCGGGCATACATTTAAGATAACACTTGAATATACCGAATTTACCATTATACGTATTTAAAACTATGACTAAAATGCTACTATTATAATAACTATTTATTAAGACTATTTGTATCTCTGAGGACTTCCAAGGGTCACTAGGTTTCATATAATATCTTAAGGAATTTTTTCCTTTAATTACCTTTCCATTTTTCCCTAGGGTTTTTAAAAGATTTATTTTCTTTTTTCTTTTTAATATTTTTTGTATCGTTCGTGCGACTCAAATATATATGATAATTTATTATGCCATTGCAAAATAACGGTTAGGAAGCAAGTTTGCTTCAGAGGAAGAAATGATTACCATGAGAAATTATTAGACAAAATAAAATAAATAAATATATGAATTAGTGGTTATTAGTCCTTGAAAAAGCACCAATGCTAAAATAAGCACCCTACCTTATCTCCTTTAAAGGTTCTTGTTGGACTTGGGAAATAAAGGTGCTCTATTGCTCATCTTCTTTACCTTATTTGTTTGGTTTTTCACGATTTTTTCTTTTTTTTTTCCTCTTTTATGATTGATTATTTTCAATGTGTTAATTTTTCACATAGCATTTCTTCTTCTTTTATTTATTTATTTTTTAAAAGATACTTATAACATGGATGCATCACCATCAATTATATAAAATTTACTAAATTAAACTCATAAACATAAAAAATAAAAAACTTATAATGATTTGAATCCTATATGGGCTTTTCTCCTATAAAATTATAGTCTATACAAAATAATATTAATTACAAAAGCCTTATTTTAGACATGGATATGATGCAAGTTAGCTTGGTGCCTTGATCACAATTAGCCCCCCTTAGATCGAAATCCTAAGGGTAATTATAGTGAAAATTTAAATTATTTGTATATAGACTTAAAAAGAACCTTTTCATTTATTATTATATTTAATGTGCCCCTATTATTAAATAAATTATAATAATATGTATAATTGAAAAATAAAAAAAAAAAAGACCACGTCTACTGCGAAATGTACAATCTTAAAAAGGACGGCAAACACAGTTAGACGCGCACGCCCGCACACATCCATCCCCAGTCCCTCAACTCGCCGATTCAATCATTCATTCATTCCATCTTCCGTGTTCCCACTCAATTCATCATTTCTTCTGCTCTCTCTCTCTCTCTCTCTCTAGAGGGCTACACCATCCACAGACACAGACACACATACGCACGCATACCCACGAGCTAACACTGGCAGACCTTGGACTCGGTTGTCACCCGCTTTATGTCTCGACTAAATTTGCTTTCCTTATCGTACTCTGCGTCACTGTAAGATAAGAATTTAAAAGGGAAAAAAAAGAAAAAGAAAAAGAAAAAGGCCACTCTTGAGTTGTGTCCTAACGGAACGGTTGTTGCGAGAAAACTAATGGCTGTGAAATGAACACGCTACTCTCTTGTTTTCTTTTTTCTTCATCTACCTCTCCCCATCAAACCATTAGACTAGATTTACTTCAGTGTGTTGGACAAAGTTGGAGCTTTCCATGACAACCACTTCATTGTTCCTCGCTGTTTCTTAATTTTGGTCAGGTACCCATCATTTGTACCACTTATTGAATTCTCTCTCTCTCTCTCTCTCTTTCTCTCTTTTTCTCTTCCCTTGTACTTTTGCTATAAGCATGTCTATGGCTTTAAAGTTGTTTCTATTATTATTATTATTATTATCTTTTTTATTTTAAACATGGGTATGGATCTAATTTCCTCATTTGACTTTAGATTTTCTTTCTGCACTGCAACATTTCACATGGATATTATGTTTGGTGGGAAATTCTCTTACTAACTATTTTTTTTTTTAAAGTTAGTTATGAACTTGGGATGAGAAATTTTTCCTTTTTGAATTAGCAAATGACTTTGTAATGCAATCATGCTTGTTTACTCTAATTAACATGCTTGAGTTTAGCAAATTGATTCTTTTACCACAATTCGTTGCTTGTTTTAAAAGAGAGACTGTTGACTGGGACTCTGGCTTATCTCAATTTGATACGTAGATGACCCTTTTATTACAAAGATAAGTTGTTGTTTCTTCCTCTGTTTTTCCTAATGACATAATTAGATCTCCAGCTTTCTGTTACGTTGAAAAGTTACAACTTTGCCATGTTAGTGTATTATAGTTGCCTTATTTTGGCCAACAAGATGAATTTAATATGAAAATGGAAGTCTTTATGTGAAATATTTGGCAATAACTTCGGCAAAAGTAGTTTTCTAAGGCATCTATTCTGATAGAAATTGAGGGAGGACACGACGAAAGACAAACAGAAAAGCAATAAAGAAAGCTGAGATCACGCCGGGCAGAAAAATCGAAAAAAATAGCAACTGGAAACTTGGGTGGAGTCTACGAAGGTGTTACAGAGTGGTTTTATGACCGTTAGTTCTTCTCGCTTCAAAGTGAAGGCGGCTTGGGAGGCTCACTTGGTAGATTCAAGGATTGGGAATTTCTCTGGTTGAAGGAGAGGTTATTGGGGAAGAGTTTGAAATCCTTTGGGGGTCTTTGATGGAGTCACCGCATTGTGGACCATCAAAGAGGGCCCGAGCACCCAGCAGCGGAATCCAAGTTGCTTCATGCTTGGTTGATGGATGCAATTCGGACCTTAGTAAATGCAAAGAATATCATCGGCGCCACAAAGTTTGTGAAGCGCACTCAAAAGCTCCAAGAATCACCATTGGGGGTCAGGAACAGCGGTTCTGCCAACAGTGTAGCCGGTGAGAATGCAACTTGTTTAGTGAAAAGATCAATCAAATAAAGTATTCATCCTTTTATAAAGCATTATTGGAATTTTTTGTCTCTTGTTTGTATGGGTGGATTTGTTTTAATGTTTTTGCTAATACACTATTGATTGCTGCTTAGGCTCGGTTCTTGATTCTACTACCATGGTTTCATTTTTCGCAAGTTCACGGCATTCAGATGCCAATTACAAATCAGACAATAGTTTTAACATTTTAATTTTTTTTTGGTTGTTATGCCGAATTGGTTTCCTTGGAAAATTGATCTCGGTAAAACTAGATGAACTCTCTTTTTTTCTCGATGTCTAAAGGTATGCTGATTGGTCATATGGTTGTTCATTAGCAGTTTCCGTAGGTCATAGATCTTGATTTTTTTGTCAAAACTCAGCAAGTTGGATGTGATCACTGTAATGGTAAGGTAGCCAGTCAGACCATAACCCATTCGGATATGATTGGCCCATGTTAATTGGACTGATTCCAACATCTTGAAATCATAGACTTACTAGGCTTTTGAAATAATTGTTTCAAAAAACATGTACTGATATCTTATAGTTGATGCCTCTTTTAGTGCAATTTGTGGACCTTTATGAGTTGGTGCTTTCTGTTAGATCATATTATTTTGTTGAACCGAAAGGTTCATTTTGAATACCAGGGCTATTATTTCCACTAGATAATCTTAATTTTTTATATACGTTGTGCCCATAAACAAGTGACATCCTGTGTCATCAATGAGTCAGCGCTATATTTTGCTAAATTTACTTCAATTTTCTTGTCGTTACTTGGTCTTCTTACCCTTTTTCTGCATTTTTCTTGGCTCTTAAACCTGTTATTTGATTATGAAGCTAAACTGATTCTTCCACTACCTTAAATTTGAGCTCTACTTCACATGCACCATGAATTGGAGTGAGGGTTTTATGTCGAAGAGATTTATCCATCCTGAGGGGTCTTTGACAGGTTTCATGCCTTGGGAGAATTTGATGGTGATAAGAGAAGCTGTAGGAAGAGGCTTGATGGGCATAATAGGCGCAGGAGAAAGCCACAGCCAGACCCATTGTCTCTTACACATGGACGATTCATGACAAATCCCCCAGGTTAACTGATTTTGATGGTTGTTCAAATGATTTTCAAGATCCTATTTTGGATTACATGTTTTTTGAGTACCTTTGTGGTGAAATTATGTGGGCCGTTATAATAGAATGTTCTCAACCTCATGGCAGGTGCCAAATTCATACCATTCAGCAATCCACAAATGTTTCCAGCCAATGCTCTGGAGCGTTGCTCCTGGCCTGGAGCTGTTAAAGTAGAGAGTGATGACATGCCTTACCATTGCCACCAGGTAATTAACTTTAGTGACAGAAATATTCTGTCTCCTGGATCTTTGTCTAGTGGCTGCAAGGGACAAACTCCATTTCAAATCTTGCGAGGAGCTGATGCTGTTCTTCCTGAACCTTCAACATGTAAATCTGCTCTTGGCCCTCACTCTATATCAGCCAATGGTGGCAGCTGCCATAAATTGTCAGCTAATGACTCAAACAGCATCGTTACATCTGATCGTGCTCTCTCTCTTCTGTCATCACCCTCAACTAATACATCTGAGACGGGTCTGAGTCACATGATGCCGCCTGGCCAGTCATCACTGGCTCAATCCTCAATTTCCAGCTTGCATAACAACCGAATGCAAATGAATAGGAATGTAACTTCTGCTTTAATGTCTGAGGACGCCAAACATGGCAGCCGATATACATATCAAATGGAGATTCAGGGCTCTTCTGCAAGTGAACATCATCAGACAAGCTCCTTCACTTGGTAGCAATAGCAATGCCTCCCTCTTCATTAACATGAGAGGATTAAATATCTTATTCTTCTAACACCAAAATGGCATCAGGTATCTCTGTCTTGTGTATCATCTTCGGAAAACTCAATAGCTGCTACTATGTCTCTGTATCGTTGACACTTAATGGTTCCTTTCTTTAGGCCATAAAAGTGATGCAAGTGTGTATATCTATGGAATTTTCACTTCCCGTCAATTATTTTGCCTATTTGAGATGTACCATGTCTAAAACTGCCAGACTATAGCATCTTTCCTCTCGTCTCCTCCCACACCCTTCATTCACTCACTTTTGCGCTATCTCTGAGTCTAAACATTTACAGCATCGATGCAGTCCGCAGTATCATGATGATTTACATATTTAGGCTAGAGTAAAGCAGATATATGCCTTGAAGTGAAGTATTATCGCAGGTATACAGCATACTTATTCTCTTTATTCAGGATTGAGGATATGTAACATGGCGTTTAAATTCTATGTGATTAGTGTTGATGAAATTTAAGTAAAGGAAAACAGAGAAAAATACAATATTACTGTTAAGGATATTTTTGTGATTTCAGTTGGAAGGCATGTAAATTTTCCTGATTGTATCTTCTTTTCTAAGTGTCTTTCTTCTAATTGTTAACAAAATACACAATAACAATTTTTAATGTATGTAGTTTTCGTTGAAAGGCATATTTAGTTCTTTTATTTTAATTTTTTTACTAAACACATTCAAATTTTGTGAAAGGTTTCTTCAAAATTTACTTTTCAGTAAATTACAGCGAAAGCCAGTGAAAAATTAGCAGATTGGGTCGACCTCCTAGTTCTTGAATTATGCTCATTTTCCTCCTCTGACACAAACAGCGCTTCACACGTTGCCTATGTTTCTGCTGATATAAGAAAAATTTAGCACGGCAATGCCACTCATAAGCCGAAAAGAAATCAAAGAAAGCGGAAAAGAGAGAAAGGAAACAGAAAAAACAAACATCTCAGATGAACAAAAGCTCGTCCATCCGTGCCTATCCACAGGGATGCCTCATCGTAGCCTAACACCACCTCGGACCCAGAGACCACAATTTGTACAGCCACCACCACTCTCCCTACGTTTGCCTTCATCTAAACGGGGCAAGGTGCTTTGGCCTAAACACAGGAGAGGGCTGGTTTGTGGACCGGCCCAGCTGGCACAAGCCCTTGAACCGATCCGAATTTGGAATTGGTTTGGTGGGTAGGAATGTATTGAATTGATGGGTTGGGTCGACCCTAATACAATTACCTATTAAAAAAAATATAAATAAATAAAATTAATTAAAAAAAATCTTCGTAGGCCAATTTAAGGCCGAACTAGCCCATAAACCACTGGTCAGGAGAATCAACCCCACTTTTCCTTCCTCAGACCAGTTTCAGTTTCACCTTCCACTGGCCCTTGACCTAGCGATTCTTGGCCAATTCTGAATCGGCCCCATGTCTAGTTTGGCCTAGCCTTACCCATCTAGAATTGGCTTGGGGTTTTTGATTTCGTCTAGTTTTAAGACTCAGGAATGAGCTTGTTCATTTTTTCTTTTTTAATATCTATTTTTTTCACATATCACTTTTTTTCATTCTTTTGTCGACTTCAAAACAGATAATTGGAACAATTTATGTCTTAGAAAATTGATAAGTGTTGTAAAATATTTATAATTATTTGATTTTTATATAGTTTAGACCTCTTTTATAATCATGTTTGATTAGATTTTATACTTAATTTGCTTAATTTTGATTTTAAATCTTTAAAAGAAACTTTAGATTAAAATGAATAAATTCACAAGTTTCATGCTAATTGGAGCAGAAATGAACAAATTGTGGAAAGTTGGAGTGAACAACACAGTCACCAACACATCGATATTGGAAACTATGCACTACTTATAAAGGGAGCAAGTTAAAGGACCAAATACATAACCGTATCAAGTAGCTGTGTAAAAGTACACCAACATATGTAGATTTGTGTTCAAAAATCGTGTTAAAGTACAAATTTCAAGTATTTGTAAAGATTTCTTTATGAGAGTTATATGGGCAGATATACGATTATGTTGTGGTCATGTCATGAAGAAATTTACTTTCCTATTCAATTATAGTTGATGAAGATAAACTTTCGCGATTTGATAGCAACTTTAAAGATGTGATTTCTCGACTTGTGAAGCTTCAATTTCCTAATCTTTCAAAATTCAACTTTCCATTCCCACGAAGATACAACTTTCTTAGCTAAGAGATGCTTGATCATTATAAAAGGAGTATAGAGTTCAAGCAACTGATATAGAGAATTTCAAAGTTTTAGAGATTATTAAAATGTAGGATTATAGTTTAGAAATTGCCTTTGAAATTTATTGTGTTCTTGTTGCTCCATAATTATGAATTGTTCTTCTTATATTTTTTTTTTTGTTTTTGTAATGATGGTAGCTTAATTTTTATTTTTGTATTTGGGTATGATGAACCTTAGAATAAATATGTAATTGATGATACTTTTTCGATCAAATTATTCTTATTCATGTGATCCAGTTGCATGCTCAGTTGTTATTTGAATTAATGTTATCGATGTATTAATTTGATATTTGATTTCAATCATGGAGATCGAGAGGTCTTTTATTTGAATAGATTAAGCATAATTGTAAGGAATTGCATGCAATCTTAGATCACTAATTAGCGAATATTAAGATTTAAAACTTTTCTAAACAACTTATTTTAAAAATCCCTTCGATCACTAATTTGTGAATATTGATTTAGAATTTCAAATTAAATTAGTGGAATTTTCAATTATATAACCAAGAGTAAATATATTGCAGAAACCAAAAAGAGTAGGGTTTAAGAAAATCAGGTGGTGATGTATGGTGATTCTACCTTATGTGTCAATGTACTCTTCCAACCTCTATTGCTATGATCCTGGTTGACTTTATTTGCTCGTTCCACTATATCAAAGAATAAAACTTGGTGAGTGTTACCATAGTTAGCCGCTCTACAATCTCTCTTTGATATGTATTTCAATCACTTCTTTGCTTTGCCCTCCTTAGCTTAAAACTTAAGCTTACTCACATAGACACTATAGAGAAAACACTAAAAGCAACTTTTAAAACAAGTTTTTCGATTATGAGGATATAACAAATAGTGATCATCTACAATATTAGCTTAAAACATAAAATAAAATAACTTTTTTCTCTTGATCAAAAACTATATTTATTCATGTATTTTGCACTCTTGTATTGTTGTTATCATATGTATTCTATCTTGCTCTAGCTCCATATTTATAAATGTTGTGTGCAATGTTTAAATCATGATTTTCTCCTTGATCATAGCTGTCTTCAATAGTTCGTCTTTAATTCATTTATTCAAATATCTTGTTTCGCCAAAATCTAAATAATCATATGTATTTAATATTGCTAATCTCTTATTCATGCTTTAAAATATTTTCTTTTTGGTCTTTGAATCAATAATTTTCTTTCCTCGAATAAACTATCTTTCTGACTTGAGAAAAATTATTAGAAAATTTTAAATTTCCTTTTGAAACATATTTGGGAATCCCCTTTATGATTATTATAAGTAGATTTTGCCTAAGTTTATAGCAAATTTGCAAGTATATTAAGTATCGTAATCATAGATAAAATATAGAAATATAAAAGAGTAAGAGTTTAAAAGATCAAGCAAGTAATTTATAGTGGTTTAGGCCTTTATGCATCACTCCTTTCTTCTAGTCTCTGCATACTAGGGCCCCTTTCATCTTCACTGGATCATTTCAATATATTAAAACGATCAAAACTTGAAGGTTGCAACACATTCGGCCTCTTGGCTTAATCACTTACTGTTTTGTTTTACTTAGTTTCTCTTAAAGCTAATCGCATAGATCAACAGTGATAACACAACAAACATCTTATAAACACAATTCCTATCATTGAAGAAAACAAGATTTGAATTCTCTACAATTTAGTACAAAAACTTAGATAAGCTTTCTTGCTATGATGGAATTACTCCTTTCTTTTTCTTTTTTCTTTCCTATGTATCTTTCTGTTGATATCTCTATCTCTATATTTCTCTTTAGTTCTATTGTTATCTACAGTGCTCACTCTTGATGGATCATTTTGTTTTTCTAGTGTTGCCCTCTTAATAATTTTTTAGATATTCAGCATCCATTGTTTTGGTAAGTTTGTTTGTTGTAATATGTTGCATCACATATCCTTGAAATGATTTGAATGCCTTTTCTTTTTCACTTTTGAAAGATATGACTTCCTTTCTTTATCTTTCAAATCATCTTGTAATGACTATTAACCATATGTTATAAAGAATTCAACTCTAGTGAAACAGATTAAATATATTTAATCAGTGGAGGTGGGTCTTGATAATTCATCGTCCATCTTAATTTTCCTCTTGGAATCTTTCTTCTTCGATTGGAAAAACCTTATACTCATTTTTCTTTCTCAGAAGGCTCTTTTTTTAGTGTTTTCGATTCTAATGTATTCTAATTTTTTAGGATTTATCTATTTGTTAGTACTTTGGAACATGTATCATTTCAAAACTTATTACTTTAAAACACACTACAAACTTGCATATATAATCTTTCCTACAACTAAGCTTTTTTTTTTTTTTTTATCATATAAACAAAAATTCATACTTGATATTCCATACACTACATGTTTTGTTATCATTAAAACATTGATTTGAAACTTATTCCAAGAGACATAGCATTCTCTCCCTTTTGATGGTGACAAAACAATATTTCATAATATACACATTTAAAAAAAATCATAGTAACATCATAATATTAAGATTATATATAAACTTCTCCCCCTTAATCAATGATCTCTATTCTTCTTTTTCTTCTCCCTGTTTCTATTATCATAAAAAACAAATTAACTTATAAGGAAATCCTGTAAATAAAGTTCATAAATAATTCTTGCAAAACAAAATATCTAGTTCCAACTTTGTAAATCGCAACCAGTATAAAAAAAACATTAATATCCATCATTCAAGCAGTTTATCAAAACGTTAAATAAGTTTGGAAAATGATAAAAACATCCTTACTAATAGCAAATTATTTAACGCTTTTCTAATCCTATCAATAGTAGAATTAGTGTAGTTGGTTAGGTCTTCTTTCAATTTGATTATCATCCCATCTATTACTAAAACATCTTTAAATGAACATTATCTAAGATTATTGAAATATCTTCAGTGTATCCTTCATCTCCTTTAATAGTTTGGTTTCCTACATCTCCTTCAAAAGAGGCTTCATAAGTAACTAGTCTCTCTATAGCTGTTGTAGCATAAGTTGTGTTGATGGGCACTTATTTTTTATTATATAAACAAAATTCATACTTCATATTTTATTACCAGTATAGAACTTTTTGAGAGTGCATGTGATTAAAAAATTATCGATGACGTTTATGGTACATTTTTATATGATAAGGATACATTTAAAAGAAAAATTTTGAGAGATGATTGTCATATTTGTTGTCTTCTTGTGGAATGCTCTATAAATCCCTAAGTGGAAATCGTGCAACTTACATTTGATGTATCGACAATTTCTTGTTTGAAAAGTAATAAAAATTGGATCCAACTATCTCCTCGAATAACTTGACGTTGAAATAACTTATGGGTCTGATTGATCTTATCTACAGAATTCCGTTATTTCCCTTTTAAATTTTGGGGAAAGCCATACAATCCATGACAAATGAGAAATTTGTGAACTTAGTCTCCATATTGTTAAAAACCTTTGACCAATGTCATCGGGTTTGGACCAAACTGGCCGATTGAATAAAGGTACATGGAAACCAGTCCATGAGCTGGTTTGATCGTTGTAAAATACTCAGATAACTATGGAACCTGGATCTTTAAATTGAACCGGCAAGTCAGACCAAGTTTTTACCCCTAATTGATTTGTTCTTGTCTTGTGAGATATCTTCTTTCTATTAGGCTTATAGCTTTTTTCTACCCGTAAAACTGTACCTATGTGCAACCATTTTGGCTTTTAGTCTTTCTCCCTTCTGTGTTTCCGGAAGTGATGATCTTTCGAGGGTTAGTTCTAAACATGAAATATGGATGTCATCTTTGCCATGGGTAAGAAACCCATAGTTGTGGCACAATCTTGCATCCCGGTTGAGTCTGGGATAAATTATGTATATAATGGTTAATTTTGGGTTTAAGTCTCAAACATGATTAACCAACTGACAATGTTATGGATTGAAGTTTTCAAACAGGAATCATTTT
The DNA here is from genome assembly GCA_037954665.1 of Laguncularia racemosa. NCBI lineage: Eukaryota > Viridiplantae > Streptophyta > Magnoliopsida > Myrtales > Combretaceae > Laguncularia > Laguncularia racemosa. Next base: position 176,102 of record JBBMOL010000222.1, on the reverse strand, counting down.
AACAGCCAATATAAAACATGAATCGTTAACATGATTTGCTAGAGTTATTAATAATGTCTTTTTTATTTTTAGACAATGTTGAAATTACTACTGCATCACCTAAATAAATTTTTTACTTGATCTGTAATGCCTCAAAACCGAGATGTCATAACCCACTATATGTCACTATTGAGTTGCAACACTATAAGGCTCTAAATCTTCATTCCAATTTCAATCATTTATCTCTATTATACATTAATATCAATGTAATTTAATAATAGAAATGAATTACTTTTAGGTAAATCATTCTAATATCATCATTGCTTAAGAAAATACATTAAACTTAATCTCATACACAGGATAAACATCCATCGACATATAATGAAATAACACTTTTGAAAGTCTATAACTATCATCGAGTTCTCTAATCATCATCCTCTGGTTCTTATAAAAAGGATCCTTCATTATCTCCTACTTCATTCATCGCCATAGTAGTATTGATATTCTCCACTATTCTCATCCATAATGATATACTACATTTTCATTCTCATCATAGCTGACTTACTCATTGTATTCACATGCAACTAAAAATAATTGGAATGAGCTTAAGCCTCAATATGTCAGTACCATACAGATATGCACGTGTCACATTAACAACAATATCAACACATGAAAATGTAGCATAAGTATGTATCAAATCATTAGATTGTTATCTTCAATTAACCAACATATAATATAGGAGTACTTATAACCCATGACACCATATAATATTTCACACATATATATATATATTCCTAAGTTGGATTTGCCACTATAGGTCCCATCTAACCTTAATTATTCTAAATCATTTCGATATATGCTCCATTAGGGATAACAAGGTATACTGATCATATGGGGATTTGCCACCTCTAGCCCTTAGGTTGAGCCAAACATAAACAACACATATACTTAAACCCTAATATTCAATTAAAGTCATTTAAATACTACGCTAACAATTACAAACACCAATCATGGTAAACATGTACTTGGAGAAGTGGTCTTGTGGTTGCTCTTATATCACTATTGAAAGGATATTAACTTGTTAAATTCCAAAAATAGTTTAGTTCTATCCTATAACTTAATCTAGGTTCAATAACTAGTTAATTATGTCCTAATACACAAATTCCCTTCCCCATTGTCTTATTGTGCATAAATCTTAATTTAGAATTGTAGGAAAATGAAATATAATTGAATTGTGAGTGTTCCAAAACAATACGATTGTGTGAATGGCTGTGCAGAGAAGCATGAGAGGGAATACGACTACGCTAATGGCAGGTACCTTTTTATATGTAATAGTTTCCAACATGCCTAAGTACATAAGTCATGTATTTGGCTGTGTACTTCAACACAGTAGGATATCATGGTTGTGTATTGTGATCATGTATCTTTTTGTAAACTTTCACAATTTGACATGTCTAAGTACATGGGTGTGTCTATGACCATGTACCTATTCGTATAAATCCTTAATTTGACATAGGCTAGGTACATGGGTGTATACTTGACCGTGTACTATATTGTTCCATCATGAATCCCTTTTTCTCTTCTCCAATTTGCTCCTCAGCTAATTTCTATAAATCTAAATCAAATTGGAGTAATTAACCTATTAATTCCATACATTATATGGGTCTTGTGCACTTGCTTTGATTTGCAATTGGAAACCTTCAAATTGCTTGATCCCATGCTCATTCTATCTCACTCCTTATTCCAAGTTCTATCAACATGTCACCAATTTCACTTAGACATACCAATCTTTAATAAGAAAATGCACATTAATGACTAGAGCCTTTACCTAATGAAAGTTGTTGATCTTTGAGGATTTTGCTAGGTTGCTTGGTATGTGTTTGAGGGTATCTGTTGGGTGTTCACTATGCAAATGAGGTAAAGGGGAGACAATAGGTCAAGTGAAGCTTAAATACTTTGACCTTAAAAAGACTAAACTGCCCTCCTCATTTTAAACTATTTGTATTCTTTATCCTTAACTTTAAATTATAATATATATTCATGTATATTTTATGATCTCCCATCATTTACACTTATACTCTTCGAATTAATATGATGAAGTTACCAAATTTGACTAATACAATATGATATATAACATTTTCAACCTGCAAATATAAAATTTGGCAAGTGAAAATTTGATTAAGTGACATTTAACAACTTTAAATTTCAAATATTAAATAACAAAACACTTAAAAGTTGACATAATAATTTTAACAATATCCTCTTAGATTTTTATTGTTGTTTTTTTTCTTTTTAATAATCTTCTAAAGACCAATCACATGGACCTTCTCCAATTCTCGAAGCTACTTGATGTGGCTTAAGGCACCTCATATTTTGAAGATGACCTCTTGGACTTGAGACAAACTTGACCTCGTTCGTTTTTTCTTGCTCAGATACATAGGCATTGATAGTTCAATAGCCTTATTCTAAATTCTCATAAAATCACATGGACTTCACTAAATTGACCTTGTTTAGTAGGTTCCAGATGTCAACAATTTGTTTGTTTTCCTTGCAATTAGCCTACCTATGTGGATTAAAATGTCAATTTAGCTCACATTTGCTTACGAACTTTTAAAGTCGAGTATAATTTCATTGAAGTGCTAAAAACTTGTGTGATTTTTAACAATAAAATAACCACAATATATCAATGTAAATATCTAGACAAACATATTTTATTTAATATTTATTATAAGATGTTGAAAGGGGGGATTTTTATAAAATATTAGGGACAAATTGGTTCATTTCCTTGATGGAGTATATAAACCTAAGTTGACCAATATTCCTCCCTTTTTGCCATTTGTGTAGTAACAAACTAAACACCCTCTAGTGAACACTAAGGTGACTTAGCAAATGACAACAAGAATCAAACCTATTACACTGAGTAAAGGCTTCAATGATAGAATTTGTATTCATAAGTATGGAATTGAGGATTTATACAAGTATTATGTTATGATTGATAGACTTCGAATCAAGAAATGGGGTAGAATAAGCATGGAGATCAATCGATTAAGGGTTTGATTCACGTAAATTTGAAAAGTAAGTTCACTAACTTATTTAATGCATTAGAGAATTACAAATTTTAGAGTTCAATTAGAATTAGGAACATAAACATTGGATTTAGGAATGAACTGAAAAAGAGAAAATAAGGTTCGTGAAGAACAGCGTAGTACATGGTTAAGTACATGCCCATGCACTTTCTTGTGTAGAAACACGCATTTGTACAAAAGGTACATAGATGAATGACAATCTTGTATACTTAATGTGTCGAAACATGGAAATCCATAGAAAGGTACACTAATACTCTACACGACCGTATACTTAGGCATGCCAAAATGATAAAATCCATGGAAAGATACATAACCACTTTACACAACTGTGCATCTAGGCATGCAAAAAAAAAAAAACACATAAAAGATACATAACAATAACACGACTATGTATACAATCGTGCTAAAGTATACGGCCTAAAAGGCGGACCGTGCACTTAAAGATGCTTCACTACTTGATTTACTTTCTAATTAAATGAACTTTCATATGATTTGGACCTCTATTGAAACCTTAGAAAATCCAATAGACTAAGAGAAGAAATCATATAATGATTAGGTGAATAAAATTAAGAAACTTAGATTATTCTTAGATTAATACTAAGAAGGAATCATTGGTGTTTTGATATATTATAGATTAGCTTTAAGTCCAGGACCAGTTTTGCTTAAGACTAAGATTCTAAGTACATGTAACTTTGTTTGTTTTTTATGCTTGTTAGGTCAGTATTAAAATTGGATTAAGTTGGATGAATAGTTTAAGTGGTTAAGTGTTATTGATTGTACTTAGCTTAGCTTAGGGGCTGTAGTGGTAGATCCTTAGGGAGTACGCCAATGATCCTTGTGTAACATATCCTTAGAGGAGTCATGTTTTAAATGATTTGGTTGTTTAAGTTTAAGGGCTCATGGGTTTTGGAGCTCGTGGTGGTAGTTCCCAACACCGTATTATGGTTTAAGTATTTTAAAGGCTAAGGACTCATGAGTGTTGGGTTTAGTGGCAGTTTCCAATGTTGAGTTAAGAGTTAAGCTTTAAAGTGTGTTTGACAGGTTCATGTGCACCCCATTGATGTTTTGTGAACTTAAGTGTAACCTGAACTTGTTGTATGATGTATCATACTGCATATCTATGTGTGATTTAAGTTCTTGCTTGTTCATGGCGTTTGTGCTTGTCATTGTATGTACTGGGTTAGTTCACCCCTCAAGGATTATTTTATTTTAGATAGGTCATAGAAGAAAACATTACCCAAGAAGAGGACCTAGGATTAAATTTACAGAGAGGAAGGATGAAGATTTATTTTATTATTATGGTGATTAGATGTGGAGGAAATTGATTAGTTATATACGGTGAAGAGTAAGTTCTTTGGAAGATAATCGATTAGTGAATTATTGAAATTCAATTGTTTTAGAATTTGATTATGAGTAATTATAAGAATTGATTTTGAGAGTTGATCATTTTAATGAATTGACTTGATCATTATAAATGTCTTATATGAATTATTTAAATTGTGAATGTTAGGTATTACAGAAAATTATAGGATTAAATGGTATAGGAGTAAGTTTAGAACCTTAATGTGTCTTTGCCTAATAAGAACATGTGGTGAGCCACAACATTATGGGTTTTGGGGCATTATAGCTTAGATGGTATCAGAGCACAGGTTGATGATCATCGGAGCTTAGGTTTTAATCTATAGAGCACAAGTAGATGATCTATAGAAGCTAAGTGATGATCATTAAGCATAAGTTTGTAGTAATAAAAATAAGATATGATCTTTAAAGCAATTAAACATTTGATATGTAAGATAGTGATATATGAAGAGAGTGGGGGAAATTATGGGGAAATCATTTTATTCAGTATTTTATTTTACCTTATTATTATTTTAATTGCATTTCTTTTAATTGCTAAGTTATTATATAAATGTGTTAAGTGTGATTAGGCATAAGTTATGTATAATAAAAAAAAAGATATGACTAAAAATTAAACATTGATATGTAGGTGTTTAATGAAGAGAGTGGGAGAAATTATGGGGCAATCATTTTATTCAGTATTTTATTTTACCTTATTATTATTTTAATTGCATTTCTTTTAATTGCTAGGTTATTATATATATGTGTATGTAATTATGTGTAGGGGTATATATGTATTTATATTGACAAATAATAATGCTAACATTGATTGACACTAACTTTTAGGTCTATTCTGTTGTCTCTTTAAAAATAGAATACCTCTTAGAAGAATCACCAATGGGGCTTAAGAAGTGGTGTCGGATGTGACAAACCAATGAGGCAAACATTCAAGGTCACCAGCCAAAGGGGATAAGGTTAAATGGTAGAATAGATCGCCCAACTATTGTAGACTATGAATAACCTAGTGGGATTGTTAACAAAGAAACATCATGTCCACCATGTCCTACAAAGCAGAAATGCAAATGAACTAATTAATTTTGATAGGTTCATTAGGGTGTTAAAGGAATTTAACCCTATATGGATGACGTGGTAAGGCTAAGGATTGGGTACAGGAGACATAAAAGACATTTGCTTCTTTTAGATACTGAAGACAGAAATGTTAACTATGTTGATTTATGCTGAAGGGAATTGCAACAAAATGGTGGGCATCAAATCCTAGACTAGTAGGGGAGTGTGTGAATTAGACATGTTTAGGGAACCGTTTTATCATGGATACTTCCTAGTAACTCCAAAGATAGAATTGAGAATGATTATCACAACTATGAATAGGGGAATAGGATAGTCGAAGAGTATGAGGTGGAATTGAATCACCTAATTCAATTCCTACACAAGAATGTCCATGTTGATGAAAGATCTAGAGTTAGAAGATTTTTGAGGGGATTGGAGTTAGATCTCCAACATGAGGTTGGAGCCTCTAATTGAACACTTATTCTGAAATGGTTGATAAGGCTAAATATTTAGAGCAAAGTAGGAGAAGGATAGAAGAATGGAGGAGCTACAAAGTAGGGATAGCCTTAAGGAAGAGACCTACCTTGAGTGGGATGGGGCATGATAAGGGCAAGGACCTTACATGTTCCAGAATTGGTTGTAGAGTGTTGCAACTCCACATGTACAGATTAAACTAGTGCCTTTGGCACTTCTTCTAGTAGTATCTACTATCAAATACACCAGGTGCTATGGAACTCATGAGCTGAGGGAATGCAAATGGCTAAAGGGCATGTGCTTTTCTCATGGAAAGATAGGACACATCAGTAGTCATTGCAACGAGAGGTTAGTCCCCTTAGTATTTTATCATGCTTGCAAGCATAGGGGGATATAAGGCAATTGAACTGCCTTAGGGGCAAGCAGGAAATCAGCAGCTTTAGCTTTATAAGTAGTAAGACCTCCAACGAGGGGATAGGCTAGTAGACCATAGGCAGGGAGCCTAAACAAGGGGTTCCCATTAAAGTATTTACTATTCAACAGCAATAGCACTAGGACATTCTAGACATGACACTATTACCGATATTCGTTAAGTAACACCGGCAATGTTTATATACTATTTGATACCGATGCATCTATATCTTGTGTATTTGAAACTTTTGTATGTGAATGTGCATTAGATGTTGAGAATATGGATAATAGTATGGCCATTAATACTCCTTTGGGAGTTGGAGAGAAGATAAATAGAATATACATAAATGTAGGAATAGAAATATAAGGTGAGTAGTGCTAGTATAACTTTTAATTCTTGAGATGGTAGAGTTTGACATTATACTAGGAGTTAAATGGTTGTTAAAATACCATGTTGCCATTGACTGTTACAACATGGTGTTATAGTTCAACATACTTAAGGAAGATTACTTTGAGTATAAGCTGAAAGCTTAGAGACTAACTAGATTACCCATTTATGAGTTATGAGGAAGGAATATGCCGACAGCTATAACTACTGAAGCCATTGAAGAGATACAATTGGAAATGGTGCCTATAGTGAGAGAATTTCTAGATTTGTTTTAAAATACCTTCTTGATTTATCTTTAACCAAGGAGATAGAGTTCAATATTGATTTGGTATAGGGTACTATACCAATATCAAAACCGATATAGAAAATGGTGCCAATTGAATTAGAAGAGTTAAGGAAGCAGTTAAAGTTGCTACAGGATACGGTTTTCATAAGACCTAATGTATTTCCCTAAAGTGCACCGATCCTTTTTCTCAAGAAGAAGGATGGAAGCATGAGACTACATAAATTATAGAGAGTTGAATTGGGTCACTATAAAAACAAGTATTCTCTTCTTAGGATAGATAAATTGCTTGACTAGCTTTTGGCAGCTCAGGTGTTTTCTAAAATAGATTTAAGATTAAGGTACCACTAGCTAAGAATTAAGGAATGAGACATATAGAAGATGGCTTTTATGACTCGATATGGGTAGTATGAATTTTTGGTGATGCCCTTCGGATTGACCAATGCACTTGGCTATTCATGGATTTAATGAATAAAGTATTTAAGGACTTTTTGGATAAATTCGTAATCATCATCATAGCCAATATCCTAATATACTCTAGAAGCAATGAGGAGCACTTGAGATTGGTGTTGGATAAGTAATAAGATAAAAGATTGATTGCTAAATTCAATAAATGTCAATTTTGGTTGGGGTAGGTGGCTTTCTTGGATCATGTAATTAATAAGAGTAGAATATCTATGGATTGGCACAAACCAAAGGCAGTAATAGATATAAGAAGCTTCCTAAGTTTGGCAAGTTACTATAGAAGGTTTATTGATGGATTCTTTAAGATAGCGACACCTTTCACTAGGTTGGCATCGAAGAATTTGAAGTTTGAGTGGAATGATAGATGTGAAGCTAGTTTCCAGACACTTAGGGAGAAGTTTGTGTTAGCATGGTTTTGGCATTACCCAAGAGTAGGGAAGAGTTCACAATATATAGTGATGCCTCAGCTTAAGGGTTATGATGTGTGTTGATGTAAGGTAGGCAAGTTATAGCATATGCATCCCACTAATTGAAGCCTTATGAGAAAAATTACTCAACTCATTACTTAGAGTTAGTGGCAATGGTAATAGCCTTAAAACTACGGAGGCTTTACCTATATGGAGAGAGATGCAGGATTTTCACTAATCATAGGAGCCTAAAGTACATATTCTTATAGAAACTAGATAATGTGGAAGCAAATGCCATTAGTAGAAAGAAACCAGATAATGTTGCTACTCTCATCACTTCACAACGGGAGTTGTTGAATGACGTGTGTAAGTTAGAGCAAGATGTTTTGACTCAAGAAGTGGGAGCAAAAATGGCCACTTTAAGCTTATAACCACCTTAGTGGGCAAAATCAAGACTGCCTATGTAGAGGATAATGACATCTAAGAGATCAAGAGTAAGATGGAATAGGGTAAGGCTCCTAATTCAATATGGACACATAGGAGATCTTAAGATATGGAATAAGATTATGTGTGCTAGGGGAAGTGGAATTGAAGAAGGAAATAATGAAAGAGGCACACTACTCATCCTATATAATCTATCTTGGAAGCACTAAAATATATAAGGACTTGAAGAGTTACTATTGGTGGAGGAATATGAAAAGAGAGATAGCTGAATATGTAGCTAGATGCCTCACTTACCAATATATTATAATTAAGTGCTAGAGGCAAGCTGGAGAATTACAGCCTCTTCTAATACTAAAGTGGAAATGAAAGCACATGATAATGGACTTTGATATGGCCCTCTTGAATATTAAAGAGAAGTAAGATGTGGTTTGGGTAATAGTAGATGGTTAACTAAGTTTGCTCATTTTCTATCTATTAGAGTAGGATACAAATTGGAGAAAAGGGCTTAAATTTTATACAGGAGATAGTAAGATTACATGGAGTGCCTGTAACCATAGCTTCTGAAAGAGACACAAGATTTGTAGGTAGATTTTGGAATAGCTTACATAAAGCTTTAGGCATAAATTTACAGTTTAACACTACATTATACTCTTGGATGGGTGGGCAATTTGAGAGGACCATACGAATTCTAGAAGATTTGCTCTGAGCATATGCATTGGATTTTAGAGATAACTGGAATGAGTACATACCTTTAGTTGAGTTTGCTTATAACTAGGAGTGGGAATGCGGGGTGGGCCCAATAGGTTGGCCCTCCCACTCATAATTTTTTTTTTGTGGTATGGTAAAAAATAAAAAAATAAAATTGGCATGTAGGAATTGTAGGCTTTTTGGCTTACATCACATCGCCCGTAAGTCAGGGCAGGTTAACTCGTTATGGGGTAGGTTGGCTTGCATGGCTTACTAAATTGAAAAAAATGAAAACAGATAACATTCACAGTTTGTGAATCATGGACATCACAGTCACAGACATGTTTCACACTTACACATTAGCATGTATGCATAGTGGAGAATAGGTAGCATCTTCAAAGACTGTCAAACTACTCCAGTAGATGTCAAGAGGCTACATAGGTATCAAGTGAGACCTAGTGTGGAAATTTTACACAATGGTAGTGATGGTCATATTCCAACAGCAATAATGATGGCAATTCATCATACCTAGATGTGGTTGATTTGGGTCTCTCGATTTGGAGCAATTTAGGACGAATCAGAGTGAAAGTTTGCTACTTTATGAATCAAAAGAAACTTAAGAACTCTAATGTAATTGCAACCTTAACTCTTTTATTATGATTTGATTAGGTTTTTATTTTTTATTTTTTATAAATCTTTGTGATATATTGAATCTGTGTGAGAATGAGGGTAGATTTATACACATGACAAGACTCGACCACTAGGCACCAGACCTCTCTAGACTCCTCTCTTCTACTTGATAGTTTGCACTTAGCACTCTTCACTCTACTCTCATTGTCATTAGTTCTTCCTTCTTCATCTTCAATGTTAAGTTTTACTCTTCTTCACACATTCAACCATTCACGCCTCATCATTGTCATTGTGTTATCAGTCACCTACATTTTTTTGCCTTTTTTTTTGAGTTGGTGGGTTGACCCGCTTGACTTGCATTGGCCCATGGGGATAGGTTAGGCTAGCTTTTTTGGTCTGCATAAGGTACAGGTGAATGCGGGCTGGCCTGCTTCAACCCACGAGCCAATGCGAGTAAGGGTAGGTCGGCTCGTTCAACCAACATTTTTGCATCTACCTATAACAACAACAATTAAGCAACCGTTCGAAGGGCTCCTTATGAGGCTTTATATGGATGAAGATGCAAATCCCCATTACGTTGGGATGAAGTAAGAGAAGGGTAGATGTTGGGACCGAAATTGGTCCAAGAGGTTGTGGACATAATGAAATTGATAAGGTAGAGGATACAAATAGCTCAATCCTAACAAAAGGTGCTATGTAGATAAGTGAGGACAGCTTTGTTAAAAGTTTCTCCAACAGAAGAGGTGATTTCCTATGTCAAGATACAATAGACCAATTATACTGAACGTGAAGTGATGTGGGATTTGGAAGATAAGATGAGGAAGAAATATCTAAAGTTCTTCCAAAATTAGATAACTTTTGAGGACAAAAGTCTTTATTTAGGGGGGGGGGGGGGGAGAGAGAGAGAGAGAGAGAGAATGTAAATATCCAAAAAAACATATTTTATTTAATATTTATTATAAATGGAGCTATAGTTGAAAGGGGAATTTTTATAAAATATGGGGGACAAATTGGTCATTTCCATGATAGAGTATATAAGCCTAAGTTGACCTAGTGCTCTACCTTTTTTGCCACTTGCATAGTAACAAACTAAACACTCTTTAGAGAGTACTAAGGCAACTTAGCAAATGACAACATGGATCAAACCTATTACACCAAGTAAAGGCTTCAATGATAGAATTTGTATTCATAAGTAGGGAATTAAGGATTTACACAAGTATTATGTTATGATTGATAGAATCCGAATCAATGAACAGGGTAGAATGAGCATAGAGATTAAGTGATTAAGGGTTCAATTGATGGAATTTGAAAAGTAAGTTCACTAATCTGTTTAATGCATTAGGGAATTGCAAATTTTAGAGTCTAATTAGAATTAAGAACATAAACATTAGACTTAGGAATGAATTGAAAAAAAGAAAATAGGGTTTGTGAAGAACAACGTGGTACATGGTTAGTGTATGCCCATTTACTTGCTTGTGTAAAAACATACATTGTGTACAAAAATGTACATGGATGAATGACATGCCGGTGTACTTGGACATGTTGAAATATGGAAATCTACAGAAAAGTATATGGCCGCTCTACATGACCATGTACTTAGGCATGCTAAAAAGACAAAATCCATAGAAAGATACACAACCTGATGCGAACCCTGCCAACCCATGACGAAACTCGACAATCTAGATTCAATAATCCCCACAGCCTACTGATTTATCAAGAACGATGGAAACTGTAACCTATTGTCTATAGACGAGATAAGAACCTTGGTATAAGTATTAACGCCACAATTGATTATGGAAGGATCAATTGATAAGTTTGAGTGAATGCCACTGATTCAAAACTCGATAAGTTCAAAGTTCTTTGAAGAACTAAAGAGAAATCCTCTCTCAAATTTGTGAATAAAACTTTCTTGATTGTTAATTGTCTTTACAATGTGTATGGCGACCATTTATAGTCCCCCAAAAAAATGAGTAAACAAAATGACACAAAATCCTTAACTTGAATAAAGGAAAAACAATTTACATCGGCAACCCAAAATATTACAAAGCTGGCACCAAAGCCGGCGACTTTGCGCTCCGTACTTCAAGTAGGTTCACAACCCTAAATTCCTCTTGACCTAAATGTACGTGATTCTCCTCTTCTTGTATTAATTTGACTAATCCATTAAGTGCTTCTTTAAGTCTCTTAGCTTTAGCTTGTGTCAATGGTCCAACCGGCACTTTAAGTGGATCCACACTCCTTGGAACAATCCTCCTAGTTTGATCTTCATCATTCCCCTCCTTTTGAAAAGGATTTGTCCTCAAATCGTCACCTCCATCATAAGGACTTAAAATAGTAACATTAAAAGTAGCACTTACTTGATACTCACCTGGTAATTCCAGTTTGTAAGCGTTGTCATTGATGCGCTCAAGGACACGGAATGGACCATCGCCTCTTCGAAGCAACTTTGATCATCTTTGCTTTGGAAATCTTTCTTAATGCATATGCAACCAGACCCAATCTCCTGGTTCAAAAACAACTTGATGTCGCCCCTTGTTGGCTTACTTTGCATATTGCTTGGTTTGTCTCTCAATGTTGATATTTGCTTTCTTATGAATCTGCTTAACAAATTTAGCCTTCTTTTGCCATCTAAATTCAAAAAATAAGTCACAGGTAAAGGTGATAAATCTAATGGATTTAAAAGATTAAAACCATACACAATCTCAAATGGTGAAAATTTAGTAGCAGAATGTATATTACGATTGTAAGAAAATTTAACATGTGGTAAACATTCTTCCCATGTTTTAATATTCTTTTGAATGATAACTCTTAACAATGTAGATAAAGTCCTATTCACTACCTCAGTTTGACCATCAATCTGTGGATGACAAGTAGTTGAGAACAATAACTTTGTTCCTAACTTACACCACAAGGTCTTGCAAAAGTAACTTAAGAACTTAACATCACGATAAAAAGTAATTGTTCCAGGCATAACATGCAAGTGTACAATTTCTCTAAAGAATAAATTAGCAATATGAGAAGCATCATTAGTTTTGTGACATGAAATAAAATGTGCCATATTTGAAAACCTGTCCACAACCACAAATATAGTCCCTACCAGTTTTTGTCTTAGGCAAATCTAATACAAAGTCCATAGAAATATCTACCTAAGGTTCACTAGGAATTGGTAAGGGTGTGTACAAGCCATGAGGTTACACTTTAGACTTAGCTTGCTTACAAGTAACACTTCTACCATAGATTCTTTCAACATCACATTTCATATGTAGCCAATAGAAATGTTCTTGCAAGACCCCTAAAGTTTTGGCTACCTTAAAATGTCCCATTAATCCTCCACCATGTGATTCCCGTGCTAACAAATCACGAATGGAACAATTAGGAATACACAATTATTTTCCCTAAATAGAAAACCATCATGCTTAAAGAATTTATTATAGGCTCCTTTTTCACAATTAGTATAATAATCACTAAAATCAGAATTAGTAACATACTAACTCTTTAATTTGTTCAAAACCAATTAACTTAGCATCAAAAGTTGAAATTAGCATATACCTTGTTGAAAGCGCATCTACCACGATGTTTTCCTTAGCTTACTTATAGCATATGACGTATGAAAACGTCTCAATGAACTCTATCCACTATGCGTGCCTCCTATTTAGCTTATGTTAACCCTTCAAATGCTTTAATGGCTCATGATAAGTGTGAATCACAAAATCTTTGGGCAAAAGGTAATTTTGCCATGTCTCTAGCGCCCTAACCAATGCATACATCTCCTTGTCATAAGTAGGGTACTTCAGTGTTGCCTTGTTTAACTTCTCACTGAAATATGCAACTGGTCTTCATTCTTTCATAAGAACGGCACTAATACCTACACCAGAAGCATCACATTCAATTTCAAAGGTTTTTAAAAAATTGGGTAATGTAAGTAAAGGAGCATTAGTCAACTTCCCTTTTAGCAATTGGAATGCCCTTTCTTGTTCTTCTCCCCAATTGAACCCTACATTCTTTTTGATGACTTTAGTGATCGGCATGGCGATGCTACTAAAATCCTTCACAAATCGCCTATAGAAGCTCACAAGCCCATGAAAACTTCGCACTTGACTCACATTAGTTAGACTTGGCTAATCTCAAATAGCATGGATTTTCTCCTCATTAACCTGTATGCCTTGTGCACTTACCACAGAACCAAGAAATACAAGTTTTTCTATGCAAAAAGTGCACTTCTTAAGGTTAGCAAATAACCTTTCTTTTCTAAGCACTTCTACAACATCTTTCAAATGCATCAAGTGCTCATCTAAATTCTTGCTGTAAATAAGAATATCATCAAAATAAACAACCACAAATTTTCCAATAAAAGTATGAAAAACATGATTCATTAGTCTCATAAAAGTGTTCGGGGCATTAGTCAGCCTAAAAGGCATAACTAACCACTCATATAAACCATATATATTTTTTTTAAATGCAGTTTTCCATTCACCCCCTTCTTTCATCCTAACTTGATGATATCCACTTTTCAAATCAATTTTAGAAAATATGCAAGACCCATGCAATTCATCTAACATGTCATCTAAGCGTGGAATATGATGTCTATACTTTATCGTAATGTTGTTGATAGCTCGACAATCAACACACATTCTCCATGACATATCGTTTTTAGGCACCAAAATCACTGGAACTACACATGGACTCATACTTTCCCTCATGTACCTTTTCCCCCTAGCTCATCAGTTTGCTTTTGGAGTTCTTTGGTCTCCTCAGGATTACTCCTATAAGCTAGTCGATTTGGAAAAGTTGCACCGAGTACAAAATCGATTTGATGCTCAATCCCTCTGATGGGTGGTAAACCCTTTGGGATCTCCTCTAGAAAGACATCTTCATAGCCCTGCAAAAGAGAAACAACAACACTTAGCAACAAAGTGTCAAGCTGATTGTGTATTTAGGCATGTAAAAAATACAAAACACACAAAAAGATACACGGCCACTATGCATGATTGTGTATCCTAACCGTGCTAAAGTACACAATCTTAAACACGACCATATACTTAAAGATGCTTCACTACTTGATTTACTTTCTAATTAAATGAACTTCATGTGATTTAGACCTCTAGTGAAACCCTAGAAAATCCAATAGACTAAGAAAAGAAATTATATAATGATTAGGTGAATAGAATTAAGAAACTTAGTTTATTCTTAAATTAGTACTAAGAAGGAATCACTAATGTTTTGATAGATTGTAGACTAACTTTAAGTCTAAGACTGGACATGCTTATGACTAAGACTTCAAGTGCATGTAACTTTGTTTATTTTTGTGCTTGTTATGTTAGTATTACAATTGGATATTGGTTTAAGTCGTTTGATGTTTGCTAATTATGCTTAGCTTGGCTTAGGGGCCCATAGTGGTAGATTCCTAAGGAGCACTCTAATGATCCTTGTGTGATGTTGTCCCTAGTAGAGTCATGCTTAGAAGTGATTTAGATTGGTTTAAGGTTTAAGGACTCACGGGTGTTAGGGCCCATAGTGGTAGTTCCTAATACCATATTATGGTTTAAGGAATCATTGGCATCGGGGCCCATAGTGGTAGTTCCCAACACCGAGTTAAGGGTTAAGCTTTAAAGTGTATTTGACTGGGTTATGAGTATCTTATTGATGTTTTGTGGACTTAAGTGTAACTTGAACTTGTTGTGTGATGTATAGTACTTGCATATCTATGTGTGATTTAAGTTCTTGCTTGTTTATGTGTATGTGCTTGTTTTTATACATACTGAGCATTAGCTCACCCTTTAGGGATTATGTTTTTTTTAGATGTAGGCATAAAGGGAAACACTAACCATGAAAAGGACCTAGGATTGAATGTATAAGAGAGAGAGGATGAAGATTTATTTTATTATTATGGTGAATAGATGCTGAAGGAAATTGAGTTAGTTATATGCAATGAAGAGTGAGTTCTTTGGAAGATATTATATTAGTGCATTATTAAAATTCAATTGTTTTAGACTTTGATTATGATTAGTTATATGTAAGAATTGATTTTGAGAGTTGATGGTTTTAATGAGATTGACCAGGATCATTATAAGTGTCTTAGATGAATTATTTAAATTGTGAATGTTAAGTATTATAAGATTAAATGGTATTAGAATAGGATTCAAAGCCTTAATGTGTCCTTGTTCGATATGGACACATGGCGAGCTGTAGCATTCCTAGGTTCCAAGGCGTTATATAAAATTATACGTTTAAATCTCTAAATCTTAAAAAATTGTACGTTTAAATATCTAAATCTAAAAAAAAAGGGTGTATTTAAACTCCCACATAACCATTTTGCTTGTGGTTCCCTTGTTTTTCCCCTGAATTTTTTACTCTTTTTATCATTTTATCTAAAGGAAAAATAATAACATGGGGTTTAAATATGTTGTTTTAAGATTTGAGAGTTTAATTACACAATTTCACAAATAAGGGAATTAAAAACATTTGAAATATATATAAGAATATGTATTTCAATTATGCTAAAATTTAAACCATTAAGGTTATGTGTTGGGTTAGATTTATACCCCAACATCGAACTTGGATATTAATTTAGTGACTTAGCTACCCATTTTTAGACTTGCCATAGGACATGATGAGTCCATGGGTTAAGACTAATTCAACCCTCTAGACCCACCATAGAGCTAACCAACTTGAAATTTGAGATTAAAAGAAAATTAAGCAAAAAAAAAACAAAAAAACTTGAAATTTAGTCAAAGTGAAAATTTAAATTATTTCCATATAAATTAGGAAGTATTAATGAAACCCTACAACCTCAATAATAATTAACATTAGATTAAAATTTTAATTATAATAAAATTTCATTATAATTTAAGTATACGTATATATTTAGAATATCTAATTTAAGCTATATGTAAATTTTCATTTGAAATATTATAGTTTGAGTAATTAAATAAGGCTATTAATAAATGTGTTAGCTGAACCCTTAAATGGATAATAATCCACTACCTTTTCCTTCCCATTTAGGTAATTATAGTGAGGTATATATTTTAAAATTCTATCCTCACTTTTCACTCTCATAATCGCCAAAGAAAAATTTCTATCTTTCCTTGCTCTTAAAGCTTTTACAAACTTGTAAATTTCCTTTGAATCTCAATCCCCAATAACTTCTTCAAATCTTGTTTAAATAAAAAACTGTAAGTAACATTGCAGTCCTTGCAAAAAGTACTTCACAACTGCACTAATCTTGATAGGTAAAGATTGAGTTTAAGTTTTGAAGTTGAATAAAAAAGAATGTAGAATGCTTAGTTTTGAAGTTTTAGTTAAAGTATAATTTGTAAATGTAATTTTATTCAAGTTTCAATAAATTTAGTTACTACATTCTCCAGTAAACTTGTTATTTTGTGATTCTAGATGGGGGTAAGGTGAGGAAGGTAATTTGATGAATTACTATATTGCTTGTGATTTTTAGTTGTTAGATTATTATATGTGACTTATATGGATGCTTTTGAAGTTTATTTGATGATTTTCATAATGAAAATGGAGTTGGAACATGTTTGGAATGCGTTTTCATAATGGTTAGTATGTGGGAAAGGTAAAAGATAGTTGCTATTTGGTCATTATGAAATTTAGTGATTGAACAATACTTGGAATACTAGCACTAAACAACCATAAAATATAAAGTCATGCCCCCTTATGTTGCATTGACTAGTTGGTAGGTGACACCACAATCCATTCACATTTTCCCCTTTTCACTGTAAGGTGTATCACATATATGTTCCTTGCTTCTTAAACTAAACATGAAAACCAGCCCCTATTATATATCATCCGATGGAACTTACAAGCACTTGTGCAAATCATCACATTAGCCTATTTAAATTTAAGATTAATGGGGTCATGTTACCAAATGCAAGAGTGGGCTTATTTGATCTATTATAGGTGATGATTGGTGTTATAGATATGCAATTGAATGATTGAATTTATTAATGAACTATGAATATTATTGAAATGTGAATTGAGTGGTTATGTGATATATCTTCTTTAGCCACCCTTAAATGGATTAATTAAGGAGTCAACTTAATTCAAACTTTGATATGCATTACACAAGACATTACACTAGTTTGAATGCCATCATGACTATATGACTCGCAAGCAGTGATCATTAAAGGATTCTTACTCCGCTACTTGCGAACTAAGTGATGTGGGGGTTGCTATGCATTTGATGAAGCCTACTAAATGGTCTTGCTTATCATTTTTGGTATTTGTGTCATAGGAGTGCATTGAAGATACCCTAAGTTTAGTGAAGAGAATTATGGAAAGCTTGAATGATTTGGGTAATAATGGTAATTTGTAAATCCCCAACTCAAGGTCAAGAGAGGCTTGAACTCTATACTTTACACTAGTTATCAAAAGACTGCATATGACATTTGTATTGTATATGATTGCCCACGAATAACATATTGATAAGCTGTAAATTTAGATATTTCTATTCAACTTTTTATTATACTTAGTATATATTTTTATATTTTTTACAGATAAAATATACAAATCTGTAAAATATATACAAAAGATATATTAATGAAAGAAAAGGCCAAGAATTGAATTAAGCGTTTGCCACTAGCCAACACTTTCAGCTCATTACATTGAAGCATCTCAGTCCAACCATTCCAAAGTCCATTGTCTAAGATCCATTGTTGATCACGTGGAGGGTTTGAGACATTTGCCGCTTTTGCCATTTTTTATTATTTTATTTTTCGTAGCCGCATATAAAAAGAAGAAGAGAAGTCGCAATAGACAAAAAATAAAAAATAAAAATAAATAATCCTACACATGCATGCAGTCATCGTTGTATGATCGACGAACAGAAGGAAAACTGGGATCGTTTCGACGATAGCAACCAGAAAAAAATTTTCTTGGTGTTCTCGTGTTCTTTTCATCGATATGAGTAGTTAAATTTCTTCTAGCCAAAGGATAATTATAAATTTTTATTTTTTAAAAATTGTGAGATCTAATTATTTTTTATCATTCTTTTCTTGATCTTGAGTATTTATATATCTTCTGAATTTTTTGATATTATTATTTTATTTGGTTGATGCAAAATATAGTCTCTTTGTTCAATTATCAAAATAATATATTATCAATTAGAACATAAAATTCGTAATTGTTTAATCGTTCTGATGTTTGTAGTAAATTAGCAAAGTTGATTATAAAAAAAATAATTAATTTATGTTATGAAGACATATAATCTAATCTAACTAAACAAGATTTAGAAATACTCACAACAATTTGGATTTAAACAAGAGCCATCTTCAAGTATTTCTAACCTTGAACATCAAATGTGTGCCCTACACTTCAAGACGACTCTTATGAACATGCTAATACAATTGGGAGATTTCCATGTCCACCACAAAGGAAGCATGATCCCTACTCAAATACTTATAATCTTAGATGGAGGGATCATCCAAACTTTAGTTATGGAGCTAGATCGAATCCCCAGCATTTTCAACTTAGGCCACCGATTCTAGCATTGCAGCCTTCTTCTAAGCCTAATATATCTCTTCAAGAAATTGTTAAATCACTTGCTACTAATACACAACAATTTTAGGAGGAGACAAAAAATGAGCATTCAAAATTTAGACAATTCAAAGAGTCAATTGGCATCTACTGAGAGTAGATTAGAATCACAAGAAAAATTGCATTCACAAACTATTGTTAATCCAAAGCAAAATGCTAATGCAATTGCTTTGAGAAGTGGAAAGGAGTTGCAACAACCAACCAAGAAGGCATGTCGATGCACCATAGAGGAAGAGATAGAAAGGGGGGGGGGGAAACTATTGTTAATCCAAAGCAAAATGCTAATGCAATTGCTTTGAGAAGTGGAAAGGAGTTGCAACAACCAACCAAGAAGGCATGTCGATGCACCATAGAGGAAGAGATAGAAAGGGGGGGGGGGGGGGGGGGGGGGTGGGGCTGGGGTAATTAGTTCCCATCATCAAAATGATTTGCTGCGAAGACCAACCCATGAACCACCTAATGCATTGGTGACAAATCCTTCCTTTCCTTCAAGATTGGCTAGATCCTAGAAAGAAAGGAAGAAAAGGAGATTCTTAAGACCTTTCACAAAGTTGAGGTAAACAACCCTTTACTTGATATAATTAAATAAATACCTCACTAATGTAAGGTAAGTTTACCTATCAAATTTTGTAATATAGTCTATAAAATACGAATATCATGCTACAGAAATTATCAGTACTAATACTAACTTACATCCTATTATCTAACTAGTAAATTATAGAGATTGATTGATTTAAAAACTATAACGAACTATTAATTAAAGAACCGAGACTCTATTGAAAGATAGAAAAGCAAAGCAATTTAGAATCAACTTCAAGATGGTAAAACTAGTATCTAGATTTTATTTCCCTTAAGAATTATTATGTGATATTAACAAAAAGTATTTAAATCCTTCTTAAATTTCATTGACAAGGGGAATTTCTAATTTAGTTTAATAATTTTCTCAAGCTTGTTAAGCCCTAATCTTAAAATTTTCGAATTGAATTTCTTCACAATAGTACAATTCAAAAACCACATAAAAAATAATAAATTCTCGTAAACAAGTTAATTAAATCTGGAAAAATTATGTAAATTATCTCTAAGGTTACATCAATTCTCTTCAAACATACTAGATCTAATTATACATCAAATTTCTCAATCTTAATGTATAATATCAAAGAGATAGAAAAATACCCTAGAAATATTAATTTAATAAAAACATCAAGAACACATGTATGGATCAAGAAACATAAGAATTCATAGAATAATAAAATAAAAATCCTAGTCACATAACAAACTTAGGTTCTACAAGTCTAGATACAATGGAAAATTAAGCACTACTTATATTAGAAATTGAATTCTTTAATGATGTATAAACATGCATCATCAAGGAAATCAATTAAAACAAAGAAAATCCTAATTTCCTAAAGTATAGAAAAGTAGCTATCTTATCTCTCTCTAAAGCCCTAAAACGACTTAGAAATAATGTCTCCTCACCTTTTGATAGTCCCCTTCTATTTATATAATGACCATAAAAAAAAATCTGTGTTTTAAGCCAATATGCTATCCAACACGATTGTGCTTCGAGTCATGTCCAATTCGCCAATCAAAAGCGTGTAAACATGACATTTTAGTACATGGCCTAGACACGGTCATGTCTTTAGGTCGTGTTTAAATCAGTTAGATTGGAGACATACAAGACCAATGAACACAATCGTGTCTAGCCCTCGTGTAACTTTCCATAAACCTTCAACGTCAACATGATCTTTGAATGTGATCATATCTAGGTTGTGTTTACCTTCAAAACTTCATAACTCTTTCTATTTAGCTCCAAATCGATAAAATTGGATTCCTTTTCTTCCTTTTTAATTGAATTTTCCATCAAAGCCCTAAAATCCAAATATTACTCAATTAAAATTTACATTCTTGAAAAACATGCCAAAATTAAGGAAAAATATGATAAAATCTCACTTAATATATATATATATATATATCTAATTGAGTACTTATTAAACTTGCCTACACTTAAGCATTTGCTTATCCTCAGGCAAATTAATTAAATCAAGTAGTAGGACAAGAAACACTTAATTAACTTACTATTATTCAAGAAATCAATCAAAAGAATTCTTATTGAGCCATATAATAGCTTAAGAGACAAAATCTTAATTAATTTGCAGTTTCAAAAGAAGATTAACTACAACTCTTTATACTTTTTTCTCTTTTTTTTTTTCTACTTAACCATTTTTTTAAACTTACAAAAGATTTGAAACCTGAATTATTATCTCTTGAATCAAGAAAAAATCATAAACACTTTACTAACTCTACTAAACCATATATACCTCCTTCAGTTTTACTAAACATTATAATCCAAGATAAATATATCCAGTTATCCTTTGATCATTTCTCTAGTTTTTTTTTTTTTTTTTGGTAGTTTGATTAGTTAATAAGTCTTAGACCAAACGATCTTAGGCTACTAGGTTTTAAGATACCCTTTCAAACCATTCACTAACTTTATTTAATAAAGTTTATGACTAATGTTTAGCCTTAACATGGACTTTTCTCTTGACCCTTTTAGTAAGCTTTCAACCGATAATCTTGAATATTTCACTTAAGTTAATAGGCATTATTCCACACAAAGGAGGCACCCCATAGGCTTAACTACTCGAGTTAACGAGGCCCATAACTAAAATTTATTCAATTTATTTATTTAATTAATTAATTTATTTCATATTTAATTATATTGATTTTTCAAGAAATTTTCAAAGGATAAGTATTAACTATTTATTTATCATGGATTATAGTGTTATAAAAATATCAAAAGGAAAAAGTATACATCAAAGTAAAGTCAAAAGAAGTCCGTGACTAATTTGTAACTAGTGATGTTATTCAAATTTCTAACTCTTCAAGTTCAAAACTTTGATTAAGTGTTCTATACTACCTAAATAGTTATTTTCTTTTCAAAATTACAAGTTAACTCTATGATTTTCAAGTTAAATAATTTCTTAAATAAATATACATTTATAACTCCCTTTCCCACACTTTAGATCTTATAGTGTCCTCAATGTATGAATAAAAAGAAAAATTAACAAATTACAAATTTAAGAAAACTCGGAAAAATTGAGGAAGATAGTGGGAAAAAGAACTAATACTCCCCTAAACATGGTGTCTATTCCATTACAAAATGAGCTCAACACGTACAATGGTTGATCTTGAACGCTCTTAAACATGTAAAGCTACAAAAAGGTAAAGAGGAATAGAAATTGAAAACAACAATGAAAAGAAAAGAAATAAAAAATAAAGAAAGAAATGGTTAAAATCTAGTTTAGTTAGCCATAAAAGTCTCATTAGTGATCAAAATAACAATGGTTAAGTTTTTTTTTTCCAAAGTGTAAAAAAAAAAAAGAAAATAAACCTAATGATTAAAATAAACTAAGGAAACTTACTTAAAAAATTAAAACTTAGGTTACCTCCCAAAAAGTGCTTTTGTTTAACGTTGTTAGCTCGATGTATTTTCTTACGTATACACTAGGGATTTGATTAAGATGAAGGTTCTCCCTATCATTTGATATAAATTCTTCTCTTCTGAAGTAAAGCTTTAATCATTGGCCATTTACCTTAAACATACCTTTCGCTGGATGTATAATTTCAACTATTCCATAGGGCTAGATGCGAATGACCATAAAGGGCTTAGACCATCTTAATTTCAAAATTTCTAGAAACAACCGTAAACATGAGTTGTATAACAAAACATGATCACCTTCCTTAAATTGTCTCCCTTGCTTGATCCTCTAATCATGGTGCTTTTTGGCTCTCTCCTTATAAAGCTTGGAGTTTTCATAGGCTATAGCACGGTATTCATTGAGCTCATTTAGTTATAGTTTCCTATGAGTACTTACACACTCCAGATCTAGATTAGCTAATTTAGTAGCCTAGAAAGCCTTATATTAAATTTTTACGAGTAGTGGCAAGCTTTCCCATAAATGAGCCTATAAGGAGTGGTTCCTATTGGTGTTTTATAAGTTACCCTATATGCCTATAGGGTATCATCAAGCTTATCAGACTAATCTTTCCTATGGTGTTTTACAATTTTTTCTAGGATTCGCTTAAAATCTCTATTTGCAACTTCCACTTGATCACTTGTTTGCAGATGATACAAGGTAGCTAATCTATGGGTAGCATTGTAGTGTTTGAAAACTTTTTCTAGCTATACATTACAAAATGTGTTCCCCTATCTCTAATAATTGCTTTTGGTGCACCCAATCAGGAAAATTGTGTTTTAAGGAATCTCTTCACTACGCTCGCATCATTTGTTGTTAAAGCTTGAGCCTTAACCCATTTTGATACATAGTCAATGGCTACTAAAATATATTTATTTCCATTGGAGTTTAGAAATGGGCCCGTAAAGTCTATACCCCAAAAATCAAATACTTCACATGCTAGGATAGGGTTTTGTGGCATTTCATTCCTTTAAGAGATATTCTTGTACGTTGACAACTGTCACACAATGCAATGTACCTGTGGGCATCTTTGAAGAGTGTAGGCCAATAGAATCTTCATTCTAGGACCTTATAAGTTATCCTATTATCTCTATGATGACCTCCAGTCAGACTAAAATGATAATGGCTTAGAATTTGCCATCCTTCTTCATGGGTTACACATCAGTGTATGACTTGGTCTGCACACACTTTAAACAAAAAGGGACCGTCCTAAAAGAAATACTTCACATCAGTAAATAATTTCTTCTTTTGTTGATGTGAAAGTTCCTTCGAAAGAATGTTAGCCACAAGGTAATTTGCAATATTTGCAAACCATGGAGGTTCTTATTCCCTTAACTAGGTTATTGCAT
Source organism: Laguncularia racemosa (assembly GCA_037954665.1). Lineage (NCBI taxonomy): Eukaryota > Viridiplantae > Streptophyta > Magnoliopsida > Myrtales > Combretaceae > Laguncularia > Laguncularia racemosa. Next base: position 152,068 of record JBBMOL010000222.1, on the reverse strand, counting down.
AGAGTTATTCTTTAGAAAATTCATCATTAATTTCATGCTCATCTAACTTCTCCAATCTTTGATTTTCCAGTCTTGATAAATGATCTGCCACTAAATTCTTAGCTTCCTTTTTTATCTCTGATCTCTAAATCGAATTCTTTTAGTAGCAAAATCAATGTCATAAGCCATGGCTTTGCATCTGTTTTAGTTAGTTTTTACCCCAAAGTAAAATGGTTAGTGTTTACAATAACATTTGACAAAATCAAGTATAAGTAGAATTTATTAAATGCAAAAACTACTGCTAAGAGCTCTTATTTAGTAGTTGTGTAATTCTCTTGTGCATTTGTGAAGCTCTTGCTAGTGTAATAAATAGGTTGAAAATACTTGTCCTTTCGTTGCCCTAAGATCACCTTCACTGCAAAATCACTCGCATCGCACAATCGCACATTAATTCAAATGGTAAGTTCCAATCCGGTGTGACCATAATGGGAGCGTTTGTGAGTTTGTCTTTTAATAGATCAAAAGCATCTATGCAATCCTATGAAAAATTAGAGGATATATCTTTCTCCAATAACTTGGTTAAAGGTCTAGCTAATTTAGAAAAATCTTTTTTAAATCTTTTATAGAACCCTACATGTCCTAAAAAGCTCCTTATTGCCTTAATTGAAGTTAGGGGTGCATGTTTAGCAATAGTGTCAGTCTTGGCACTATCTACTTCAATACTCCTTTGCGAGATTTTATGTCTTAGGAAAATTTCTTCTTATATCATAAAATGGCACTTTTCCCAATTCAATACCTAGTTGGTTTCTTCATAGCTGCATAACACTTTCTCCAAATTAGTTAAACAAATGTCAAAAGATTTACCAAAAACTGAAAAATCATCCATAAAAACTTCCATTATATCCTCTATACAGTCTTCAAAGAAGGCCATCATACACCTTTGAAATGTTGCTGGGGAATTTGCAAAGTCTGAAGGGCATTCACTTATAGGTGAAGGTGCTATAAGGACATGTGAATATTGTCTTCTCTTGATCTTCTGGTGCAATTAGTATTTGAAAATAGCTAAATAAGCCATCTAGAAAATAGTAATACATATGTCTTGTCAAATGCTCTAACATTTGATTGACGAAAGGTAAAGGGAAATGATCTTTACATGTGGCATCATTTAGCTTCCTATCGTTGATATACACCCTCTAGCCTATGACCATGCGCATCGAGATCAATTTATTCTTATCATTTGGAACTGTCATCATCCTCCTTTCTTGGGTACTACCTACACAGGACTCACCCATGAGCTATCAAAAATGGGATAAATCATACTTGTACCTAAGAGCTTTACCACTTCCTTCATGTTAGGATTTAGTTATCTTTGAGGTTACACAACCGGTTTGTAACTTTCTTCCATCAATATTTTGTGAGTTCAAAATGAAGGACTAACCCCTTTTATGTTTGATATCTTCTATGTGATGGCTTTCTTGTGGTTCTTAAGTGCTCCTAACAACTTCTCTTTTTGGTCCGTGCTTAAATTAGAAGCTATGATTCTCGATAGTTTAGAATCCTTCTCTAAAAAGGCATATTCTAAGTAAATAGGAAGTTGTTTCAATTCCACTATTGGTAGGTCTTCAATAGAGGATCTTTACCTTGGTTTCTTCTTCATGTTGATTTGTTCAAACCCCTTCTTCTCATTGATGGAATTGTTGATTGTTAATTGAGTTGCAACTTTGACACACTCAGGGCTTTCTACTTCATCTAATCCTAATTTTAAGTAGCATCCAAATGATAACAAGTATCATCATGATTTGTAGTTTTTTTTTTTTTTTTATAGCTTCAAAAATTTTAAAAATTATTTCATCATCTTTTACTCTTAATATGAGCCTACCATTGTTGACTTCTATTATAGCCCCAACTATAGCCATGAATGGTTTACCTAAAATAAGAGGTACTTCTATGTCCTTATCCATGTCGAGTATAACAAAATTTACTGGAAATATAAATTTTCCTACTTGGACAAGAAAATCCTCTATAACTCTTTTAGGGTATGTGGCTGATTTATTAGCTAATTGCAAACTCATACATGTAGGTTTCGACTCTCCTAGCCCTAGTTTCAAAAATAAATTATAAGGCAACAGATTAATGCTTGCTCTTAAATCTATTAGAGCTTTATCATTTTGATGAGATCCATGATGAGTGCCAATCCGGAAGAAGAAATGTGGATCCTCTTGAAGTGCCGCCTAGACCGATCACAAGAAATCGAGCAAAACGATTCAAGGAAGAACTTAACGGGTTGATAAAGGTTGTCTATGAATCCGGAAAGGATTGGAGCAATCATGAAGTTGGAACGGATTGGAACAACCATGGGAAGACCCTTGCTTTTGTACAAGTTATACTGGATACGGGATGAAGAGGGCATGTATTTTAAAGGCATGGCCGTGTAGGAATCTCAAGATTGCACAGAATCATACACGGCCAGACACACGGCTAAAAGGCACGGCCGTGTATTGAGTTAAGTAAATCCCCAGGAAGGTACACGACCAGAAGTACACGGTCGTGTATGTGGCCGGAATGTGCATAGAAAAGTATACGGCCAAAGTACACGGTCGTGTACACGGCCGTGTATGTTGCCAGAAGTTGCACAGAAAGGTACATGGCCAAAGTACACGGTTGTGTACACGACCGTGTATCCCCTGCCGGCCAGCTTGTTCTGTTTTCGCGTTTTTACGCCACTTATCTAAACTACGTCGTTTTGGACTTGTTACACGAATTGTAACCTTAGTATAAAAGCTCATAGGGTTTAGAACAATATAGAAAATACATTTTTGAACATTAAACACTTTTGAGAGGCACCTCTCTTGGTTCTTCAAGAACTAAATCGAACTTATCGGATTGATTTCCGTGGCGTTCATCCCGACTTATCAATCGGTCTTTCATCCCGATTGTGGCGTCTTCATTTTTATACCAAGGTTCTTGTTTCGCTTATAAACAACGGGTCGCGGTTTCCACTTTAGGTGTTTGGGCGTCTTAGGCAACGAAGTTCTGAACGTGTTGGTATTGGGTTTCATCACGGGTTGGCGTGGTTCGTATCACATTTGCTAAGTTACCATGTACATAAGGAATAGTACAACTCTATGGATCCTATAGTTTCTTAGGTAAGTTGTTTTGTAGAATCACTAAGCACTACCCCACTTAGTGTGGTAGTTGAGAGCTCTTTTAACTTCCTCTTGTTAGATAAAAGATCCTTTAGGAACTTTACGTATTTTGGCATCTACAATAAAGCATCTACAAGAGGTAAGTTAATATGTAATTGCTTAAATAGATCAAGGAATTGACTAAGTTGTTAATTAGAGCGATCTTTCTTCAAATGCTAAAGGTTTGGTATGGGTGGTCTGTATTTCGATACTGTTGGTGGCTCCCTGCTTTCTTTTTCCTTATCCTCCTCTTCATTCCTTACTGACCCCTTTTTAGCTTTATGTTCAACTTGCAACTCCTTTCCATTTTGAAAAGTAATTGCTCTCACATGCTCCTTTAGATTGGTTTTCGTGTTTTCTGGTAGTGTCCCTTGTTGTGTGTTTTACAATTTAGCTTCATTAGTTTTAGTATATTTAGTTAAAAGTTCTCGCAAAACTGATTTCTTCTCTTATGGTGAGGGTCTCTAAAATCCAATAGGAGGCAAGTTCATCTGATGTTGATTTTGATTCAGGTTACTCCAAAAGATATTTAGATGCTTTCTCCACCCTAGGTTGTAAGTGCCACCATAGGGGTTATTTTGTAGCTTAGAGGTGTTTCTTAAGTAGCCAGCCTATTCCCACTAACCCTCTACATCAACTTTACTTGAATTGTACTTGGGATTGACAGAAAGTGTATCCAACTTTCTACTCATGGCATCAACCTTATTGGCTAAGGTTATGACCATATCTACTTTATAAATGCCCACTGCTCTATTCCTTACCCTAACACCTTCCCATTGAGAACCGTTGATAGCCATGTCCCCAATCAAAGATTGAACTTCTTTAGGTGTTTTAGTATTCAATGTTCTGCTTGTAGTGACATCTACATTGTCTTGTAGATAGATTCAAACCACTATAGAAAGTTTGAATCTACATCCATAGTGGTAAGCCATGAAGTGGGCATCTCTTCAATAACTCCTTATACCTCTCCGAAGTGTCATGTATGGTTTCGACCTCTAATTGAGCATAGGATGATATGTCCATCTTGAGATTAGTTGTTTTAGCAGGTGGAAAGTATTTTCCTAAAAACTTTTGAGCCATATCATCCCAAGTACTGATAGATGCTCTTAGGTGTAAATTCAACTGCTGTTTTGCTAAACCCCTTAGCAAGAAGGGGAAGAGTCACAATTTAATCGCATAATCCAAAGCCCTATTGATTTTAAATGTGTTGCGAATCTCCAAGAAGTTAGATATGTTAGCATTTAGGTCCTCATCTTGTAATCCATCAAATTGGATGATTGCTACACCATTTGTATAATATGAGGTTGAATTTGGAAGTTGTTTGTAGTAACAGGTGGCCTAAAAATACTCAAATTAGCTCCAACTAAAGAGGGTTTAGAGTAATTAGACATACTATACTATTGATTTTTGTTTTCATCACCTATGATTTCCAATTTGTCCTCTTCCTCTTTTACCTTTATTCTCAAAGGAAACCCTTGATTTAGTTCCTCCACTATTTGTTGAACCATTTTTTGTAAATGCTTGCATATCCTTTCAATTTCTTGATTGAAAATCACTATGTTTAATGGAGTATTTTTGTTCATGCACTACTAAAAAAAAAGAAGAAAAATAATAAAACAAGAAACAAAAGAAATAATGGTTAAATTAATAAAGTGATTACTATTCTTAATATCGAAATCCATAACAACAGTGCTAAAAACTTAATATAAGGCAAGTGTACCCATCAAAGTTTGAAATATAGTGTATAAAATACGGATATTGTCCCACAAAGATTATGAGTATTAATACTAACCTACACCATATTATCTAAATAGTAAATTATGGAGATTAATTGATATAAAAACTACAACAAAATGTTAACTAAAGAAATAGGAATTTATTGAAAGAAAAAAAAAAGAAATTTAGAATTAACTTTAAGATGATAAAACTAGTATCTAGACTTTGTTTCCCCTAGGAATTATTATCTGACATTAATAAAAAGTATTCAAATTCTTCTTAAATTTCATTGATTGGAGGAATTTCTAATTTAGTTTAATAACTTTCTCGAGCTTGTTAAACCCTAATATTAAAATTACTTATTTGAATCTCTTCACAATATAGTATAATTTAAAAACCACATTAAAAACAATAATTTCTAGTAACTAAGTTAATTAAATTCAGAGGAATTATATAACTTATCTATAATATTACATCAATTCTCTTCAAGCATGCTAAATCTAATTATACATCAAAATTTTTAATCTTAATGTATAATATTAAATAGATAGAAAAATGCCCTAGTAATATTAATCTAATCAAAATATCAAGTACACATGTATAAATAAAAAAACATAAGAATTCATTGAATATAATAAACCTAGGATCCATAAGTCTAGATACTAGATACTAAGGAAAATTAAGCACTATTTATATTGGAAACCGAATTCTTCAATGATATATAAACATGCATCATTAGGGAAATCAATTTGAGCAAAGAAAACCCTAGTTTCTTAAAGTGTAGAAAAGTAGCCATCTTATCTCTCTCTAAAACCATAGAATAACTCAGAAATAATGTCTCCTCACCTTTTGATGTAAAGTCCCCTTCTATTTATATAATGAGCATAAAAAAAACTCTATGTTTAGGCCAACACTTTGTCTAACACAATTATGCTTCGAGTCATGGCCAATTCATCAATCAAAAGCATGTAAACCATGATGTTCTAATAGACACAACCTAGACACGTTCATGTTTGTAGGTCGCATCTAAATCAATTAGACTAGTGAGATACATGACTGATGAAAACAATCGTGTCTAACCCTCATGTAAATTTCTACGAATCTTCAACTTTAATGCAACTAATGAACATAGTCATGTTTAGCTCCTGCATAACTTTCTATAAACCTTCAGAGTCAACATGATCTTCGAAAGTGGTTATGTTTAGGTCGTGTCTAGCTTCAAAATTTCTTTTAGTTAGCTCCAAATGGAGTAAAATTGGATTCCTTTTCTTCCTTTTTAATTGAATTTTCTATCAAAGCCCTAAAATTTAAATGTTACTCAATTAAAATTGACATTCTTCAAAAACAAGCCAAAGTCAAGGAAATTTTTGATAAATCTCACTTAATGTATATATATATATATATATATCTAATTGAGCACTTATCACTCGCTGTGCTAAGTTTCTTAAAGAACTATGTATCGACAAGAGAAAGCTAAAGGATAATGAGAAAATAAGTGTAGGTGAAAATGTTTTAGCTATCCTCCAAAGGAAACTTCCTCCTAAATGCAAGGATCTATGTATGTTTATAATCTACTATAAGATAGGTAATGTTGGAATTGAGAAAGCAATGTGTGATTTAGGAGCTTCAATCAATGTCGTGCCTTTATCTATTTATCAATGTCTAAATATTAGTCCATTAAAGGAAATTACCGTGATTGTTTAGCTTGCTAATAGATCTAATGTGTATCCTAGGGGAGTTTTAGAAGATGTTTTAGTACAACTTAATGGGTTGGTTTTCCTTGTTGATTTTACTTAACACGGAGGATGATGATTCTCCTAGTTCATTATTAATCTTATTAGGGAGGCCATTTCTTAAAACATATAGGACGAAAATTGATGTGCATGGTGGTACACTTACTATGGAGTTTGATCATGAAATTATTAAATTTAATATTTATGATGCCATGAAATATCTAAGTGATGTATCTCATGTTTTTGTAATAGATTTTATTGATTCGTTAGCACAAGAAACACTTCATTTGAGTGATGATGATAAGTTGAAAGTTTCGCTTGATAGAAATTTCACTCTTAATACATTATAGAAGTTTGAGAAGAAATTTGTGATACATCTTGACTTGCACGAAACAATCTATGAATTGGAGTTGCTTAAACTTATAAAGTATGGTATCTTTTACATTGATTTGCCTCTTTCTCACACAAAGCTTCTTCCTTCTATTTTGCAAGCACTAAAATTGGAATTGAAACCCTTGCCTAATCATCTAAAGTACACATTCTTAGGAGAAAAAAGAAACCCTTGCAGTGATAATTTCTAATAAGTTTAGTACTTTAGAACAAGAAAAGCTCATTTGGGTGCTTAGAGAGTACAAGGAAGCTATTAGATGGACTATAGCCTATATTAAAGGATTGAGCTATTCCACATACATGCATAGGATATTGTTGGAGGAAAATTGCAAGCCTTCAAGGGAAGCCTAACATTGATTAAATTCGCCTATGATGAATGTGGTAAAAAAAGAGATCTTAAAGCTTCTTAATGTAGGTATGATATATCCAATTTTTGATAGTAAGTGGGTAAGTCTAATCTAAGTTGTTCCAAAGAAAGTAGACTTAGTAATTATGGAAAATCCTGATGGTATGTTAGTACCCACCCGTGTTGAAAAATGAGTGGTGAGTTTGCATAGATTACAGAAAGTTAAATGCATCGACTAGAATTGGTCACTTTCCTCTTCCATTTATTGATCGGATGCTTGAACGTTTAGTAGGTCATTCCCATTACTATTGTCTTGATGGTTATTTTGGTTTTCATCAAATTCTAGTTGCACTTGAAGACCAAGAGAAAGCCACCTTCCTATGTCCATTTAGTACTTTTGCATATTGACAAATGCATTTTGGACTTTGCAATGCCTTTGCCACATTTTAAAGGTGTATTGTTAGTATATTTTAAATTATGTGGAGAATATCATAGAGGTATTTATGGATGATTTTATTGTCTATGGTAATTCTTTTGATGCATGTTTGACTAACCTTACAAAAGTGCTTAGAAGATGCATAGAGACAAACCTTGTTTTGAAGTATGAAAAGTGTCAATTTATGGTTGATCAAGATATTATTCTAAGCCATGTTATGTCTTCTAGGGGAATTGAAGTGAATAAAGCTAAGGTAGAAGTGATTAAATCTTTGCCTTACCCGATAAATTCTCGGGAGTTTTCACTTTTCTTGGAAGTGTAGGATTCTATTGATTGTTTTATCAAGGATTTTTGCAAGATCACTCAACCCCTATGTATATTGCTATAAAAAGATGTGGCATTTGAGTTTAATGAGGCTTGCAAAGAGGCACTCGATAAATTGAAGGAGATGCTAATTTTTGCTTCTATTATCAAGCCACTTGATTGGAGCCTCTCCTTTGAAATTATGTGTGATGTAAGCAACCATGTTGTTGGCACTGTTCTTGGATAAAGAGTTGGAAGAGCTCCTCATGTTATATATTTTGCTTCAAGAACACCTGATAGTGCTCAATGCAACTATTTGACAATGGAAAAAGAGCTTCTAGCTATTGTTTTTGCTTTAAAGAAATTCCATTCATATTTGCTTAGCACTAAAGTAATTGTTTATTCTGATCATGCAGCTCTAAAGTACTTGCTCTCAAAGAAGGAGGTAAAACCAAGACTTATCTGGTGGATACTCAAATTACAAGAGTTTAACTTGGAGATATGGGACACGAAAGGTGTAGAAAATTTGTTTGTAGACCACCTTTGCAAAATACCCACAAATATAGAGCCATATCCATTGCAAGATGATTTTCTAAATGAGAATTTCTTTTCTATTCAAAAGACAACTCCTTAGTATGCTAATATTGCTAATTATTTAGTTACAAAGACATTACCAAATGATTTGTTTTGGGCTTAAATCAAAGTTGATGCTAAATATTATGTTTAGGATGATCCTTATCTGTGTAAACATTATTCTAACCAAATTATTGGAGTTGCATTTCTTAATAGGAAATTCTTTTTTTTTTTTAAATTATGTTATTCATATGCATGTGGGTACACTTTGGTCCTAATAGAACAACTCGCAAGGTATTGGAGTGTGGTTTATTTTGGCCTACTTTGTTTCGTGATTCACATATATTTTGTAAATCCAGTGAGTAATGTCTAAAAGTTGGAAATTTAGGGCATAGAGATCAAATGCCACTTACCCCTATTCTTGTTTGTGAGATATTTGATATATGGGGTATTGATTTTATGGGCCTTTCTCCTCCTTCTTTTGGTACTATTTACATTATTCTTGGTATTGATTATGTCTCAAAATGGGTAGAAACTAAGGCTACTCAAACTAATGATGCTAAAGTCATTGTAGATTTTGTTAAATCTCATATTTTTGTGTGGTTTGGGATGCCAAAAGCTATGATTAGTGATCATGGTACTCATTTTTGCAATAAAGTGATGGAAGCTCTACTAAAGAAGTACAATGTCACTCACAACACTTTTACAACTTACCATTCGCAAATGAATGGACTAGTTAAGGTATCTAATAGAAAAGCTAAGTCTATTCTTGAGAAAACTGTCAATCCAAATAGGAAAGATTGGAGTGTATGGCTTAAGGATGCATTATAGGCTTATCGAATAGCTTACAAGACCCCTATAGGCATGTCTCCTTACCGTTTGGTGTTTGGAAAACCATGTCATCTTCTTATGGAATTGGAGCATAGGGCATATTAGGTTGTCAAGCAATGTAATATGCAGTCATATGAGGTAAGTGAACAAAGGAAACTTCAACTACAAGAGCTAGAGGAAGTTCGTAATGATCCTTATGAGAGCTCAAAAATTTACAAGGAAAAAACAAAGGCATTTCATGATCACATGATTTCTAGGAAAAAATTTTCTATAGGTTAGAAAGTTCTACTTTACCATTCTCATTTGAAATTATTTTTTTGGTAAATTGTGTTCTAGGTGGGTTGGACCTTTTATTATTACTAATGTTTTTCCTCATGGTGTAGTTGAGATACAAATTTTGGAAACTAGTAAAATTTTTAAGATCAATGTTTATCACTTGAAACCTTTTTATGATGGTTTTCAAGTGTATAGTGTTGAAGAAGTCAATTTGGAATGTCCATGTTGTGGAAGTTGAGACATGACCACATTTAGCCAAAGACATTAAAAAAAAGAGCTTTGTGGGAGGCAACCTATACATTATTATTATTTGTCTACTTTAGAAAAAAAAAAAACCTTTAGTTCCTTTCTTTGATTTATTTATTATTATTATTTTTTATTAGATTATTCAATGAAGTCTGGATAAGAAGATGCCAAGAAAAGTGACCCATCCACACCCTAGGGTAGTATTCTTTTTGGTACTCTTTTTTTTTTTTTTTAATTTGCCTAAACATTGAGGACAATGTTTGAATTAAAATGAATTTTGCAGTGTGATGATGGTAGTGCATGGGGTAGTGTGTTGGATATAAAGGAATATGATATGTTGAGTGTTAATAATTGATTTGGGTTGCTACAATGTATCATATCATTGGGTGTGATAGCATTTGCATGATTTAAACATTTGGCAATTTTATTTTATTTTATTTTTTGTGCACCAATATGCAACTTTGTTCTAATTTAGAGATTACACACAAAATTGTTGCTTGATTTTCTTTTCTTTTCTTTTGTTTTTTGTTTTTTTTTCTTCTAAACTTTTATCACTTTGTTTAAGTAAAATAATGAAATTGCAAGGTTTTATAGTTTTTAAATTTAAGGTCTAAAGCTTTGGGTTGAGGCAATATTGTTTAGAAAAGATTAGTCATATACATTTTTTTAGATTCACTTTGTCATGTGCTCATTCCTAGGAAATTTTTAAAAGGCATGAAAGGCTCTTATACTTTTGATCAAATGAATTTTTCTTTTTTAAAAATAAATAAATAATAAATTTGGGAACTTAAAAAAAGTTGATTAATTAAAAACAATTATATGGTTAATTAAGATAAAAAGTGCCAATTCTACTCTAATGACTTAGGTAACCAAGGTATGAGTATCTTTGAGCTCTAAGATGTTCGGGTAATAGAATCCACTTAACTAAAAAGGTTGTGGTACCGCACTAAAGTAAATAAAAATTGAAAGTCTAATAATGGGTCACATTAACTCAAGCGATTAAATTTGTGGAGTGTCTTATGGGGAATGATGCTTGTTGTTTTAGGTGATGAGCTCAATAACATCGACCTAAAACTTGCTACATGGGTTAAGAGAAAAGTAAAAAAAATAAAATAATAATAAATAAAAAGAATAACATTAAATATATATATATATATATATATATATAAAGAAAAGAAGCCCTCCTTGACATAGAGAGATGATTGAGATTAAATGGATGAAATATGTATAAGTATAAAAGCTAGAACAAACATAATAGGAAGTGTTTACGGTGTATATAACTCTTCTTGAGTGAATTAATATTAAACTCAATTTGAGGACAAGGAACTTTTATGTAAACTATATGAAAGTTGCATTGCCTAGATTAATTATTTTAGTCAAATAGTTACACGGAAGTTTGCATTGCCTAGATTCATTATTTTAGTCAAATAGTTAGTGATATTAGTGCATAATATAAAGATTAGGGAATTATTTTGTGTAATAAAGTTGTTGGTAGTTTGAAAATTATTTGATGTTGGATACAAAAGAAAATTTGTCATCTCATTCCAATTTTATTGAGATCGTGCATTTGTATATCAAATTGCGAGTGTAGTATGGTTATCCTCTTAAGTTGAATTGAATTTATTTTGCTTACGGACAAGCAAATTTAAAGTTGGGGGCATTTGACAAGTTATAAATTTATATATCTTTATTCGGCTTTTCATTACACTTATATAAATATTTTTATATTTTTTATAGTAAAAAAATATTAATTCATAAAATATACATAAAAGATATATTAGTGAAAGAAAAGACCAAGAATTGATTAAGCAATTGCCACTAGCCAACACATTCAACCCATTGCATTGAAGCATCTCAATCCAGCCATTCCAATGTCCATCGTCCAAGATCCAGTGTTGATCACGCGGAGGGTTTGAGACATTTGCCGCTTTTGCCATTTTTTTTTTTATTATTTCATTTTCGTAGCCGTATATCGCAAATAAATAAATAAAAAAAAAAAGCAAAAAAACAACGAACACATGCAGCAGTCATTGAACGATTGACGAACAGAAGGAAAATTGGGATCGTTTGACGATAGCAACCAGAATTTTTTTTGTTTTTGGTGTTTTCTTGTGTTCTTTTATTGGTATGAGTAGTTAAATTGATTCTAGCCAAAGAATAATTATAAATTTTGGTTCTTCAAAAATTGCGTAATCTAATTAATTTTCATTGTTCATTTGTTTATCGAGTATTTATATATCTTCTAGACTTTTTGATATTATTATTTTCTGATTGATGCAAAATAGGGTCCCTTTATTCAATTATCAAAATATATATTGTCAATTAGAATATTGAATCCACAATTGTTTAATCGTTCTAGTGTTTGTGCTAAATTAACATAGTTGATTATAAGAAAGATAATTAATTTATGTTATGAAGATATATAGTCTAGTCTAAATAGATTAAACTTGTGATTTGTTGGCTAGAGTTGGTGATCTCTCAATTCCTAATGCTATTGATAAATGAAACCCTAAGAGCGTAATTAGGGTTATTTTGTTAATAAGAGAAATAATCAAAGAGCTTGTTTTGATTATAAAAAAAGTAAGAAGAGATAGGTTATTAGAGCATGTTAATAGTCATAATCAATTTATTTGTGATTAAAAAAAAATTATCTTTGAATCAATGATCAATTATGTGTAACAAAATAGTGATTATACCTTTGGTCTAATGTTCATTATTATTAATTTTCTCTTTTAAGTTGCATTATGTTTTATTTGTAGATAATTTTTAAAATTTATATCACTTTATTTTAGTTTTATTATTATTTTTTTCAAAACCTCCATCTTTACTTTATTTTAATTTGTTACTCTATTGAAATTAATTTTACCAATCTCGTAGGTATGACTTTACTTATTGCTATATATAATACAGTTTATATTTTAGAGTAGGAATTTATATTTGTTGGATTCGACTCCATTCACATATGGTTGATAATTTGCTTGTAATTGTTTGTTCTTGTGTAGTAATGAGAGTATTACACTTGACGTAGTGCGGAAAGCGTAAACGATATGAGGCCAATTCTAGGATTGGTCCCGCGAACAAGCAAAGAATAAATATGAATTATTCCTTGAAAAACCTCAATTGCGCACAATCGAGAAAATAGAGAAAACTATTCTCTAAAAGTGTTTATCTCACAAAGAATCAAAAGCTAACCCTAAAATGACCTAGCCACTATATATAGTTCTTAAGAAAATAAAATATGTACACGTGGGAATAAATATATGTATACATGTCCGTTATCTGCCGTATATACGGCCATGTAGGCTTCTAGGCGTATTTCCGACATAGTACACGATCGTGTCCCCTGACCGTGTATGGAGACCATGTATGTTTCTAGGCAAGATCCTGGCAGAATACACGGCCGTGCCTCTAGACCGTGTAAGAGGTCGTGTATGTTTCTGGGAATCATCCTGGTATATCACAAGGCCGTGCCTTCTAGCCGTGTATGTGGCCGTGTATGTTTCTGGCCTACGATGTCCGCATCATTCTCTCCCACCTGCAAAGAACTCGACCCGAGTTCTCTTCTTGTGAATATGCTTCCATGTCATTCCCTCTCTTTGAATCATCTTGATTTATCTCATCTATCTCGTCGCTTGATCGTGAGTCGCACTACATCATCTACCACCCCTAGAGTAACACTTGTCATTGAATTTTCTATTAAATTTATTTATGCACAATCCGGATGGATTTGAGAGTTAATGGGAGAATCACCTTCTATGTTGATAGGAAGCAATAGAACAGTCGCACTTATTACCTCTAGCGCTTCTTCTGGGTTGGAATATAAGTTTTTGGGCAAAGCATTAAACTCTACATCCTTAATCTCCTTCGTTGGTGCAATGAATTTGCTCAGAGTATCTCCAGTCTTCGACTCTTCAGTAACCATCATCACCTGCTCGTCATTCAACAAAGGCTCCTCCACAATAGCTTTCTCACCAGCACAATTTTTATAGGCTTCAACTGCTTTTCCACTGCCCCCACCATCATCAATCAAAGTACTATGATCGTTAAGGGTTGAGTTTTCCTCTTGTTCAACCCTCTCCTCCTTAAACACTTTTGGAATTAAGTTTACTGGCTTAGGTGTTTGTGGAATTTTTTGAGGAAGGATTTGCTCGTAATCAAGGGAAAGAACTTTCGTTCTAGCAAGTATTGCATCATAAACCAAGTCCTCACCGGATCTTTACCCTCAAAGCGTCTTACTCCCGAAGTTGTTCCCACCAATACAATGCATCACCCTACAAACGACTCTCCACTAACTCTATCTTAATTCCCTCTGAAATCCTCATAGGGTCAAAGAATCTTTCAATGTTATCAACCCAAACCCAAAACTCATTCAGACTCCCAGTACCATCGAACTCAGATACATCATATTTAAATTGAGAAAAGATTTCATCTTTATACCTATAATTACATCTGTTGTACTGTCTTATGCTACCATGGCCTCTTCTCCTAGCCAGATCTTTAAGAATCTCATCTTCATCATCCGTATCATAAGTAATAGAACTGTTCCTTGGATCGCCTTTGATCCACGCAAAAAAGAGATATAAAATGAGCGTGAATAAATACCGGTAAGTGTACCGGATCGGATCAAGTAATATAGTGAGAGAAGAGTGTCGAACCACGAAGATTGATTAAGTAATAGACCTTTATCAATTTCTACTATTATTTAGGCAATGATATTTGATGAGAATTGAATGAATTATACTAAATGCTTAAAAAGAGAATTGTGTTGAAAAATGATGAATTGATGATGGGAAATAGAATCCACCCTAATTCTACTAATCATATTGCCTTCATGTTATAATAACTCATAGCTATATGGATTTTCACAAGAAATTAACAAAACCTTAATCCTTTATTAAGTGTTAAAGTAATGTTACCTCAATTTAATTTAATAGCTCCCGCTAAGTCAAATCAAATGAGGATTCTAATTCACAATCATAAATTTCCCAATTATATGATTGCCTAATATCTTTAAAATAATTTCTCCTAATCCCTTAGTGAAAAATTTAATAAAAATATTGCATGAAACACTTAGGTCAATTTCTAATAAAATTCAATAACGCTGCTTCCACATGAATTATTAAATCTTACTTAGGAATTCCTGATAAAACCTAAATTTCTCTTTCGAGTCATTTACATTTCTATGCATTGATTTCAATTACAAAATACAATTCATAACAGGACTTCTTATATGAAAATTCCGCATATCTACATTTCCTATAACATGAATACAATGATCATTTTAGTTTGAATTATGGCTTCATCATATTTCCCACAAGGATGATTTAGAACATTATAGTATGAATTGCATAAAAACAATTGAAATAAATAGGTGCAATGGAATTCATATTGAACAACAAGAATAAATTAATAAATGGCATAAAAGAAAATAAAGTAATTGAAACAATAGCTATAATCTTCAAGAACTTTAGCAAAATAACTTTCTTTCTTCAAACTAAAATTTGTAATAACATGAAATGTAAAGGAATTAAAGAAAACATAAAATCCTACAGTTCGTAAGGGAATTCTAATGATTTCAAAGAAAGACAAAGGATGCTAAACAAAGAATCAAAACAAAAGGATTCTCAAAACAAAAGGGGATTCTAAACAAAAGGGGATGCTAAACAAAAAAAGGATGCTTTCAAGGTTCACACAAGGGGCCTATTTATAGATCCAAAGAGGAGGGGGATAAGGTTGATCTGATGAGGATTTGAGTCAGCAAATTAAATAAGATACGATTTTGGAGAGATTTTCGCAATGGATATCCGGGGAGTAATGAAGGCCGGTTCAAGGCCGGCTCAAAGCCGGCGGCCTTGAATGTAGGCCGGCTAAAAGCCGACGGCCTTTATTGCTATCCTCCGCTGGCTTCTTCAATTTTGTGAAAAACTCCTCCAATTAAATTGTAATTTACTTTTGGGTCCTCAAAACCTGTATTTTCACAATAAACACCATTAAGTATCATTTCTTTATATTTTCTTATAATATTGAAATAAATTTAATATAAGTCCAAAAGAAAATATAAGTATAATGTGATCTTATCAGCCTTCCTGTCGTCTCTAATAAACCTGCCTACTACTGTTGGTATTGGATCGATAGGTTAGGGCTTCACGATGCTGTTCCTTTCGTTGGATTTTCTGACCCATGGTCTCCTCTACCGCCCTTCGTATTGGTTGCCCGTAACGTAGGACTTCTGCATCCCGATCTAGGTCGAGAACGCGACCGCCGCTAACACTGTCGTTAGTTGACATCTCCGCAGGAAATTGCCTTGCTCTGATACCAACTGACGCAGCGCGGAAAGCGTAAACGATACGAGGCCAATTCTAGGATTGGTCCTGCGAGCAAGCAAAGAATAAATAAGAATTATTCCTTGAAAAACCTCAATTGCGCACAATCGAGAAAACAGAGAAAACTATTCTCTAAAAGTGTTTATCTCACAAAGAATCAAAAGCTAACCCTAAAATGACCTAGCCACTATATATAGTCCTTAAGGAAATAACTAACAAGGAAATAAAATATGTACACGTGGGAATAAATATATGTATACATGTCCATCATCTGCTGTATACACGGCCGTGTATGAAAGCCGTATAGGCTTCTAGGCGTATTTCTGACATAGTACACGGTCGTGTCCCCTGGCCGTGTATGGAGACCGTGTATGTTTCTAGGCGAGATCCTAGCAGAATACACGGCCGTGCCTCCTAACCATGTAAGAGGCCGTGTATGTTTCTGGGAATCATCCTGGTATATCACATGGCCGTGTATGTCAAAGAATAAACTCAGAATTCCTCTTTGTTTATTATAGAGTTCCAATCCTAGAATTGATCTCGGGTTTACGCTTTACTCACTGCGTCAACATTTCTATCACAAAGAGAGGTGCTTTGCTCATTCCCCTATAATGTGACCATTGTGTAGGTCCTTTTGTGTATATGATCACTAGAAGAACCACTAGGGTAAGTTCTACCAACATTGTTAGGTAGGGTATGGTTGCAATAAGACTTAAAGAATAAAGTTAGAACCACCTAGAAGATTTTTGAAGTGTGAAATGATTTGTAAACTTCCATTATTTTTATATTCCTTTTAGATATGTGCTCAAATTTTATAAGTTTACTTCTTTTGTTTTACCCACCTATTTGTCAACAAGACTTTTGGTTTAGAGCCTATATATAAATACTTACCTTTTAATATATTAATGTTATTATCCTTATAGTTAGAGTAGACACTTTATGAGTACTTTACTGCAATAAAACACTTGTGATAGGTTGTCACAACTAAGATTCCTGTGAGGTGTAACAATGTTATTTTTCATTTGCAATATTTAATATAACGATTAACAATACAAGAATGTTATTGTGCTGCTAATAACAACATATGAGTTAAATATGCTTTAAGTAATAATCTAATATGATATGTATAAGTTTTCCATCCAGATAGAGTTTTATATTCTTAGTAGTATGGGACTAACTTTTGTCTTTAAACATTCTTTCTAGTTATTTATCTCACATCAGTTGAGTATAGTTCTATGTAAATGGAGATGCAAATTCTTTTCGACTTCATCAATGATATATGAGCTAGAATTACATGGTTCAATTGCTTGATGTTTTTTATCTTAAAATTTTATAATTAAAAAAAAGATTAAATCAGTTCAAAGGCCCTAAGCCAATGAATCAATCCAAGGCATATCCTCGGATTGAAAGACCCAACATTGAACCGGCCTTGGGTGTGCTAGTTATGTTTACCCATTGGAGGGCCCTTGACCCATCGATTCTAGCTAGTTTAGGTTGGGCTAGGACCCTGGTGTCCCTTATGTATCGACTTATGTGCTTAAATGACCATTGTGCCCTTAGTTACTAAATGACTACTAACAAACTTGCCTTTGGTTTTGATTTAATTATATGGTATACTTAAGCAAAAATAAAACAAAACGAAAGCATGTTAGTCTAGAAAACGTTGACAAAATTGCATCCGGTTTGAGTTATATTATATCAAATCTGATAATGTATAAGCATCCAATTAAATCATTTGTAAATAATGATTTACTTTATTATCGTCTAGGTTTATGATGCATAGTGACATATGCATAAAGATTTTGAACTTTATCTCTGTGAATCGGTTTTAAGTCCATATATCTCCTTTGATACAATTTTTTTTTTTTTTTTTGTAAAAAATTAAAATAGGTACAATTACAACAAAGATAATGTATGTTTGTGTCACATGTATGCCTATAAGCTCAGCTAAAGTTAAAGTGGTATGAACCGATAATAAATGTTATGTTAAGTGGTGCATACAAGAGATATATATTTGTCTCCAAGTGAATATTGAAGATATACATACGATAGAATTAAAGATTTTATAATAAGGAGTAAATGATATAATAATTTGTATATATTACATATTGTAACATTCATTCACGATTTCAATTACTTAAAATATAGATAATCCAGTTGTACTTATAACTAAACATTTATTCCCTCCATTGTAATTAACCCAATTAGAGTATATTATACTTATTAAGTAAACATTGTGAATCAAATGACAATGAATTAGGTCAGTATGAAATCGATGTAGGATTATATACGAATTAGTCATGTCATTCCATATCCTTGTTGAGGTTGTTTCTACAATTCGTTCTTTGGGTCGGATTGGTTTCACTTGATGTAATGGAAGCTTTCTTCCATTTCTTTCGTTCAGATTTTCGACGTTTGAATACTTTAAAAAAAAAAAAAAAAGTCCTCTGAAAAATAATGTACTGGATCGAGTTTGAATTGCGCTCCGCATCAAATTATCTTTTTGTTAAAATCTTTTATTAATATATATTAAATGAACGAGCTATGCTTGTTTCTATGATATGTTGTTTCGTGGAAGAATCTTATCATTCGTGTATGGATTGCACATGTTTGTATAGATGTGTTAACAATGAATGTAACTCAATTTGTTTTCTTTTTTCCTCTATACTTTGAAATTCTATATATATTTGATTTTACGTTATTATATAATTGTAAATATACAGTGTATATGATTTTCAATTTTCCAGTCGGATAAACTTCGATGACCACAGCATCAATGTAAAACTCTCAAGTTATAATTACTTTTATATGCACTATTGGATGTTGCACTAGCGACACGTATAGCAAAAATGTGAAAACATGGAAGGCATAAATTATAGTGGTTTTAGTATTTGAATAAATTATCATCCGAAGCCATGTTTATTTGGAAAGATTATTACATCATAAAAGAGGTGCGGATAAGATCTTTAAAAAAGAAAAGCAAGTCTGAATAAAAAGAAAACGAATAACCACTGTTAACACCTACAAGAACGATCATAGTGCCCTAACTTGAATTATTAAAAGTAAAGATATGAACTTGAAAAGCTTCTACCTCAGAGATATCGATGTATGGTTTTTAAAGTAAACATTCTGAGCCAAGCTAAGTTGATTTGTTACAAAAAGTAGTTCTTACAATACTTAATCAATTTCTTTTTTATGTTTTAATTGCCTATGCTTAGAAGTATATTAGTAATTTAAGCACTAGGCTAGAAAAAGAAAAGAAGTTTGATCCAATTGAAATGGGTTCTTCTCTATTTCACTCAATTCAATTAAAAATGAAGCTCAAAATCCGAACTTGATATCTCCTCTAAATCCTAATTTTTTTCTTCCTGGTAGAGAAAGTAAATGAGGAGGATTTTTAAAAAAAGAGGCCGCAAAACCTTGGGTTTTGTCTTTATATGGCAGTTACAAAACCACACATGGCTCATGAGAAGACATATCCACAAAATATGCAGAGTAAGTTGTAAGTAGTTGAGTGGTTGGCTTCACTGTAGAGGGAAATTGTCTTAAAATAAGGGAATTACTTGAGCCAGGGATGTAAATAAGGTTGAAACTATGATTAAGTTTTTATTTCATACATAATTTATATTATTAAAGCGAACAAACCTGCTTTTGGTGATCTAGACATAACTTTTTATTTATTTATTTCATATTTCATTTTACATAATAAACTCTTTTTACCAAGAAATTTCCCCCCACCCACTTTACTTGGGTCGAAACTATCCTAGGTGCTTCCTTGGAAGAAAGATGCTTAATCTTGTGGTTTTAACGTTAAGTCGTACAGATGTTCGTGACGCACGAGGAAGGCAAAGCAATTACTTTCGGTTTAAGCAGCTGGATGGCTTTACTTTATCACACCGATTTATGGTTTTCCTCGAAACCCAGGCCCTACATGCATTTATGATTTACCATATTATTCTAAGTGATCTTGTTCATGAGTGGTATATGATTTGCAAATTCTCCTTAATCCATATCTTTGATAACAGCTCCTCTAAATATGTATTATAAAACACTTAGAAAAGCGACAAGCTTTTACGGATTAAAAAAGATATTTTCATATGAATTTGCCTTCGGCTCCCATTCTCCATAATTAATGAGTTAGATAATGGACCAGGAAAGAGCAGTTAAGTCTACATGAATCTATGGATGGAACACACGCTGGAAAACATATTTCTTCGTTGGATGCAAGTTATGAACAAGTTATAAATGTATAATGATAAAAATTTATTCCAACACACCAAATGTGTATATGTAATTAGTGAGGGCATGGTTAAAATAAAGAGTTGGAGACGATAAATATTTATCCACTACTTTGGATATTAATGCGGTGATAGAATTGGATCTTTACACAATTTAAAACTAAACCTTCATTGCGAAAATAAATAAATAAACCCTTAAAAGAAATAATATAATTGCAAAATTCTTTGTCCAAATGCATTATTTCTGGTCTATATAATGACTTGGTCTAGCACATATGGTATATGTTCACTAAATCACGTCATTAAAGAAAAAGTTTGGAACAAAATTAATGCTTTTAAAAGATATCGGTATTCAAAAAAGTGAACAAACGTGTAGGAGTTCAAAATTATTCCTTCAAATATGGGGATGGATTTTTCTATTAGTCTTTCCTCAACTATGGATAACATTTAAAGGACAAAAATCACACTTAGATAACATATATTTTAGCATTTATCTAAAATAGCGCTGTTTGATCTTGTACATATATTGTTTGTCCTTCAATATGTTGAGAACAATTGAGGTATCTTGATAGAGAACACGTAGACAAATTTCACATTCCATGACTAGGAAAATATTCCCAGAGAGATACGGTGTTTCATACACAGCATAAAGTTACTCATCAAGACCGTCCTATCTTCAAAGATTTTACGTGGAACCTTCGTCCCGATGATACCAAGGTTCACTCGGCTTTAGGAGTTCCTTTCACATACAATAATCTTCTTTTGTTACCTATAAATTACCGGGCCCATCTTTCTTCTTGGATCAGATTGAGCTCACATCAACATGGAATCAGTAAATCACAAAAAAGGATCAGTGTTGTTCACTAAGAGCAAATTGGCTAGTTCTTTCACTAAAGTAGTCACCTACAAAGCTCGATCACCGGTTCCGTTTACCACCAAGATCAAGCCCGCAACAACCAGTGAGGACAACGATTATCATGCTAATTCGAGTTGCCATACAACCAACCAGGAGCATTCGTATGTTGTACCGTTCAGAAGATGGTGTTTAAACAATAAAGCCGATTGTCATAGGAGCTCTAAGCACGACCATAATGCTCAACCATATCATAACCATTATTTGAGAGGAGATGATGAAGACGTTGACATGAAGGCTTCCACTTATATTTCACAGGTTCGGGAGCGGTTTCAAGCTTTATAGAGGTGATCGTGATCAACCAAAGTCTTTATATTTTTCATGTAGCGTTCTCAATGGCGTCGTTATGTGTAATTTATATTGACGGTCGAAGATATAATATAGTACATATTTAGACTTATGATGTAATACAATAATAGCTTTATGGAACAATGTTTAACTCATGTTGCAGGTTCACTAATAAGAAGGTAAATGAAGAAACTTTTCTCTTCTTTATACATCTACTATTTCGTGAGACGTGTAATTCATGGTAGAAATATCTCATATCTTGTTCATCTTGCAACCATGGACTTGTTATACATGTCTAGCATCTTTGTCAAGTAGTCCGTTGTTATTTTTCCTTCCCTCTTCTCTTGCATAAGTTTCTTTATTCTCTTTAATAAAGAGTAAAGCAGGTGCCACATGCTGTAGGACATGGGCTTTTTCTGCATAGATTTTCTACTTTAGTAAACATTAACGTACGACTTGCTTATAGCAGGAGATAGAAGACACGAGCAAACCGATATTAATATTACGTGCCAAATATACTAGGATAGATGTGAAACTGGACGCATCATCAAGGCAGGTCAATCGAGTGGCTTCGACCAAGCTGAATATAATGCTTTAAAATTTGGGATGCTATAATTTAATATATGCCCTTATAGAATAAAAACACGTTAAGGTTTTTAAACTTTCTAACTTTACAAAACTTGCAATAACTGTTAACTACAATTAAAATAAACTAACTAATATTATCAATAAATGACTCAAAGGAGTCTTATTTTAAAATTGACAAACTATTACTGACATTATCTTAACATGCTAACATTTAATAACTAGTAATAGCATAATTGCTAAACACATAACTATCATCCTTTATAAATATAACAATCTTCCAAAATTATTTAAAACTTCATGTGATATCCTTCTCCTAATCATCATAGCAATAGTAATACTCTACATCATTCTCATCATGCATATAAGTCCCCTAGATCCTCACCATGCGATGTGCATTCATCCATAGTTGTAGATAAAAAAGGTCCCTAAAGGTTAAGTTATTACCCAACATGTATAATCCACAAGCACATGTGCATGATCAAGCATGACTTAAATCACATGCGACAATGCAGAAATCAAACAAGTATCTGATTATAATCTCAATTAAGTCATTCATATAATAATGGGGTACTCATGACTTTGCCACACACACACACACACACATTATATATGTATATAGTATAATGTTGGAAATGTCATTACGGGCCTCAATACCCATGAGTCTCTAAATTTACCAAATCAAATCAGTACATGACTTCACTAGGGACACCTCCACATATCGATCAATAGGTGCCCTTTAAGGTTTTACCACTATGAGTTCTTAGGCTGAGCTAAGTACAATTAACAAACAATTTAATCAAATTCAATATACTATTAATTTCTTTTCCTTAACAAACTTAACAAGTATAAGCAATATATATGATTACACATATTTGGAATGGCTCTCTCAAATACAATTTGCTCTTGACTAGTAGTTATACTTGAACATGTCAATGTATAGAACAACTAATCTTAGTACTAGCTTAGAGTATTGTCGAAGTTATTTGATTTTGTTATCAAGTTATTGTTGGATCATTTCTCTTAATTTAGTGAAGTTACTAGAGTTGTACTAGGGGTTTAGGGTTGTTGAAAAATAAGAAATAGAAATGGAAAATGATTTAAGGAGCTTTTTAGGGAACATGGTCGTGCATTAGGCCATCTACAGGATCACGGTTGGGGAGTATATATATGCCCAAGTACACAGGTCATGTACTTGGTTGTGTATAGGTAGATGGTTGGGTACCTGAGTATGTACTAGGCCATAAATCTCTTAACTTGCTTTTCCCCTTCTATTTAGCACAGGTAGGTAGATGGGGTGTGTATCTAACAATGTACCCTCCTGTTCTTCAAATTCTCTTCCTAAATTCCACTAATTTCAATATCCTTTAACCTAAGATGTAATCTGGCACTTCTATGTCTAATTGGACGTAGCATATGGCTTTAAATCACTAAATTTCATTGAATTGAACAACTTACTTACTTAGATCATTTCAATGATTACAGTCTTGTTTCAAAACCCTTACTCACATTAGGTCTTTTGCACTACAAATCAAGGAAACTAAACCCTAAATCACACCACACACATGAAAACAATGAAAGGAATAATAATTTGCACACTTATCGTGTAGGATTTCGCTAGAGTACAAAATGTAGCAATTGTTTTCCTCTCTTAGGGTTTCTCCTCTACAGTACAAAAAGTAAACAGAGTTAGAATAACCTATAAATGACCATTTTATACTCTTCATGCTAAATGATTAATTTGCCCCTTTTATTAAACCTTTTTCACTTTATTTTCCTTGGCCTTTTTATTTTTATTTTATGTTATTTTTTCTTAAGTTTTACCTTCTCCCCACCTCCCCTTTCCTTACAAAAACTTTCATCTTTGAAAATTACCTGAATCTAGGAAGAGGTCTAGATATTTATTCCGCATCTCCTCTTTTAGCTCCCAAGTAGACTCTCAAATACAATTTGCTCTTGACTAGTAGTTATACTTGAACATGTCAATGTATAGAACAACTAATCTTAGTACTAGCTTAGAGTATTGTCGAAGTTATTTGATTTTGTTATCAAGTTATTGTTGGATCATTTCTCTTAATTTAGTGAAGTTACTAGAGTTATACTAGGGGTTTAAGGTTTTTGAAAAATAAGAAATAGAAAAGGAAAATGATTTAAGGAGCTTTTTAGGGAACATGGTCGTGCATTCGGCCATCTACAGGATCACGGTTGGGGAGTATATATATGCCCAAGTACACAGGTCATGTACTTGGTTTTGTATAGGTAGATGGTTAGGTACCTGAGTATGTACTAGGCCATAAATCTCTTAACTTACTTTTCCCCTTCTATTTAGCATAGGTAGGTAGATGGGGTGTGTATCTAACAATGTACCCTCCTGTTCTTCAAATTCTCTTCCTAAATTCCACCAATTTCAATATCCTTTAACCTAAGATGCAATCTGGCACTTCTATGTCTAATCGGACGTAGCATATGGCTTTAAATCACTAAATTTGATTGAATTGAACAACTTACTCATTTAGATCATTTCAATGATTACAGTCTTGTTTCAAAACCCTTACTCACATTAGGTCTTTTGCACTACAAATCAAGGAAACTAAACCCTAAATCACACTACACACATGAAAACAACGAAAGGAATAATAATTTGTACACTTATCGTGTGGGATTTCGCTAGATTACAAAATGTAGCAATTGTTTTCCTCTCTTAGGGTTTCTCCTCTACAGTACAAAAAGTAAAAAGAGTTAGAATCACCTATAAAATGACCATTTTATACTCTTCATGCTAAATGATTAATTTGCCCCTTTTATTAAACCTTTTTCACTTTATCTTCCTTGGCCTTTTGTATTTTTATTTTATGTTATTTTTTCTTAAGTTTTACATTCTCCCCACCTCCCCTTTCCTTACAAAAACTTTCATCTTTGAAAATTACCTGAATCTAGGAAGAGGTCTAGATATTTATTCCGCATCTCCTCTTTTAGCTCCCAAGTAGCCTTTCAAATACAATTTGCTCTTGACTAGTAGTTATACTTGAACATGTCAATGTATAGAACAACTAATCTTAGTACTAGCTTAGAGTATTGTCGAAGTTATTTGATTTTGTTATCAAGTTATTGTTGGATCATTTCTCTTAATTTAGTGAAGTTACTAGAGTTGTACTAGGGGTTTAGGGTTGTTGAAAAATAAGAAATAGAAAAGGAAAATGATTTAAGGAGCTTTTTAGGGAACATGGTCGTGAATTAGGCCATCTACAGGATCACGGTTGGGGAGTATATATATGCCCAAGTACACAGGTCATGTACTTGGTTGTGTATAGGTAGATGGTTAGGTATCTGAGTATGTACTAGGCCATAAATCGCCTAACTTACTTTTCCCCTTCTATTTAGCATAGGTAGGTAGATGGGGTGTGTATCTAACAATGTACCCTCCTGTTCTTCAAATTCTCTTCCTAAATTCCACCAATTTCAATATCCTTTAACCTAAGATGTAAACTGGCACTTCTATGTCTAATTGGACGTAGCATATGGCTTTAAATCACTAAATTTGATTGAATTGAACAACTTACTTATTTAGATCATTTCAATGATTATAGTCTTGTTTCAAAACCATTACTTACATTAGGTCTTTTGCACTACAAATCAAGGAAACTAAACCCTAAATCACACCACACACATGAAAACAATGAAAGGAATAATAATTTGTACACTTACCGTGTGGGATTTCGCTAGAGTACAAAATGTAGCAATTGTTTTCCTCTCCTAGGGTTTCTCCTCTACAGTACAAAAAGTAAAAAGAGTTAGAATAACCTATAAATGACCATTTTATACTCTTCATGCTAAATGATTAATTTGCCCCTTTTATTAAACCTTTTTCACTTTATTTTCCTTGGCCTTTTTATTTTTATTTTATGTTATTTTTTTCTTAAGTTTTACATTCTCCCCACCCCGCCTTTCCTTACAAAAACTTTCATCTTTGAAAATTACCTGAATCTAGGAAGAGGTCTAGATTTTTATTCCGCATCTCCTCTTTTAGCTCCCAAGTAGCCTCTCTTTTTGTTTAGTTAGTCCATTGCACCTTCAAATAAGGAATGATTTGCCTTCTTAGCTCTTATTGTTTAGTGTCTATAATCCTAATGGGTTGCTCTATAGTGGTAAGATTTGATTGCACTTTGAATAGCTCCAAGGTTGTTATTTCATTTGAGTTATGCACACAATTCCCTAACATAGACACATGGAGAGTGTCATATACTCTAGCTAGACTAAGAGGTAAAGCCAACTGATATGCCACATTGATAATCTTCTCCACAATCTCGGAAGGTTCCACATATCTGGAATTCAACTTCCTTCTTAGTCTAAACCTGACTACTCCTTTAGGGGGTGTTATCTTTAAAAATGCCTATTCCCATAGTTAGAATTCCAAAAGGCATCGCCTCTAGTTAGTATAACTCTTTTGACAACTCTAGACTGACTCATCCTTTGTTTAACCAATTTCACTTTTTTAATAGCCTCTTATATCATCTCAAGTCCAAACATCTGTCTTTCTCTTACCTCATTTTAACGTAAAGGGGATTTGCATTTCCTTCCATACAAGGCTTCATAAGGGGGCATCTATATAGTCACTTGATAATTACTATTATAGGCAAATTCCACTAGTGGTAGGTGCTCATCCTAATTACCATTAAAATCTAAAACATAAGCCCTCAACATTTCCTCTAAGATTTGTATAGTTCTTTTTTACTAGCCATCTATTTGGGGGTAAAAGGTAGTACGAACGTTCAATTTGGTCCCTAATGCCCTATGCAAACTTCTCCAAAATCTTCTCATAAACTAGGTATTCCTATTAGAGATAATACTCATTGTAACTCCATGTAACCTCACAATCACCTTTATATACAATAATGCCAACTTACCCTAGCTATAGCTAATGTTAATAGGTAAGAAGCAAGTAGATTTGATCAATTTGTCCACTATTCCCCATACAGTATCATGTTTCTCTTTAGTCATGGGAAGGGTTGTTACAAAGTCCATTATGATGTGCTCCTGCTTCTATTCTAGTAGAGGTAAGGGTTGTAACACACCTATTGGCCTTTTGTGTTCTATCTTGATTTGTTGACATGCAAAAAATCTAGAAACATACTTAGTTATCTCTCACTTTATATTTCTCCACTAGTGGTGGCATTTTAAACTTTGTATATTTTGGTACCCCCAAGACGTATTAAGTACAAAAAATAATGCACTTCCTTTAGGATTTCCTTCTTCAATTCTCAATTCTCAAGTACAGATAATCTAGTTCCATACCTTAAAACTCCATCTAAGTTAGTACCAAACTCAAGAGCCTTGCCTTACTCTTAATATCCTAAATGCTAACATCTCCTACCTAAGCTATCTTAATTCTATCCACCAGAGTTTGTTGGATGCGTAAACTTGCTATCCTCACTCCAACTTCTCAAGTCAAAATCTCCAATTCCAACTTACGCATATCATCCAGCAACTTTCGTTGTGAGGTAATTAAAGTGGCTAGATTACCTTGTTTCTTTTTACTAAGCGCATCTATCACCATATTAGCCTTTTTAGGATGGTATTGAATCTCGAGGTCATAATCCTTAATCAACTCTAAGCACCACCATTGCCTCATATTGAGTTCCTTTTGTGTGAATATGTACTTTAAACTCTTGTGTTTAGTGAAAATCTTGCATTCTTCCCCTATACAAGTAGTTTCTCCACAATTTCAATGCTAAAACTATTGCTACTAGCTCCAAGTCATGGGTAAGGTAATTCCTTTCATATAGCCTCAACTGATGTGATGCATAACCTATAACTTGCCCATCTTACATCAATATATAACCTAACCCCTAATTGGAGCACTACTGTAGATTGTTAATTCTTTCCCACTCTTAGGTAATGCTAGTATTGGGGCTAACACCAGCTTCTCCTTAAGTTTCTAGAATCTAGCTTGACATTTGTTATTCCAATCAAATTTCACCTTAGTTTATGTTAGCTTAGTGAGGGGAGCTAGTATTTTGGAAGATCTCGCTACAAATTGTTTACAGTAATTTGCTAAACCTAGGAAGCTTCTTATGTCTATCATCCTCGCTCTCACCTCCTCTTAGTCTACTAAGATTTCATCCTTATTAACCATATGGCCTAAGAAAACCACCTATTCAAGCCAAAATTTGCATTTCTTGAACTTGGCATATAGTTTCTCTACTTGTAACCTACACAACACCAATCTTAAATGCTTTATGTTCCTCTTTACTTCTAGAATATATTAGGATACCATCTATAAATATAATCAGTAACTTATCTAAAAATTTCTGAATACCTAATTCATTAAATCCATAATGGTCGTTGGAGCATTTGTCAAGTTGAAGGGAATCACCACATATTCATAATGCCCATACCTAGTTCTGAAGGTTATCTTTGGGATGCTCTCCTCGTTAATCCTCAATTGGTGGTACCTTGATCTTAGCTCAATTTTGGAGAATACATAAGCTTCTTGCAACCGGTCAAGTAGAAAATCTATTTTAGAAAGAGGATACTTATTTTTGATAGTGGTATGATTTAGCTCTCTGTAATCTATACATAACCTTATGCTACCATCCTTTTTTATGATAAAGAAGACTAGTGCACCTTAAGGAGACATATTAAGTCATATGAACCCTTTATCTTGTAGGTCCTATAGTTGTTTCTTCAACTCTTCTAACTTAGTTGATGCTATCCTATATACTGGTTTACTTATTGGTGCAGTACTCAATACTATATTGATACTGAATTCGATTTCTCTATTTGGGGGTAAATTGAGTAGGTCATCTAAAAAGACATTGGGAAAGTCTTTCACTACTAGCACCATCTCCAATCTTCTTAACTCACTTATTTCAACAGTTACGGTAGCCAATATACTCCTTCCTTACAATTTATAACTAGGTAATCCTATTGGTTTCTATGCTTTTAATTGAAACTTAAATGAATCTCCTTCAGGCTTGTTATTACATCCTAAGGGTACCCTGGTCGTAATAACCCACCATGTACTATACTAAAGTCTATGATTAGTAATATTCCAACACACATAAACTTCAACATGATACATACGGCGCCGTTACTTTAGAAACCACCATAAAGATAACAGTTTTTATAAATAGTAAGGCTGTAAATTTTTAATATATAATTATAGTAAAACACAGAGTTTTACAAATATAATAACTACATAGATAAGTCTAGTTAAATAATATTACATTCATCCAAAAAGAGTCTGAAATAAAAAATATCTATTTTTGTAGTCTTCATTTTCACTCACTTATTTAATACTATCTTGAAACTTCTCATTGCAGGCTAGATTCTATCGGGCTAAAACCAATATAGTGCTTGCGAAAAAGGAAAACAGTAGGGGCACAAGCTACATCCAACTTAGTGAGGTCTCAGCTCAAAACCACCTTTCATGCAAGACAAACAAGTCATGATTTTAATACTTGAATGCATGAACAAACATATGCCATTTATCATATGTAGTCTATTGGAAACTACATGAAGTCTAAGTACATTTTTGAACATTACCTCTCCTTTGACCATGGGTTGAAGATCTTTTTAAAATTTCATCAGAGTTCAAGCTACCAATTTTGTTACATTAGTACATATCCTTGATATGCTTGAAACCAAGTATAAGCACATAAAACCAAATTGAAAGACCAATTACACAATGCCAATCAAACTAGTCCTCCAATTGTGTAAACCCCTACTACTTATAAACCAAATCCACAAATAGTGACATGACCAAGATTGAATATCCAAGTATAATAAGCTTTGATACTAAAAGATGATATGCCTTAAATTGGTTAAAGCATATGCAATCAAACAATTGAAGTAACTTCAAAGCAAATCTAGTCACAATCTTACTTTTGATGTAAACCCTAAAAGCCATTGTAATCCAATTCGTAAATCAAATAACCTTAACACCAAAATGATGATGTGCTTAATGGGATTAAGCACACAACACAATATCAAATGAAATTCCAATTACCAAGACTACTAAATGGCGTGAATCCCTTATGTGAATGGACTCCATGCAAACTAGCAATTCCACAAGCAATTGTGATGTGCTCAAAACCAAGTCCAAGCACTTGCAAATGAATCAAAGAAACAAACCCCAACTCACAAACATAAACCGGTTCAATTGGACTAGAAATTGCGTGAACCCTATTGGAATTTTGTTGAAATCCAAAGGTCCAAAGATGCAATCAAAAATCCAACATGGTTAAACTTCACCAAATAACAACAAATATAAATGAAATCCACGTGAATTATACCAAGGAGAA
Source organism: Laguncularia racemosa (assembly GCA_037954665.1). Classification (NCBI taxonomy): domain Eukaryota; kingdom Viridiplantae; phylum Streptophyta; class Magnoliopsida; order Myrtales; family Combretaceae; genus Laguncularia; species Laguncularia racemosa. Next base: position 121,404 of record JBBMOL010000222.1, on the reverse strand, counting down.
TAGATCTAATGCCGTGATTTTATCCTCTACCAACAATCACCATTCACGTCACAAATGATTCCAATATTAATGATGATATCAAATACTAAAACAATCAATCTCTTAACATGATATTTGATCACAATTGCAATAAAACATCTGACCAAGAACATCCAAATCAACTCTAGATATGACTCACTAGTGATGAAAAGGAAACACAACAAAGAAGAAATTGATATTACTCACAATTGCCCTATGTTGCACTCGCCACAATTTCAACTCTTGGAAATTGAAATTGATAAGAGAAATTGGATCTAGGGAAACCCTAAGCCCTCTCACGAAAATGTGAAGTGTATTATGAAAATTTTGGCCCCGTTAAACCTTACTATAAGCAAGTATTCATACTTGCTACCCTTAAGGTTAGAAAATGGACAAAAATTACAAGTTTGCCACTTTTATGGTGGCCGGTCCTAAACGGAAATTACAACAAAAATGAAAGTGTCCCAAAAGAAAAATACAACATAAAATAGTCCATAGAACAATTACAAAGTACAAAACATATCATAAGTCATCACGAGCCAATGCTTCGGAATGGAAACAATCGCAGCGAATCTTCGATTGTAAATCTGAAGATGTCCCGTGTCCATCAACTAGTGTAGGACATATTGGCATCTCATAGAAAAGTATTATTGTACCTGTAAGATTATTTCTCAAATATTTATTAGAATAAAAGATATAAAGTAAAAATATAGGCGATTTGGACCATAAGCTAAATCCAGTTCTGAAGGTATAGGTGGTGTTGGAAAATTTCTCATCAAATTGACAATTTACACTCAATAAGACAATCTAGGAACCAATTCCACTAAATTGAACACAATATAATGATAAAAGGGATCCTTCAATTGACGTGAAATAAGAACCAAAAACCAATCCTAATCAATACTAGATATTACACACTAGTTATGAAAAGGAAAAATAAACTTAGGAATTGATATTACTCACAATTCCTTAGGTTGCAACTCGCTACAATTCCTAGAAGAAATTGATAAGAGTCCTTATGAAAATTTGGGATGAAGCCTAATTCTCACGAAATTTGCAGCAAAATAAGTGTATTCTCTCCCCTTCTAAACCCTACTTAAGTATGTATTTATACTTACTCCCTTTAGGGTTAAAATAGCTAAACAATTACAACTATGCCACTAAAGGGTAGACAGTCCTAAAACACAAATACAACTAAATAAAATGTCCCAAAAGCTTACAAAAAAAATGATTCAAGGAAAATAACAAATATAAAAATATTCTTCAACACACTGATTCTTCAAATCAATTCTTTGGTCTAGCTCATCTTCGGTTTAGGTCGGTCCATGGATAACCCACAAGCTGAGTCTTAGTGAGTTTGTACATCGCCCTGTAAAGCCCCATTTGTGCTTGCTGGAATACACAATACATAAGTAATAGAAAAGAGGTTAGTATATAAATAATTCTAAGATCAGTTTGTTTAAAGAAGACCCTCATCGCCAAGATTTGAAATCCTTTGGCTCTTGTCCTAATGATAGGTTTTGTAGGATTTTGATTCCTATCATCTCCTCGGGCCTAAAAAAGATTTGTCCTCAAATCCGACAGATCAAATGCAGTAGAGACTCCATATCCTCCTAGCAAGTCATCTGAAGAAGTATCACTGTTGAATCCTAATATCTGAAATACCATAAGGGGTGATTGCTTTCTTTCCTCCATTTCTAGGATATATCTCATTTGCAACACACATAATGGTCCATTATCCACTAAGGACTCTCCTATCTTAACCCGTTCCACTGATATTGTTACCCTCTTTCTTGATTCACCTGTATGTTTTTGACCCTCATAGCCCTCAAATGATTTGCTTAGCTGCTTATGGCCCACTAAAACCTCTGAAGGTGGACACAACTATCTTTGAACATTTTGGTCCTCTGGTGGTTGACTCATCTGAATTTGACCCTCAGGATCCTCTAAAGGTTGGCACAGCTATGTCTGACAAGTGTCATCCTCTGTATGTTGGCTCATGTAACTAGGAACCTCAGGAACCCCTGGAGGTGGGTATATCTGCTTCTGTATAGTTTGGTCCTTTGAAGGTTGGTTCATGTGGTTATGATTCTTAGGAATCTTTGATGGTCTATGGATCTATTGTTGAACCTTTTGGACCTTTGAAGGTGACATTGGATTCAGAATAATGCATTTACCCTCTTGCTGGAATACATAGGTATTCCTAAAGCCATTATGTAAGACCCTCTTATCATATAACCATAGCCTGCCAAGCAATATATGGGATGTACACATAGGAAAAATATCACATTCAAGCTCATCACAATACTTATCCCCTATACTGAAGGGTACCCTAGCCCTTTGGGTCACATAAAGACTCTCCTGATCATTTAACTAATGTAATGTATAAGGCTTAGGATGTGGAGTAGTGGTAAGTTTTAGTTTTGATACTAACGATGCTGTTACCACATTTGTACAACTACCACAATCAACTATAAGGACACATAGGTTACCTTGTACCCTACAAGAAGTATGAAACGAATTTTCCTTTTGCTCATCATCCTTAGTAGTAAAAGTAGTCAATGTCTAACGCAATACATTAGTAGAACGAAACATTTCACTTGACATGTTTGTGTTTAATTCCGACAACACAATAATATCCCTACACTCCATAGCTCAAGCAAGCAACCAAGGCAACAAATGAAGTATACACAATCACTTCCAAGTAGTTAAGAATTAAATTCAACTACAAGTGTTAAGTAACGAGTTCAATTACTTTCACACTTTATTGTTTGTTTTTGAATTCAAATTCTACTACTCAAACCTTCTTTTCTTGCCACGGTTTCACACTATAATAAATCACAATGTGCAGTAACTCAACACACACAAATGTACAATTTCACACTGCCACTCTATCCCTTGCTCACAGTGTAAACAATCTCCACCACCACTTACACTACTTGCAATATCTCTTTAATCAATCACACACAACACAATGCCACACACGCACACCCTTCACTAAATACACAAAACACAATGCCATAAACACACAACTTCTACTCACGGTGCAAAGCACACACACACACTCTTCCACACTTACACTTCTCTACTTTAAATACACTTTCTAAATCGCAAATTACAAATTAGGTAGCTCAATTCAAAATTCAAATGAGTTCAATTATTGAACCCTTTCCACAATTAGCAAGGAGCCATTTTCAAATTCAAATGAACACACAATAACTTCTACCACTTAATGTGTGTTTTCAAAATCAAATAGCTTCCATATATCCACACACTCAATTATGAAAATGCACACTAAACTCCTTATGTCCGGAAATAACACAAGTAAGAATACACCTCCACTTCTTCACAAATGAGGTAATTTCAAGTTTTGAAATTTGAATCAATAATATACTACTACTCCTCTTCTTTTCATGAAAATTATCAACCAAAAGGAGCTTCAACAAGTCCTCAAATTCCACTTCAACAAGCAGCAAATTCAACTCCTCAATCAAGACAATTATGTAACTTCAATTCACAACATACAATTGCGGATCACAAATTGAAGAACCCTAATTGAACATGAAGATCAAGAAATCAACCAACACTACTCCCTTCTCTAAACTTGAGCTATGATACTAAAAGATGATATGCTTAAAACCAAGTATAAGCACACAAAACCAAATTGAAAGGCCAATTACATAATGCCAATCAAACTAGTCCTCCAATTACATGAACCTCTACTACTTATAAACCAAAATCCACAATAGTGACATGACTAAGATTGAATATCCAAGTATAATAAGCTCTGATACCAAAAGATGATATACTTAAAACCAAGTATAAACACACAAAACTAAATTGAAGACCAATTACACAATGTCAATCAAACTAGTCCTTCAATTGCATGAACCCCTACTACTTATAAACCAAATCCACAAATAGTGACATGACTAAGATTAAATATCTAAGTATAATAAGTTGATACCAAAAGATGATATGCCTTAAATTGGTTAAAGCATATGTAATCAAACAATTGAAATAACTTTAATCTTACTTTTGGTGTGAACCCTAAAAACCTTTATAATCCAATTCGTAAATCAAACAACCTTAACACCAAAATGATGATGTGCTCAATGGGATTAAGCACACAACACAAGATCAAATGAAATTCCAATTACCAAGACTACTAAATGGCATGAATCCCTTATGTGAATGGACTCCACACAAACTAGCAATTCCACAAGCAATTGACAATTTACACTCAACAAGACAATCTAGGAACCAATTCCACTAAATTGAACACAATATAATGATAAAAGGGATCCTTCAATTGACGTGAAATAAGAACCAAGAACCAATCCTAATCAATACTAGATATTACACACTAGTTATAAAAAGGAAAAATCAACTTAGGAATTGATATTACTCACAATTCCTTAGGTTGCAACTCGCCACAATTCCTAGAAGAAGTTGATAAGAGTCCTTATGAAAATTTAGGATGAGCCCTAATTCTCATGAAATTTGTAGCAAAATAAATGTATTCTCCCCCCTTCTAAACCCTACTTAAGCAAGTATTTATACTTGCTCCCTTTAGGGTTAAAATGGCGAAACAATTACAACTATGCCACTAAAGGATGGTTGGTCCTAAAACATAAAATCCAACTAAATAAAATGTCCCAAAAGCTTATAAAATAAATGGTTCAAGGAAAATAACAAATATAAAAATAGTCTTCAACATGCCAATTCTTAAAATCAATTCGTCGGTCCAGCTCATCTTCGGTTTAGGTCGGTCCATGGATAACCCATAAGCTGAGTCTTACTGAGTTTATCCATCACCTTGTAAAGCCCCATAAGTGTGCCTGTTCGAATACACAATACATAAGTAATAGAAAAGAGGTTAGTATATAAATAATTCCGGGATCGGTTTGTTCAAAAAAGACCCTCATCGCCAAGATTTAAAATCCTTTGGCTCTTACCCTAATGATAGGTCTTTTTAGATTTTGATACATATCAATCCTTGGCTACAAAAAACTTAGAACCATGCTCTATATATAAAAAATTATGCTAGAAGAATGATCTTCTAAGTAAGGACCTAGGATAAACCAAAAGAAAATAATGTTTTACACCTCCAAATGCATGCACCTAAAGCAGAATAATGAACATGGATTCATATCAATACCCAACAATCCTCAAGTCATTTTTGTACTATTAGAATATGATACTCCCTTAGGACATCCTTCCATTACCTATGTAACTATGATGAAATATTATAAGAATATGCAAAAGGTGCTATGAATGATCCATTTCAATTCAAGAATTTCGATATGCTTAGCATAAATTGGAAGGTGACCAAACAATTTGTAGATAATCAACTAAAAGAATAGTAATGAATACAAACAATTTTACTTTCTTTTCCTTTATATCTCATCAATCAGACAAATTGACCAAATTAAACACACACATGGGTTCATTAGTATTCAACTTTGAGTGCTACTGAAGTTGCAAGCACAAAGCAAGTGGCAATCATCGCTGGTACTCACCTTGGCATTCTTTTCAAGGAACATAATAATCTTTAGGTAAAAGCTAAAGATCTTTTGAGAAACCTATTTAAACATAGAGAAATACATATAAGGATAAATACTATTAAGATAAATTGTTCTAGCATCCTTTTATTAACCCTATATCTTATTAAAGTCTTTTACCATGTTTTAGTATAAGCTTCTTCGTTCAGGGATTGGTTCATTATCAAGCTCCATGCTTATGTCCTTGTTTAGGAAAGTCCTATTCTCAATTCATGTCTTAATAAGGCAAATATATGTCCAAAAATATGTTTAGTGAAGTTCAATAGGTCAGAAATGGTTATAGATAGTCATAAGTCCTCAAGGTTTAGGAAAATAGCCTTAATATCCTTTCTTTGAACTTTTGTAATTATCAAGGGTTCAAAAATATATCAAAACACCCAAAAATATTCTAAATGAAAGAAAAATATAATAGCCTTATGTGGGTAGAGTTTCTTGAAGTGGATTTGTTGGTGGAACCTACAATTTTTAGAAATTGGGGATTTAATATAGGTATATACAAAATGTATACTATGAAAACAATTAGGGTTAATCAGGATTACCTTGATTGGGTGGAAACTCCTTCAAAACCTAAAATAAAGGTCCTAAAACATAGAAAATCGGTAAGATTAGTAACTTCCTTAAGAGAGTTAGAAATTATTCAAACTTCTTGGAAGTTTCTTACCTTAGTGCATGGAGTAGGTGGTCTCGAAACCTTTGTTGGTTTTGGAGTTATAAGTTGGGCTAATTATGGGTGTAACTTTCTATTATTCTAGTAGAGTAATAGGTAAGTTTAGTGGAAAGTTGGGTAAGGAAAAATAAGGTGAAAAGGTTCTAAAGTGGCATGGGAAAAGGGATGGTTTTACTAAGGTAATTTAAGCCATTTTACACTCTTTTATAAGGGTTAAATTTTGTTGGTTTGTTATTTATTAAGGGTCTATTTTTCCACACTTAGTGATATGATTCAATTGATGATTAGAATTAAACAATGACAATTAAAGAATCATACAACAAGCCACAAGAATGCGTGACTCTAACACACTTTAAACCCCTTAAAACTCAAGTGACATCTACGCAAATGATAATCAAATTGTAATTTGGATATAGCACAATTAAACTACACACTTTAGGATATAATTCCACTAAAATGGTGTGAATCCAGTAATAGATTTAGAACCTTAAAATGGCGTGAAAATAAGAACTCAACAAGAACAATCTAATTCGTACAAGATATGACACACTAGTGTGAAATTAGAATCAACTTAAGGGATTTGATGTTACTCACAAATCCTCAAGCCTCCACTCGCCATAACCCTTGAAGAAGTTGATAAGAGTCTTATGAAATTAGAGATAAACCCTCTCTTTCACATGAAAATGGGTAGCAAAATGTAATGTTCAAAAGTCCCTAACAAACCCTAGTTAGCAAGTATTTATACTTGCTCCTATTAGGGTAAAATCACATAAAAATTACAACTAAGCCACTTAGGTAGCCAATTCTAAACACACATTACAAGTAAATTAAAAAGTCCAAAAAATGAATAAAAGGTGACCAGTTCAATAATAAAAATACAAGTACAAAAGATGATCTTCAAATGGCTAGTTCTTCAAATCAAGCGAATAATTTGTTGCTCTAGTTCATATTCGGTTTATGTCAGTCCATGAATAACCCACAACTTGAGTTTTAATGAGTTTGTCCATCACCTTGTAAAACCCGACAAGTATGCTTACTGGAATGCACAACAAATAAGTAATAGAAAAGAAATTAGTATACAAATATTTATAGGGTCGGTTTGTTCAAAGAGGATCCTCGTTGCCAAATTTTGTAATCTTTTGACTCTTACCCTAGTGATAGGTCTTGTAGGATTTTGATTCCCATCATCTCTTCGGGCCTCAAGAAGATTTGTCCTCGAATCTGATAGGTCAAATGTAGTAGACTTTATATTATCTTAGCAAGTTATATGTAAAATTATCACTGTAGTATCTCAGTATCTAAAATACCATGGGGGGTGGTTGCTTTCGCCCCTCCATCTCTAGGATATATTTCGTTTGCAACCATATAAAGGTCCATCATCCACTAAGACCTCCCCTATCTCAAACCGTTCCATTGATATTGTTTTCTCCTTTCCTGTTTCACTTATATGTCTTTGAACCTCTTGGCCCTCTGATGGTTTACTCAACTGACTATGAACCTCAAGAACCTTTGATGGTAGATACATCTATCTCTGAACAGTTTAGTCCTTTGAAGGTTAGCTCATTTGACTATGAACCTCAAGAACCTCTGAAGGTTGACACATCTATTTCTGAATAGTTTGATCATCTAAAGGTTGGCTCATGTGACTATAAACCTCAGGAATCTAAAAAGGTTGGCATATCTATTTCTGAATCACCATAATACTCAACAACTGATAAATCTGCATCACCATAATACTCATCCAATACAACTGATAAATCTATGGAATCGAGCATGTCTTCCTCTTCTTCTTCCTCACTCTCAATCTCCATGGCAGTCATAACTCTTCGGTTTGGACATTGAGTAGCCATATGCCCAAAACTTAGACATTTAAAACATTTGACCTGGCGAGTCTTTCCACTTAATGATCTAACTACCGTTTGCTTATTCTCATACCCAACAACTGTTTTACCTTTCCCAGCAAATTCTTTCTCCCCTTTAACATCTGGCACAATTGCATTCTTCTCCACATTTCTATTATATACCCCTTTATTTGACTGTTTACCCTCTGTCCTAGATAGTTTTATAGAGGATCTATACCTGTTACTCGCTACCTTAAAAGGGTTAGAATGCCTCAGCCTTTCCACTTTTAATGCTAATTAGACCACTTCATCAAGGGAGTCATATCACTACAACTCTATTATGCAGGTAATTTCATATTTTAGACCAGACACAAATTGTGCCATAATCTATTCAGGAGGTTCGACTGCTCTATAGTGGATCATCAGTGTCTCAAACTCTTGGACATACTCATCTATAGTTTTGCCTCCCTGTCTCAGTGTTTCTAGATACATGAACAACTCCTGCCTCTAATGTTCTAGGATAAACTTCTTCCTTAGAACTCTTTTCTTTTCCTACCAAGTATGAATCTCAGCATCACCATCTCTCCTCCTACCGGACATAAGATTCTTCTACCATAAAGTGACATACCCTGTAAACTCAACTGCTGCAAAACGAACTCGAGTATGGTAATTAATTTCATAACATTTAAAGAGCCCTTCCACCTTATCTTCCTAACCAAGATAATCTTCTACAGATCCCCTTTTAGAAAATGAAGACATTTGTAATTTTACATACTCTAGACCCCTAGCTAATCTAAACTCATGGTTAAGATAACATTCATCCCCAAAATTGTCATCCCTCTCCTCTTTGCAAGCATGATACTCCCTTCCAAACTGTCTACCTTTATTTCCTCTTATTGCCCTTTCTCTACCTACAGCATTAAGGGCTACCCTAGGTGGGGGTACTTGTGGACTGGCCATGGGCAGTTGGGGTAAGGTCATTTGATCGACCTGTGTTGCTAGATTAGCAACAATAATAGTCAGGTCTTGCAATTGCTCTTCTATAGCTCTTTTTCCACTTGTAGCACGATGACCTTGAATTCCCCCTCTAACCAGACTGTTGGCCTCGTTCCCAATTCCTCCATTAACACTATCATTCGACATGTTTAACAGCAATTGCAACTTAATGCAAAAATTTCACAAATAAAAAATACCGTAATAATCCTCTAATGACACTAATTCAATCACAACCTCTGGTCAATCTCTCACTTCAATTCACACAAACTGTAATACTACCCCATAGTATAATTCTCCACCCAATCTCAATTTAGAGTCAAGCAATCTACCACAACAGAATCACAATCCACAACAATAACCTCGACACAAAAACCCTAATTTTTTTTTATCCACTAATTCAATCACACAGCAATAACAACCCCAATCGATACAATCCTAATTCAATAACAATCCACCCAACACAAATTCACAATATAAACCCTAATTGCGAAATTGGAAATTAACGGTCACAATCCCTTTCTCGATCTAAGCTCTAATACCAAAAGATGATGTGCCTATTTACCAATTCATAATACAATAACTGCAATCCTGATTCCAACAAACACAATATTCAACCCTATAATCAACTATAAGAACAAATAGTGTCTAAGCCTTACTAAATGTTACACACTAGCAAAATATCAGGCTCAGCATGGAATGGTGGATACAACATATAACAATTCCAATGCCATCACTTGGCACAATCGAAGATTGATAAGGGTTGAGAGGAAAACTTAAAGAGTTCAATAATCTTAGTGTGCGAGTGTCTTAAAACAAATATAAAATACAATGAAAAGTTGAAACAAATCGACTCAAGTAGGTTGTCGACCTTGAAATGGAAAGCCGTTAGCTTATAAAAGATACACAATTAGCTTAAATATTTAGGCCGCTAGCCTATGTGGCCAACTTAAGTGAGATAGGCTGCCAACCTTAAAGGCCGGCTTAAGAAGAAAAGCGGTCGACCTTGAGGGCTGGCTTAAGTTCCACACCGCTGGCTTTGAGAGCCGACCTAAATGAAGTATTACGGGTCTTAAATCCTCGAGTGTTATCCTAAAGTAATAACAAGTACATTCAATTGAAAATGAAAATAATCATGCAAAATATATGAAGAAATTATATGGTGTTCTTCGGGTTCCATATGATCAAGTAAAACCCTCATAGTAAGGTTCTACAATCCTTTGACTCTAGCTTGAGTGATGGGTTTCGTAAGTGGAATGATAGGAATCAAAATCTGACAAAACCTATCATTAGAGCAAGAAACAAAAGATTTCAAATCTTGGTAGTGAAGGCCCATTTTGAGAAAATTGACCCAGGAATTATTTGTCTACTAACCTCTTTTCTCTTATTCATGTATTGTATATTGCAATAGGAACACTTATCATACTTTACAGGGTGATGGACAAACTCACTAAGACTCAGCTTGTGGGTTATCCATGGACCGACTTAAACCGGCGATGAGCTAGGCCGATGAATCCTATGGAAGAGCTAGCATGATAAAGACTATTTTTATTTATAATTATTTCTTTTGACTATTTATGTTGTAATCTTTCTTTTGGGACACTTTTATTTGCTTGTAATTGTCTTTTAGGATTAGCCACCCTAAAAGTGGCATAGTTGTAATTTTGTGAACTTTTTAACCCTAAAGGGAGCAAGTATAAATACTTGCTTAAGTAAGGTTTTGAGGGGAGAATTTTCCATAATAGACTTCACATATTACATAAGAGGGTTAGGGTTTCTTCCTAATTCATTTGCTCTTATCAATTTCAATACCAAGAATTAAAATTGTAGTGAGTGCAACAAGGAGAAATTGTGAGTAATATCAATTCCTTTTTGTTGTGTTTCCTTTTCATCACTAGTGAGTTATATCTAGGGTTGGATTGGATGTTTCTTGGTCAAATTTGATTGTATTTTTAATCAAAATATTATTTCTTAATTGATTGGTTTTTAGCCTTTTTTTAACCTTCAATTTAGCTACACTTGAACCGTAGATCATTTTATGTGGGAAGTGGATCATGGATTTGTCTTGTTGATTTTTGTGTATTATTCACATGGGATTTCAAATGTGTTTAGTGTTGCAATTGAGGATTTCATCATTGTAGTATTGTTCCCTTGAAAATTATAACATTTGGCTCATCTTACATCATAAGGGATCACACAATTTGTTGTCCATTGAACTGATTTTTGATCTTGCCATTTAGGGGTTGTAAATTGGTTCATTTACATGTGCTTAATATTGGTTTTAGGCAAATCATAATTTGGTATCAGAGCTTGTGGTTAAGAGAAGGCATTGGTGTTTGTTGATTTCGTGATCATCATTATCAATTAGGGTTCTTCATTTCTTTTTATCCGAAATTGTGTGTGTTGAAGCTTGAATTGTCTAATTGTGTTGTTGAGGAGTTGTAGTTGCTGCTTGTTGTTGTAGACGTGGAGCAATTGTGAATCCTTATCATTTTGTTGTTGACGTGAACTTGGAAGGAAAAGTAAGAAGTGTATTTCCTAGTGTTTGATTGTGGAATTGGAAATATAATAATTTGTGGTAAAAAAAGTAGTGTGAATTTTATTGATTCCGGAATTGGGGAGAATATTTTGCCATTTCCAAATTTGAAGTGTGTGGAAGGATAAGCATCCATTTGAAATTCAAATACCTTCTTTAAGTTTAAAGCAATTCATTGAGTAGCATTGAATAAGTGTTATTTGAATTTGAATTGTTTTTACCATTTGTGGAGAAGGTTGCATTTAGTGGAGTGATTTCAAATTTGAATTTTGTTGCTACCATTGCTTGTGGTTTACGGTGTGAATAGGAGTTGTGTAGTGGCAAGGAAGTGTATACTTTGAAGTATTGTGTATGTGTTGTATTGGGGAGGTTGTGCACCGTGGTTGTTTTTGTGTAGAGTTGTGTTTCTAAAAATTTAGTGAAGTTATGTGTGTTTAGCGTGAGTGGCAGTGTGAATTTGTGGAAGTTGTGTAGAGTAAAGGTGCTGCATGTCGAGGCTAAAGTGTGAGAGTGTAGTATATGGATAGCAAATCGTAAAAGGGAAGAGTGGTGTTTCCATTGTGAAGTGGAATTGTGTAGTGTATGTTTTCAGAAAAAGTGGAGGAATTACAATTGTCATTTTCAGATTTGAAATCAGAATTGAAAGTGTACCTTAAGAGGTCAATTTGAAATTTCAAATACACATTAAGTCATAGTTAATTGTGTATCATTTGAATTTGAAAAAGCCTCTTACCATTTGTTGAGTTGTGCAATTATTGAACTTCTTTTGAATTTGAAAGTGGGCTGCCTTTTTGTATTGAAGTTGCGGTTTGATGTTTGTGTGGAAGTGGGGAAAGTGTACCGTGGCTTAAAGTAGAGTGTATGTAGTGTTGCATTTTTTGTAAATTTAGTAAAAGGTGTTAACATTTGGTGTTGGTTGTTGTATATGCTGTCAAGCTACTTGTTGTTGGTGGCGTGAACATTGTTGAACCGTAAGCAAAGGGGAAGTTGTGTGGTGGTGAATGGTGTGTTGTGTATGTGTTTAATTGCTGCCAATTGTATATTTAAGTGGTGAGAAGTCAAGGCAAAAAAAAAAAAGGAAAGTTGAGTGGTAGAATTTGAAATTCGAACAAGTCATTAAAGTGTGAAAGTAATTGAACTAATTACTTAAATACTTGTAGTTGAATTTAATTCTATCTACTTGAAAGTAGTTGAGTGTACTTCACTTATAGCTTGGTTATGTACTTGAACAGTGGAAGTGTGAAGATAATTATTATGTTGATGGGTTTGAACACAATCATTTCTAGTGAGATGTTTCATTATACTAATGTATTGCGTCAGACATTGACTACATTTACTACTAAGGATGATGAATAAAGGGAAAACTTGTTCCATACCTCTTGTAGGGTACAAGAAAATTTATGTGTCCTTATAGTTGATGGTGGTAGTTGTACCAATGTGGTAGCAACATCATTAGTATCGAAACTAAAACTTGCTACTACTCCACATCCTAAACCGTATAAATTACATTGGCTTAGTGATTAAGGGAGTTTACATGTGACCTAAAGAGCTAGGGTACCATTCAATGTAGGGGATAAATACTTTGATGAGATTGAGTGTGATATTTTGCCAATGTGTGCATCCTATATATTGCTTGGCAGACCTTGGTTATATGATAGGAGGGTCTTACATGATGGCTTCAGGAATACTTATGTATTCTAGAAGGAGAGAAAACGAATTATTCTAAATCCGATGTCACCTTTAGAGGTTCAAAGGGTTTAGCAACAAATTAGTAGACCATCAAAGGGCCATGAGCAGTTGAGCCAACCCTTAGAGCACAAAATTTTTCAAACACAAATATGCCAACTTTTAGAGGATCCTGATGATCATAGTCAGAAGAGCAGACTACTAGAGGACCAAACTGTTCAGGGACAGTTGTGTTCACCTATAGAGGTATTAGAGGCTCATGAGTAGTTAAGTAAACCATTGGAGGATTCTAAGGGTCAGAGTCAGATGAGCCTATCATCAGAGAGCCAGACTATTCAGAGACAGTATTGTTTACCTTCAGAGGTTTTAGAGGGTAGTGAGCACTTGGGCCAACCATTAGAGGGCCATGAGGATCAACGCCATATAGATGAGTTAGAAAAGGAAAAAACAATTTTAGTGGAACAGGTTGAGATAGGGGAGACCTCAGTGGATAATGGTCATTATTTGTGTTGCAGATAAGATAATATCCTAGAAATGGAGGAGAGAAAACAATCACCCCCTATGGTATTTCAGATATTGGGATTCTATAGTGATGCTTCTTCAGGTGGCTTGCTAGGAGGAAACGGAGTCTCTACTACATTTGATCTATCAGATTTGAGGACAAATCTTTTTGAAGCCTGAGGAGATGATAGGAATCAAAATCTGACAAAACCTATCATTAGGGCAAGAAACAAAAGATTTCAAATCTTGGTAGTGAAGGCCCATTTTAAGCAAATCGACCCAAGAATTATTTGTCTACTAACCTCTTTTCTCTTATTCATGTATTGTATATTCCAACAGGAACACTTGTCATACTTTACAGGGCGATGGACAAACTCACTAAGACTCAACTTGTGGGTTATCTATGGACCGACCTAAATCAGCGATGAGCTGGGCCGACAAATCCTATGGAAGAGCTAGCATAATGAAGACTATTTTTATTTATAATTATTTCTTTGGACTATTTATGTTGTAATCTTTTTTTTAGGACACTTTCACTTGCTTGTAATTGTCTTTTAGGACCGGCCACCCTAAAAGTGGCATAATTGTAATTTTGTGAACTTGTTAACCCTAAAGAGAGCAAGTATAAATACTTGCTTAAGTAGGGTTTTGAGGGGAGAATTTTTCAGAATAGACTTCACATATGACGTGAGAGGGTTAGGGTTTCTTCCTAATTGATTTGCTCTTATCAATTTCAATACCAAGAATTAGAATTGTAGCGAGTGTAACAAGAAGAAATTGTGAGTAATATCAATTCTTGTTTGTTGTGTTTCCTTTTCATCACTAGTGAGTTATATCTAGGGTTGGATTGGATGTTTCTTGGTCAGATTTGATTGCATTTGTAATCAAATTATTATTGCTTAATTGATTGGTTTTTAACATTCAATTTAGCCACACTTGAACTATGGATCATTTTGTGTAAAAAGTGGATCATGGATTTTTCTTGTTGATTTTTGTGTATTATTCACATGGGATTTCAAATGTGTTTGGTGTTGCAATTGAGGATTTCATCATTGTAGTATTGTTCCCTTGAAAATTATAACATTCGACTCATCTTACATCATAAGGGATCATGCAATTTGTTGTCCATTGAACCGGTTTTTTATCTTGTCATTTAGGGGTTGTAAATTGGTTCATTTTCATGTGCTTAATATTGGTTTTAGGCACATCATGGAAGGATTTGATTCTCATCAACTCACTATTGTAAAATTTGAGAACGTTGAATCTTAATGTTCATGGTGATATTGGAGATTTTGAGAGTGATGCACATGAATGAAGAAGGTGTGCAAGTCAAAACACGATGTCTATAGATGAGTAAATTCATGAGTTGACCACTATTATCATTAATCTCACTATTATTGTGTGGTGGTTAGTGGATAATCAAGCTACAAGAGTTGTAGTAGGAGTTAGATGAGCTTGAAATGATGAAGAGCATGTAACCCCACTTAAAATGTGTAAAATGGTGGTGGATTAAGAAGCAATTGAAGTGTAAGAAAGCCTGTGGATTTAGGAGAGGAGTTTGATGAGGTGGCAAGAGATAATTTTGACAATGAGTATGTAGTATATATGTACAAAAACCTAAAGGACTTGAAAATGTGAAGATATAAATGCCCTCCTTCTCAATAAGTAGATACACAGATGATTATTTGGATTGAGAAGACAAAGTTGATAAACTGTTTGATTGCCTTGAGTATGAGGAGGCTGTGAAATTAAGATTGGTAGCCTTAGAGTTTTCTAGGTATGTTGCATTATGGTAGAAAAATCGATTAAATGCTCATAGACAAGTTAGAAAGCATGAGGTTAGGTTACGAATTGAGATGAAGTGGCTTTTAAGGAGAAGATTTGTTCATGAGTTTACCTATAGAAAGTGTTCAAGAAGTTGCAGACCTTTCAATGAGGAGGAATGTGTATTGATGATTGCATGAAGGAGTTTTGATTGTTAACAATACAATGTGAAGTGGAGGAACCCAAGGATAGGACTATCGCATAGTTCATAGCTAGACTAAAGTATGAGATCACCTATATGGTTGAGTTGCAATGCTTAAGTACTTTGGATGATTCAATCAAAATTGTGCAAAGGGTTAAGCGGTAGAGACGCAATGATCCAACTTAAGTACCAATGCTAAAGCTAGCACCTTTGACCCAACCCATGAATTAATGACTTGAAGTAGTAGCTAGACAAGAAGTTGGTGATGTGAAGAAGACCAGTCAACACAAAAGGGCTATTGTACCCCTGTAGAACCTAATAAAGTGGTCGAATAGAGCTTGGGATGGAGGATGAGTGAAATAAAATCCTTTAAATGTTTAAGTTTCAAGTACATTGCTTCCTAGTGTCTGAACCATTAAGCTATGATATTGAAGGGAAAAGGACTGTAGTATGAAGTGGACAACATTGACAAAGATGAAGAAGGAGAAGAGAAGTTTGAGGTAATTAAGAAATCTCTTGTTAAGTATCATAGTGATAAAAGTGTTGTAGTCTATACCAAACAGGGATAGTACTTGAGTATGGTAATAAGGAGAGCTCTGAGTGTGATGCCATTCAAGGAGGAGGAGTAGAGAGGGAATTTATTCCACATAAGATGCAAGGTGAAAGGGCATCTATGTGCTATAATCTTTGATAAGGGAACATGAACCAATGTAGTAACATCATCCTTAGTTAACCAACTCAAGTTGCTGACCATTAGTCATCTCCAACCCTATAAATTGCATTGGTTATATGAAAAGGATGCCTTTCATGTCACATAGCAAGTACATGTACCAACTGCAATTTGAGATAGATACTAAGATGAGGTCCTCTATGTCATCCTACCCATGTGTACTTCCTATATCCTATTGGGTTGACCTTGGATGTTAGACCTACGCATGCTCCATTATGAGTACCTGATGGGTGTCGAATCCAACAAAAATAAAACCTACTCCTAGACAATTATATGATTTGCATATAGTGGTGAGTAGGGTCGAATCCACAGAGATTGGTTAAACTTATTTCTATTCAAGGAGAATAAAAGGGAAAAGGAAAATGGGGGGTTTGGTTTGTGAATCGAATAAAGTTAAAACAAGATAAGAAAGTTGTATATTGATAAAAAGCCTAGCCAAAGGAATCAAGATGGTTTAATTCTAGGAATTGATCATCGATGCAAATGTTCTCTATTCTTGTTCTAGATAAATTGGTTATGGTTATTAACAAGCTCTAACAACCTATCTCTCCTTACTTCCTCGATAACCTCAGACAAGCGCTTTGAATTATTTCTCTTATTGATTAAACAACCCTTAGACAAGCACTTAGGATTTAATCTATCAATAGCATTAAGATCTAGAGAGACTACCAATTCATGCCAGTAGATTATAAGATAACCTATTTAAACATGATCACACACCTCCATAACATGAATTCGATCATCTCTTTTATAACCAAACATGTTATTGCGTCACTAAGACTAGAACAATCAAACAATTACGGATTTAACGTGCTAGTTGACAATATATTAACTCGCTAATTGAGTAGAAGAGCTCTATTCATACCAATCAACAAAATAATAATGACAAAACGATCAGAAGATATATGAATACCCGAAAGCGAAGAATAGAATAAATACAAGTCAATTAGACCTCACAATTCGTGGAGAATTAAACATCTATGACCCTTTGGCTAGAAAAGTAGCTTAGCTACACATGTTCATCAATAAAACAAAAATAAAAAGTAAAAACATAATGAACCCGGTTGCTTGCTTTGCCTCCAAGATGATCCAAGGTTCTTCAAGATCCAAAGATTCAAAAGTTGTCCTAACCCTCTAGGGTTGGCTCTATTTATATTATTAGATGGATAGCATGTGATCTTTTGCTAGCAAGATACGAAAATATCTTTCTTTTTCCAAGTAGATTTCGAGAAGTGAAGATTCGTCTGCCTGGCACGCCCCAACACACGGCCGTGGATCAAGCCGTGCCATCCTCTGTGTATATTCTTCAAGTCTTCATCCACGCCCAGTGTGAACCACGGTTAGACACACGGCCAAATTTCAAGTTGTGCCTTCATCTGTGCATAATCTTCAAGTCTTCATCCGTGTCCAGTGTGCACCACGGTTACACCCACGGCTAGATTTCAAGCCGTGCCTTCATCTGGTTGATGTTCCACACTTTCTTCTCCTTGGTCCTGGCTTCCACCACGACTTCAAGCACGGTTTCTCCCACGGGTTCCACCACGGCCGTGCCTGAAGCCGTGTCTCTCTCTGTTCAAAGTCCTCATTTTCGCCTTCTTGTCCAGTGTGTAACACGGTTTGAACCTTGGCTGTGCCTCAAACCGTGCTTCCTCCGGTGGTGTAATTCCTTGTCTTGATCCAAGTTGTAGATGACTTCTCTAAAATACTTGAATTAGCATCCTTGACTCCATTTAACCTGATTTATCACGATGATAGAATTAAAGTACCATTTCTATAAAATCAATAATAATTTAACACAATTTATACTATAAGGATTGAGTATAAAAGGGCTCTATCAAATTCCCCCACACTTAAACTCTTGCTTGTCCTCAAGCAATTGCATCAAATCAACTGAGAAATCTATCATAGATTATACAAACTTTCTTTTCATCATTCCAAGCATCTATTCATTTGTAATTCATGACTTGTAGTTTTAATGTCTACTACTTCAACCAAACTGGTTTCCTGTGATCAAATTACTATGGGCAAAATTCAATAGCTAATCTAAACAAAACAAACTTTAATCCTCATGTTTAGCAAAAGAATTTTTATTCCAAAAGTAAATACTTAATCCACTAAGGAAAAACACCCAATTAAACTTCATTGGACATTAGCAAACATATAATCCTTGCATCATAAAGTAAAAGCATATAGTATAAGCTCTTTGCTAGATATTTTCCCTTTTATACATCTTTGTTTTATTCAATGAATGTTCACATTCATGTTCTTTTGATTTATTCAAGCATCTATTTTGACGGGTTTTTGCCCGCTTCTTTTCATGAACATTTGCCTTTTTCGCCCTTATCGTTATAGTGAGTTCATTGAGTCGGCAACATCCTGAGCTCATCACTTAAGTGACCGGGTTTTGAGATACCCCTACGGACTCTTCCTCACGCTAACATTCAAGTTTGAATACTCTTAACTCAATTACTTGAATCATTGGAGTAATGGCTATGCTTGATTTTGATTTTTTTTTTTTTCACTAAGTGTTATGATTGCTTTACAAACAACTTCAAAGAGTATACAGTAGCTAATATAACCTAGAAGTAAACTTGTTTATTTTTTACTTAGGGACTCGACTTACTCTTAGACTTCCAATTCTAAAGCTAAATACAAAGTAAATTTGTTTCTTAAAGATTTCACTACTTAATTTTAACCATGTATTCTAATCACAGCAGTGGGTGAGTAAAACATTTGAACAAGTCAATTTCACATTTTGTAGATGCTTATTACAACATTTAGTACAATCTCTAGATTTCATGATAATTTTGAAAAAATTTGGCTTAAAATTGCTTAAGGACAAACATTCAGAGTATAAGTTAGTTCTCTATTCTCTATATTTTATTATCCTCTCCCCCACACTTAGCTTGAACAGTGTCCTCACTGTTCCTAATTCAGCACAATTGAAGAGGAATTAACAACACAAAGGACATTAGAGAATAAGAGAGAGGAAATATTGGTACTTCCCTGGTATTGGAGTGCTCCCTTTAAGCTCTGGAAAGTGTCATCTAATGATATGTATCCTTGCTGTAGCCGATCCAAAGAGTTCAAAACTATACTAAAATCAAAACAAACTAAACTAAAACAAAACAAAACTAAAACAAACCAAAACTAATGCAAAACAAAACTTGTTTTTTTTTTTTTTTTTACATGGGTTGCCTCCCATGAAGCGCCTTTCTTTAACGTCTTTGGCTAGACGTTCCTGGCTAAATATTCGGATAAGGATTTTGATTCTAGCCTTGGTGCCTGTGGTGATGGATTAATAACATCCGCAACAAAAACAAGAGATGGGTTAATAGCATCCGTAACAAAAACAGGAGAGATATCGTTAGGATGTTTCATGGCATCATAAATGTTAAATTTAATCACTTCACCATCAAATTCCATAGTGAGGGTGCCATCATTTACATCGATTTTCGTTTTAGAAGTCTTAAGGAATGGTCGCCCTAATAATATCAGTGATGAAGTATGAGAATCACTATCGTCCATGTCAAGCACATAAAAATCAGCAGGAAAAACCAACCCATTGACTTGAACTAAAACATCCTCTAGAACTCCCTTAGGATAAACATTGGACCTATCAGCAAGTTGAACAATAATACCCGTTTCCTTTAAAGGACCAACATTTAAACATTGATAAACAGACAAAGGCATGACATTGATAGAAGCTCCTAGATCACACATGGCTTTAGCGATTCCAAGACTACCTATTTTGCAAGGAATGGCGAACATACCTGGGTCCTTACATTTAGGAGGAAGCTTCTTCTGAATAATAGCTGAAACATTTTCACTCACACTAATCTTTTCATTACCTTTCAGCTTTCTTTTGTTAGTGCACAAGTCTTTGAGAAATCTAGCATAACGCGGTATTTGCTTAATTGCATCAAGCAAAGGAATATTTACCTCGACTTTGTGAAAAGTTTCCAGAATTGCTTTTTCTTCCGCTTCATTCTTGGATTTCGCTAATCTGGAGGGGAAAGGAGGTGGTATCAATGTGACCTTCGATGGCTCAACTGGAGACTTGCTAATCTGGTTGCCCTGCTGGCTCTGAATCGAAATCTCTTTCTTGGTCTCTTCCTCAAGATTAGACGGATGTCCTTTCTTATTTGGTCCCTGCAATTCTGTTCCACTTCTCAAGGTAATTGCATTAACGCTTTGCTTCGGGTTTGTAATAGTTTGAGAAGGTAACTTACCTTGAGTTTCTAACCTGTTTACCACTGAAGCAAGTTGGCTTACCTGATTCTCCAAGTTTTGAATGCTTTGCTTTGTTTCCTCCTGAAATTGTTTGGTATTCACAGCTAGAGACTTAACAATATCCTCAAGAGACATACCTGAAGTGGAAGGAGCTTGGGGTACGTGGTATGATGGCTTAGGCTGGAATTGTTGGACATGTTGAGGGTTATTGCCATATCGGAAGTTAGGATGATCCCTCCATCCAGGGTTGTAAGTATTTGAATAGGGATCATACTTCCTCTGCGGTTGTCTTGGAAATCCGCCTACAGCATTGGTGTGTTCATGGTTGTCATCTTGCAATGTGGGGCACATGTCGGTCGGATGACTAGGAGCAGCACAAATTCCACAAGCTTTCACCTGTTGGGTATTTCCAAGAGCTAGCTGCTGCACAAGGGAGGTAAGATTAGAAATTTGATGTTTAAGGTTAGACACATTTACCTCATTTACCTTCCTTGAAGACGTATCATGCCTATACCCAAATTGTTGCGAATTGGCAGCCATTGTAGATCAATTCCCTCACTTGACCAGGGGTTTTGTTTACTATGGCGCCTCCACTTGCAGCATCCATCATCTTCCTCTCCATCGGAAGTAGGCCCTCGTAGAAGTATTGGATAAGGAGTTGTTCAGATATCCCATGTTGTGGGCAACTTGCACACAATTGCTTGAACCTCTCCCAATACTCATGAAGTGTCTCGGTGTCCCTCTGTTTTATACCACAAATTTCTCTTCTTATACCAGCGGCTCTGGAGGCGGGGAAGAATTTGTCCAAGAAGAGTCTCACCATATCTGTCCAAGTGGTGATAGAACCTGGAGGCAAATAAAACAACCAATATTTAGCTTTTGTACTTAAAGAAAATGGAAAAGCACGTAGCTTGATTTGATCGTCGGTTATTCCTTGCGGCCTCATACTAGAACACACTATATGGAACTCTTTCAAATGCTTATGAGGATCTTCATTCTCAAGACCATGAAATGTAGGTAGCAGATGTATCAACCTAGATTTCAATTCGAATTCCAAGGCTAGTTCGGGGTAGTGAATACAAAGTGGTTGTTGATTCACATCCGGTGCAGCCAACTCCCTTAAGGTTCTCTCGAGATTTGCCATGTCGTCCTCTTTTTCAGAATCAGACAAGTCCGATACTAAGTTCGGTCTAGTGGATGATCTAGCTTCTTGTCGCAGCCTCTTTAGAGTCTTCTCAATCTCCGGATTATAAGTTAGTTCACCTATCTGAGAAGAACGAGTCATACAAGAATAGAAATAAATTTGACACCAATCCCCGGCAACGGCGCCAAAATTTGATGGGTGTCGAATCCAACAAAAATAAAACCTACTCCTAGATAATTATATGATTTGCATATAGTGGTGAGTAGGGTCGAATCCATAGAGATTGGTTAAACTTATTTCTATTCAAGGAGAATAAAAGGGAAAAGGAAAATGGGGGGTTTGGTTTGTGAATCGAATAAAGTTAAAACAAGATAAGAAAGTTGTATATTGATAAAAAGCCTAGCCAAAGGAATCAAGATGGTTTAATTCTAGGAATTGATCACCGATGCAAATGTTCTCTATTCTTGTTCTAGATAAATTGGTTATGGTTATTAACAAGCTCTAACAACCTATCTCTCCTTACTTCCTCGATAACCTCAGACAAGCGCTTTGAATTATTTCTCTTATTGATTAAACAACCCTTAGACAAGCACTTAGGATTTAATATATCAATAGCATTAAGATCTAGAGAGACTACCAATTCATGCCAGTAGATTATAAGATAACCTATTTAAACATGATCACACACCTCCATAACATGAATTCGATCATCTCTTTTATAACCAAACATGTTATTGCGTCACTAAGACTAGAACAATCAAACAATTACGGATTTGAAGTGCTAGTTGACAATATATTAACTTGCTAATTGAGTAGAAGAGCTCTATTCATACCAATCAACAAAATAATAATGACAAAACGATCAGAAGATATATGAATACCCGAAAGCGAAGAATAGAATAAATACAAGTCAATTAGACCTCACAATTCGTGGAGAATTAAACATTTATGACCCTTTGGCTAGAAAAGTAGCTTAGCTACACATGTTCATCAATAAAACGAAAATAAAAAGTAAAAACATAATGAGCCCGATTGCTTGCTCTGCCTCCAAGATGATCCAAGGTTCTTCAAGATCCAAAGATTCAAAAGTTGTCCTAACCCTCTAGGGTTGGCTCTATTTATATTATTAGATGGATAGCATGTGATCTTTTGCTAGCAAGATACGAAAATATCTTTCCTTTTCCAAGTAGATTTCGAGAAGTGAAGATTCGTCTGCCTGGCACACCCCAACACACGGCCGTGGATCAAGCCGTGCCATCCTCTGTGTATATTCTTCAAGTCTTCATCCACGCCCAGTGTGAACCACGGTTAGACACACGGCCAGATTTCAAGTTGTGCCTTCATCTGTGCATAATCTTCAAGTCTTCATCCGTGTCCAGTGTGCACCACGGTTACACCCACGGCTAGATTTCAAGTCGTGCCTTCATCTGGTTGATGTTCCACACTTTCTTCTCCTTGGTCCTGGCTTCCACCACGGCTTCAAGCACGGTTTCTCCCACGGGTTCCATCACGGCCGTGCCTGAAGCCGTGTCTCTCTCTGTTCAAAGTCCTCATTTTCGCCTTCTTTTCCAGTGTGTAATACGGTTTGAACCTTGGCTGTGCCTCAAACCGTGCTTCCTCCG
This sequence comes from Laguncularia racemosa, assembly GCA_037954665.1. Lineage (NCBI taxonomy): Eukaryota > Viridiplantae > Streptophyta > Magnoliopsida > Myrtales > Combretaceae > Laguncularia > Laguncularia racemosa. The sequence continues at coordinate 97,903 of JBBMOL010000222.1, read as the reverse complement.
GTGGTGTAATTCCTTGTCTTGATCCAAGTTGTAGATGACTTCTCTAAAATACTTGAATTAGCATCCTTGACTCCATTTAACCTGATTTATCACGATGATAGAATTAAAGTACCATTTCCTTATGATTTCTATAAAATCAATAATAATTTAACACAATTTATACTATAAGGATTGAGTATAAAATGGCTCTATCAGTGCCACAATACTTATGCATTCTAAAAGGATGGTAAGAGGGTTGTCTTACATACAATGACACCTAAGGAAGTATAGAAGGCTCAAGTACAAATTATGCAAGCTAGGAGATAGACTCTATTCATGAGTTAAAGGGAGTTAGAGTAGAGCTTGAGCTTAGATGAGCCATTATACCTACATTTTGTTAAATAGTTGTTGAAAGCTACTAATATAGATGAACTATAGGAATAAGTGAAGGGTCTATTGCAGAAACCATTGGACCTATTTTTCTGTGAAGTTGCCAAGTGGTTTACTTCTCTTAAGAGGAATTGAACATAACATTAATTTATAGCTTGAAGAATCTTTGCTAAACTGACCATTATATTACATGAACCTTGAGGAAGCCATAGAACTTAAATGACAAGTAGACGAGTTAATTGCTAAGGAATAACTTAGGGAAATCATAAGCCCTTGTGCTATACCAGCATTGCTAGTATAAAATAAAATAAAATAAAAAAAGATATGGAGAAGGTGCATCAATATCTAAGACTTCAATAGAATCATTATCAAGTATCAACATCCAATTCTAGGCTCGATGACATATTGGACAAGCTACATGGAGCTTGGATCTTCTCCAAAATTAATTTGAAGAGCGGGTACCATCAGATTCAAGTGCCATAGACTATATGAGTGGGTCGACCAATGCATCGAGTACCTTTACGAAACTTACAAATCATGTGTTGCAGGATTTACTTGGTGAGTGTGTAGTGATTTACTTTGGTGATATCCTAGTCTATAGTAAGGATTTTTTTTACCATATTGGTTACAGAATTGTATTTAAATTGTTGAGAATTGAAAATTTGTATGGAAATCCGAAGAAGTGGACATTTTGTCAAGAGATAGAGTTAGGGTAGATGAAGAGAAGGTTAAACCTGTAGTCAATTGGTTAACTCCATAGAGTGTAGCTAAGGTAAGAAGTTTTCATAGACCGACATCATTCTATAGACATTTCATTCAAAACGTTAGCACTATTGTAGCTCCACTAACCAAACTAACCAAGAAGGAAGAAGAATTTAAGTGGATGAAGCAAGCTCATAAAAGTTTTGAAGAGATCAATGAGAGGTTATCACTACCCTAATACTCGCTCTACTTGATTTTGAGAAAGTGTTTGAGTTGGAGAATAATGCATCAGGTGTTAGAATAAGAGCTATGCTAATGCAAAAGCGACAACCATTCGTCTACTTCAATGAAAAGCTTAGTGGTGTTGCACTCAATTACTTAACATATGCCATGGAGTTGTACTCTTTAGTGCAAGCATCTACTGTTAGGCATGGAGTTCTACTCTTTAGTGCAAGCAACCATAAGTCACTTAAGTACTTGCAAGGTCAACAAAAGACATCTTGAAGATAAGCTAAGTGGATTGAATTCTTGGAGTCATTTTTGTATGTGATCAAGTATAAGATTGGGAGTATGAATGTAGTAGCTAGTACCTCATCAAGAAGGCATGTATTGATCACTAAGATGCTAGCCAAGGTTTTAAGCTTCAAAGTGATAATCAAGTAGTACAAACAAGATGACAACTTTAGGCCCATTGTAGCAAAGTGTAGAGTTAGGTTATTTGTTGATAGGTATTTTATGGATACGGGTTACATATATAAAAAGGGACAATTAGGTGTACCAATCAACTTGGTGAGAAAGTTATTGGTCAAAGACACTCATGCAGGAGGATTGGTAGGTCATTTTGGGGAAAAGGGGGCGTATGAACTATTTAAGGAACATTTCTTTTAGCCTAATTTATTAAGAGACATTCACAAAGTACTGGAGAAGTGTGATGCTCGTAAAAGGGCTAAAGGAAAGAAGGAACCCTATGAGGAATACATATTACTGCCCATTCCTAACTAACCATGGACGGACCTGAGTATAGATTTTATTCTAAGCATACCTCGAATGGCTCAAGGACACGATTCTATTATGGTGCTCATAGATCGGTTTAGCAAGATGACTTACTTCTTCTCTTGCCACAAGACTGACAATGCATTATTTGTTGCTAACATTTTTGTGCAGGTGATTGTGAAGTTGCATGACATACCCTACAATATTGTCTCGAATTAGGATCTAATGTTCTTGAGCTTCTTTTGGAGGACATTGTGGAAAAGATTGGGTATTAAGCTAATGTTCAACACATCTTGCTGCCCCTAAATTGATGGCTAAAATGAAGTCATCAACCAAACCTTAAGTGCCCTCCTTTGAGCTACAATTGGTAAGAATCTTATCGATTGGGACTTATGCTAACTTATAGTTGAATTCATCTACAATAGGTCGGCACACAATTCCACTAGTAAGTCTCTATTTGAGGTTGTCTATGGTTGTAACTCGACCCTTCTCATGTGCATGTTATTTACCCTAACTTCAAAGGAGGAAAGCTCTAATGCTGTTAACTAAGCTCTAAAGATTGTGCAGCTACATCAAAAGTTTTCTAAGTAGCTTACAAATCTGTAGCTAGAGAATAAGGGCTAAAAAACTAAGGAAATGAAATTCAACCTTGGAGATTTAGTTTGGATTCACCTTAGTAAGGAAAGGTTTCCTAGCTATAGAGTGAGCAAGCTATCCTTAAAGTAGATAAACCCTCCAAGGCCCTTTAGAAGATTAATAACAAGCGTATGAGCTTGACTTGCAACCTTCAATGTTAGTGACCTATCTATGTGCTAAAAGAACTATAGGAAGATTCCCTTGATTTGAGGACTAATCCTCAACACTTCAAGGGATAATAGGAATTCAATTGCTAGTCTAATTACCTAAGCTAGGATACAAGGACTTCAAAACCTAAAATGGGACTGCTTATTAACCAACCAATTAAGGACAAAGCCATCTTCCTTCATAAGTTTGATTTCCACCATTCCTTGAGTTGTTGCTAATCTCTCACCATTGCCTAAGCCAAGGAGATGCTACATTATTCATCTTATGAATCCAAGGCTACCTAACCCCAAAGTTTAGACAGCTCGGGTTAACCCACTTCAATATCCTCTAACCAATCTTGAGTCTCAACTATTACTCCCCAATTAATTCGTCTCAAACCACTCCCTTATTTGCTTGGTAGAACTCATAATTCAGCGTAATAAAATTTTGTTTCCTTTTGTCAAGAACACAACTAGTGCTTGGATGATATATGTCCCTAACATCTAATAGATACATGAGTTTCCTAAATAATCCTTTTTGTCTTTTTATATTTTTATGTTTTTTTGGCAATATTTTTATGTGAGTTCTTGACCTCTCAAATCAAACACATTTATCAATCCCTTTAATAAGGATTGTAGCGAGTAGTCTTAGAGTTGCTACTTGTGAGTCACATCAAGTAGTGAATCTTGGTTGTATTGTGTTTGTTAGTTAGTCATATCCAGTGAGTAGCTTACGGAACCCAACTAAAATTCCTTTTAAAAACCCATGTTCCCTATTATACCATGGTACCCTAGTGAAACTTAACTTCTAAAAATATATAAAAAAAGTGCCAAATATTGAAGAATTAAATTTATACTTTTCCTTGTAAATATATAAAATATTATAATCGAATTCCCATAAGGAAAACTTCATACATTTTTGCGATGATTGTTTTTACTTTTTGCTCTATAGCCTATCTAATTGGGTTTTCAATTCCGTTTGTGATATTGATATTGCCGCTTTTACTCATGGATTTCTTTTTTCTTTTTAATCCATATTGAGCTTTTTTTCTAATGCAGGATCTTGACGAACTTCCTTTCTTCTTCTTTTTTTTTTATAATTATTGATTATTATTGTTTGATTGTCATTTTTAGTTACCTTTTTTACAATTTATCGCGCTTTTATAGACACGCATATATGCACAAGTAGTTTAATAAGAACACACACATTTTTATCCTTTGAAATTCTTCCGGTTTGTGAATTTGAATACAACCTTTAAGCAGAAATCAGCTTGAAGTCACAGCACCCATCGATTATATGACATTCCAATGACAAATGTGGGAAATTTTCAAAATTTCATGGAACTTCCAAACTAAAGCTTTAGATCCCAAATAGAATCTGGTAAATTATCTAAGATTATTTTTAATGTTTTCACATGGGTACGTACTCAAAATCATTTTCGGAACACTGGTCTTAAAGTAAATACTATTGAAGGAAATGAAGTTACAATTATTGTCGGAGACATGTCACGTAGCTAGAAGTAACTATTTCATTTTCAAAACAGCTCACTCCACTAGTGGTCCATGCCAGGACGATGTAGACGGGTCGATGAACTTGATGGAGAACCCAATTGCAGAATATAGAATACCACGTGGCATAATGAAGAGGTAATTGTATATGTTGTGCAACAATTCAAATGACTTGAAATTTGTAATTGAAGTACTGGTTTTGGATTAGTTATATCTGCAGCCTGTTTAGTCATGTCGGAATGCCCATTTTGGACCGATTTTGTTGTAGATTGGTGCTTACTCTATCAGGAAAAGTTGAAGACTTCTTCATGTATTTAAGCTTAATCTCAAAGTTACATGTCTAACTAGATTTTACAAATATAATAATCATATATTTTTTGCCGCGTATCAACTTATATATTTTACAAATACATCAAGAAATTGTTTAAAAAACTATACTTGTCAAAGCCAGAAATAGTTAGTGCTTGTAAACAAAAATTATTACTTAGATTCATGTTAGTACTATTAACTACTATGTACAAGCAGAAATTTCTCCTATCAAACACAATAAAAAATACTGATATTTCTTAAGCCATAATTTATTAAAGATAATTGAACACAAATAAGAGAGAAAAGGATGGGAAAAAGGAAAAAAAGAAGTAGAAAATTTAAAGAGGGTCCGTGCAAACCTATGAATAAATAAAAATAAAGAATATAAAAGGGGAAAAAAGAAAAAGAAAATGAGTCAGGCGAGATCTACTGTAACGCCTCGAAACCCAAGCTGTGTTACTGCCCACCACATATCCTTATCTCACGAAAACACGTTAAGGCTTTAAATTAACTCTGATATACTTTAACTTGTAACTTCTATAAAAAAAGCATTTCATATATTCCCAAATTCAAAATAATTTTATAAATCATATCAAACATCTAACGTAGCAAAAGTCTTTAAACACCAAAATAACATTCTCAAAAGATGATGTCTATATTAGTTAAATAACATAAATCTCCCAGTCTTAGTCACCATAATAATAATGGTAATATTTGTCTTCCTCTCTTTGTAGCTCACCCAAACCCAAGTTATCTTCTAGGTTCTCATCTCCCTCAACACCTGCATCTAAAAATATTCCTCAATGGGTAAGCTAATGCCTAGTACATTTAACACAAACACACACACATGACAAACATGAACAAGTATCACACACATCATGCAGTACTTAAATACAAACAACCATTTCCTTAATACATTTTCGATTCACAAGCATCAATAGGGTACTCATGACCCCTTTAATACACTTAACACATTGAAGCATGATTTGGTGTTGGGAACTGCCATTACGGGCTCCACACCCATGATCCCTTAATCCTTAAACTTGGTGATGGCAACTGCCACTACGGGCCCTACACCCATATATACTTAAACCTAGTGATGGGAACTACCACTATGGGCCCCATACCTATGTTCACTTAAACCTGGTGATGGGAACTGCCCCTACAGGCCCCACACTCATGTCCACTTAAATATCTTAAACTGACATTCAACCTAGATCATTTTCAGGTACGACTCCACTAAAGACAACGTCACACAAAGATCATTGGGATGCTCCCTAAGGTTCTACCACTACGAGCTCTTAGGCCGAGCCAAGCATATATAACATACAATTTAAACACTTAAGCCAAATTATTCATCTTAACCAATTTCAACACATATACCGCCATGCTCCAAAGGGGGCTTGAAAGTTTCCACTCAAAGCTATCATGTCACATGTGCACCCGTTACATGATAACCGTCTTACAAGTCAAAGATCGTAAGACTCTAACTAATTAATTACATTTATGACTAATCATATTACATATAATCATACAATAAAAATATAACTATAGATTCCATATCCTATGGTCAACCAAGATCGCAGAGAGTCAGAATCACCTACTAACCCGTAAAATGGAATAAAACCCTAAGTCTCACAAATTCAAATTTTACATCAAGGTCCTCAAATGGCATTTCATCTAGATAGTCTACCAATCATAATTCTTACTTTATCATTCTTGGCTTCCAAAAACTCTTGACACTTCGCATCTTACCCCATCCTAAGCTTTTAAGATTTTTATCTACAAAACAGTCTGTGGAGGGGTGAGCTAATAGCCTAGTGAGATAGGAGTGCAATCTCTTAGTGTTGCAACAAACATAAACAATTTCAAGCAAGTTGTCAAAACAAATGCTATGCATGAACAATCATATGAATGTAGCATCTCACGCAATCTTCCGATAACCGATGTGAAGTCTAGGGTTTACACCCCCTCTTGACCTTAGGTTAGGGATTTCGAAGGCACCATCAGTGCCTGGGTCTCATAACCAATTCAACTATTCTTATCTCTTTGATAATTAAAATATCTTTTAACTTTGATATTATAAGCTCAAGTGTTCTCATACACTAAGCGCTCTTGTGCCTCATGCATTGAGCAACACCCTCAAGGATTAATTAGACTTGAAACCACCAAGGTGCAACAATCCCTTAGTCACTTAGTTCGCACTTGGCGAAATAGTAATCCTTTGATTACTTCCGACGAGTTTTGTAGGAGTGATGGCCTTTAATTTCATGCAATGTCTTGTGTAAATGCATGTCCAATTTTAAATTAAGTCCAATCCTTCAATTAATTGATTCGAGGTAATAAAACAATATATAATCACAAATCAATCTACAACTCAATAATAGCATAATATGGCTTAATCTTATCGACCGTTAAATCAACCACTCAGGATTGATTTATAATTCCGATCCCTTGACACCTTTGTGTCATTTCACTTACTATCAAATCAACCACTTGAGATTGATTTACAATTCCCATTCTTTGACACCCCTATGTCATCATACCTCTCAAGTGCTCAATTTTACACATATTTAAGAGTCAAACATATATACAAGTGACAACCATGTCAACATACATTCCATTCATAATGCACTCAATCATTTCATGAAGCAAGGTACATCAACAACATCAATAAGGGAACAATATCCATAAGATCAAGCAAGAGATTGTCAAGCATGGGACTTCTATTCATGATTATAGTAACATGTCTTGCTTTTAGATATTTACATATATACTTATGACAAAAGAGGTTTAAATTAGACTTCCATCTATTCCTTATCATTCCATCTTGTGATGTAAGGACATATAGTTATGGTTTATGGTTGACTATGAGTGCCTTTTTCCCCTAGTCCTATATACCTTATATGACTACAGCTTATGGCCATTCTAAAATCCTATTCTTCTATCTCACTTACTCCTAGCATATATAACTATGATTGTGTGGGTTTAGGTTATTGGCAACTTAACTCCTCCTTCTTGACTAGTGATGTATGCATCTACCTATGGTTTAGGTCGGCTCTTTAGACTCCCTTCTTTCTATCCTCCACTTCCAACAATTCCCTTGCCAATGTTTATTTATATTCTCCTCATCAATCTCTATAATCGGCAACAATGCACATACCATGGCTTCTTCCATTACTTTTACTAGCAAACTGCGCCCATCCACTAAGGAAAAGAGATCTAACACCTATATGCCAATACCTGTCCACATACATGTTGTTTCACCTCCTAAATCATGGGTTTTCGCCCTCCTTCCAATTCCCCAACACACAAGCTCACAAGAATTCCAACATCAATATAATTCCAACTCCCACTCCATTTCCTTTCCTAGTCTGCCCACTCAAGTTGGAGTTCCATCTCCACTTTCCTTGTCTCGCTTACAACATTTACATATATGACATTCCTATGCTTGCTTCCACTTCCTAGTAGTTTTTTTCCATCCTCCAAGCATCACACACATATGTATACTTATTCACAACCGCACAAACACTATTATACCTATGTACATGTTTTGCTCCAGCAGTTACAACTGCATACGCACACACACACAAGTTGGGAAGGAAACACAATAGCACATTTCGCAATTTCTCTTCCAGCCTTCAAGTAACAAACTACGTACACACGCGGCTGAAAGAGAAAGAACAATGCCTAGCAATTTCCCTTATGTCAAGTAACACATACACACATAAGTTGGAACAGAAAGAAATCAGTGAGTCCAGCAGCTCGAGCAATTCATCTTCAGTCACATTACATATATAGTTATGTAGGGCAACCAGCATTTAGACATATGTACATATATATATAGACACAACAGCTAGCAAAAAAAGAAAGAAAGAAAAGAAAAAAAAGAAAAAAACGTCTTAGCCCGTTCCAGTAATTAAATCAGCCAACATTTCACCCGCACACCGCGACTGGAAGGACAGGAGGCACCAACTCATTCACATTTAGCAATTCATAGCTATGTACGTTCATGTATATATACATATATATATATATCCATTGCTGCAGCCTTAAGGAGAAATGGGGGCCATCCAGCACAATCCAGCAAAAATAAAAACACATGCACATGCACTCCGTGGAAAAGGAGGAATGGCGGCCAGCAATCGACATATATATATATGTATGTATAGGTTCATTTACGGCACAGTAAGAACGTCCCCTTTCACATATATACATATACATATTTTTATGCAACAACACAATTTCGCACAAGGTACACATAGGCAGCAATATATACATAATATAACACGTCATGCAGTCCTACTTACCTAGGTCTTATGTTCCCTGGTTTTAGTCGAAGTAGTCTTTGGGTATTTTCAGGTTAAAATTTTCTTCACGTAAAAATTAGGGAAAAATGTGTTATTACATACAATTCATAGTCTAGATCGTCCTATCTAGTGTTTTCTAAATATTATAACTAGTTCTAAGCTAATTACTAATTTTTACACATATTTGATATTTATATCTAACTTCTAGAAACTAACTCTGTTTCGCAAAAAATTAGCCTAGTTGAGTTGCACTCACGTCGATGAACATATTGGTACTCTCAGATCGTCGATTGGAGATCGTATATGTGAGATATGAATTTTTTTTATTCATTTTTCTTTTTCCCTTTTCTTTTTGTTTTCTTCTCGTTCTCTCTTCTCCTCTGTCCCTCTCTTACGTTTCTAGCGTCTTCTCCTCCTTTTATAGCGTTTTTCGTTTTTTTTTTTTTTGCTAACATGCTACCATATTATTTTAATATACATATATATATATATATATGTATATTATATTTTATATTATAATTATTTATATTTTAAGTTTTAATATTTAATTTCATATATACAACGATATTCATAATTTTTATGACTTTGGTATTTTATTACAAAATTTTACATCTAAGCAAATTCGACTATTTCGAACATTAATATTTACTCAAATTTTTCATTTGAAAATCCTAAATCTATGATTTCAATTAATTTCATTATTTAACCCAATATTGTTCGTGCTTTATATTTTGAGGAATTTATTCTTTTAATTTAAATTGGACAAACTAAAATTAGGGCTTGCAATTGCTTTTATTTATTTGTTTATATACCTATATGTAGGTATTTTCAACTTACTTCGTTCCTTAAATTTATTTAGTAATATGTTTCATATAATTTGTAATTTTAAGCTTGTTATCCCTTTCCTCGCATACAATTATTCTCTTCGATTGTTTTCTATGTCTAATTCTCATTATTTGTTATATTTATCAAATTGATTTCACGTTTTTTCTCATTTTTATTTTTTTAAAGCCTATTATTATTTGTCATAAGTTTTTGGTTATATGTAAATTATTAAATTAGTATTAATGTATCACGGTGTTTTAAAATTTTAGTCATAAATTTATCAAAATTTTTAATATTGCAAAATTATCATTCTCGCTACCCTGGTTTAGGAGTATCTATTATTCCTCTTATTTTCTTTAGTTTTGGTATAATTTTTCAAAATTTTTGAGGCATTACACATACTAACTTAAAAAAACACAAAACAACACATAAGTTACACGTTCCTTGAACCCTAGCCTTAAGCACTTTCGATCTTGGACTTAAGCTAAGTTGAAATTTGTTCACATCAACAAGCTCTTCTTAGTTCTTAATCTAAGATCAATATCATTCTCTTATTTCTCTTAATCCTATTTATTAAATTTCTCTAGGACTTTACTAGTTATCTAGGTTGCGTGGAAATTAGTTTTATTTGAAGTTAAATGAATATATAATTACTTTATACTTTATTCAACATAGCTATGTTAGGGACTGTGTTGCTCAACATGAGTTAGAGCACAATCGTGTTAAAGGTCGTGTATCATTCGGTGTAATGTTTAGCTTCAACACGGTTGGAACTCGACCATGTTGGGAGGCCGTGTAACCCTTAACTCAACATGGTCAAAACACAATCATGTTGGGAGGCCGTGTATCTCTCAGTGTAACTTTTGAATTCAACACTGTCAAAACACAATCGTGTTGGTAGGCCATGTTACCCTTGACAATCTCCACGAACTCCTAATCCTTCATTCTAATTTCTCCTAAACCCAATTCTCTCTATTCCTAAGCTTAATTATATCTCTGAAACATGTAATTATAAATAAATTACATGGATTAGATTACTTACTTCAAAAATTCCACAATCATATCCCTGAGCCATTGATTCCCCTTTCACATATCTTCCGAGTACTGATGCGCACACGACACTCATAAATTCTAAATCTAATAACCTAAATTGCAATTTGTATATAATCCCTTACCTTTCATCTTTAGAATTAGGTCACTCTTTTTCCTTTTGTCTTTAGGGTTCCTATTAAGAGTGTCTGTGTAATATACATTTTTTTTATCTTATATAAATAAATAAATAAATATATGTATAAACATAATCAATGGCAATGTTGTAAATAGGACAATGAGACAAGGGCGGTTTTATCTTTTCCTGGTCGAATTATAAAAATAGAATAAACTAGGGTTTCTCCTTTTTCACACTTGGACAACTTACAGTCGTATAGAGAGATAGATGGCAAAAGAACCTTATAAGAAAACCTAAGGTGACTAAAGAGGAGTTAAGTGTTTAATTGAACAAGTAAGGATCTTTATATGAATTTTAAATTATGTTATTGGAATTAGACCTCATGGGTATCGTGTGCGCATTAGGACACGAGATTTGAGAAGGAATGATATGAGAACAGAGAATCAATGACTCAAGGTTGTGATTTGTGGAATTTTTTATGTAAGTACGAAAATCCTTGTAATTTAGATGCAATTACGTATTTTAGAGATTTAATTAAGTTGACGATTAAAGAGGATTGAGTTTTGGAGAATTTGAAGTAAAAGAATTAGGGTTCGTAGAGATTGCCGAGTGTAACACGACCTACCAACACGGTCGTGTCTCGACCATGTTGAACTCGAAAGATACACTGAGAGATGCACGGCCTCCTATCACAATCGTGTTGAATGATGAAGAAGACGACTTCCCAACACGGTCATGTTCCAACTGTATTGAAACCAAATTTTACACCGAAAGATACATAACCCTTAGCACGGTTGTGCTCTAGCTTGTGTTGAGCAACACGATCCCCAACATGGCTTTGTTGAATAAAGTACAACTTAATTATATATTTATTTAACTTCAAATTAAATTAATTTCTACGCACCCTGGATAACTATTAAGGTCTTATAGAGAGACTAAATGAATAGGATTAAGAATTTTAAGAATTAATATTGATCTTAGATTAGGTACTAAGAAGAACTTGTTGTTTGTACAGATTTCCATTTAGATTAAGTCTAAGACCGGGAAGTGCTTAAGGCTAGGATCTAAGCTACGTGTAACTTGTGTGTTGATTTGTGCTTATTAAGTTAGTTTATGTATTGAACTTGATTAAGTTAAATAATTTAGCTTAAGTGTTTAAGTTGTATGCTGTATGTGCTTGGCTCGGCCTCATGGCCCGTAGTAGTAGATCCCTAGGGGGCACCCCAATGATCTTTATATGACGTTGTCCTTAATGGAGTCATGCTTGGAAATGATTTGGGCTGAATGAGGATTGAGTGGTTTAAGTGTACATGGATGTGGGGCCCATAGTGGCAGTTCCCTTCACTAAGTTAAGTGTGTAAGAGTACATGGGTGTAGGGCCCGTAGTGGCAGTTCTCATCACTAGTTTAAGTGTTTAAGTGTGCATAGGTGTGAGGCCCATAGTGGCAGTTCCCATCACTAAGTTTAAGGTTTAAGTGTACATGGGTGTGAGGCCTATAGTGGCAGTTCCCATCACTAAGTTTAAGGTTTAAGTGTACATGGGTGTGAGGCCCATAGTGATGTGCTTAAAACCAAGTCTAAGCATATGCAATCAAACAATACTTAACAACTCCAAAAGTAAAGCCAAAAACTGGATCAATCCTCCTCCAATTGGACGTGAACCCTAAAATTGATTGTGATCCAATTTGCAAAATCAATGAAGATTAATACCAAAATGATGAAGTTGCTCAAATGAATCAAGTACTTAACACAATATCCAATGAGATCCCAATCACTAACACATAAAATGATCGTGAACTCCTTTTCAATAAAGGAACTCCACACAAATAATGAAAGATAAATATAAGGCAATATCAAGATGCAAATCCAATCAAATTGATAACAATATATGAATGGAATTGGACCTTTACTTGGCGCCAAAAATCTGAACAAGAACCACCCTAATCAACACTAGATATGACACACTAGTTATGAAAAGGAAATCAACTTAAGGAATTGATATTACTCACAATTCACTAGGTTGCAAACTCGCCACAATTCCAATTGGATTGAAATTGATAGGAGTCCTATGAAATCTTAGGACAAACCCTAATCTCTCACGAAAATTTGCAATAATGGTAAAGTGTATTCTCTCCCTAAAACCCTACTTAAGCAAGTATTTATACTTGCTCCCTTTAGGGTTAAAATGACTAGAAAATTACAACTATGCCACTAAAGGGTAGCTGGTCCTAAAACATAAAGATACAACCAAATAAAATGTCCCAAAAACATACAAATAAATGGTCCAAAGAAATAAATTACAAGTACAAAAGATAATAATCTTCAAAGAGTCGATTCATCAAGTCAATGTTGATCACAACGGGCCATTGGATGAGAATCTAATGATGTCCCTAATTGACCAACAATGAAGTTCATTTGGCATCTCATGAAGAAAGATCGTTGTACCTGCTAGATTATCATTCAAATGTTTATTAGATAAAGAGAAACATGTATGCATATGAGTGATTTGGATCATCACCTAAATCAAGTTCCTTGTCCATCAAGATCGTCGGGAAGATTCCCATCAAGTAGTAGCAGTTCTCATCACTAAATCATGCTCTAATGTGTTGAGGGAGTCATAAGTACCCTATTGATGCTTGTGGACCTAAATGTATTAAGGAAATAGTTGTTTAAGTTTAAGTATTACATAACATGTGTGACACTTGTTCATGGTTATTCATGTGCCTGTGTTTGTGTTATACGTACTGGGCATTAGCTCACCCTTTAAGGAACTTGTTTTTTAGATGTAGGTGTTGAGGGAGATGAGAACCTAGAAGATGAATTGGGTTTGGGTGAGCCATAGAGAAAGGAAGACAAAGATTGCCATTATTATTATGGTGCTTAAGATTTAGGAGATTATGTTATTTAACTATAATAGACAGTATCTTTAGAGAATGTTCTTTTGGTGTTTAAAGACTTCCGCTGTGTTAGATGTTTGATATAATTTAAGTTATTATTTGAATTTTGAGGATATATGAAATGCTTTTATATAGGAGCTATAGGTTAAAGTATATCAAAGTTTACTTAGAGCCATAACTTATTCTTATGAGATATGGACACGTGGCAGTAGAGTAGCCTAAGATTTGGGGCACGCCAACTTAGGTGGTATCAGAGCCTTAGGTTTTATGATCTTTAGAGACTTAAGTTTGAATCTATAGGGAATAGGTTGATGACCCATATGATTTAAGTTTTGATCTATAGAGTATAGGTTGTTGATCCTGAAGAGGCACTAAGCGATGATCAATAGATATAAGTTTTAAACAATAAAGTCCAAGATATAATCTTTAGAAGAGTTAAGCACTTGATCTGTAAGATAGTGAGACATGAAGAGAGTGGGTAAAATATGGGACTTTTACTTCATTATTTAATTATTTTCTTATATTATTACTCTATTTGCATTCTTCTAACTACTAAGTTATATATATGAGTAGACCCCTGTGTAGTGATATATGTGTATGTATTTACACTACAACATTGAATATGATTGATATTAACTTAAGTAGATTCAGTTGTCTCTTCTTAAACAGAATGCCTCTAAGAAGAATCACCGAATTAAGAGCTGAAAGGGTTGCTAGGCGTGATAACCCCAATGAGGAGGAAGCTTAGAATTTGCAGCCACAAGGGGAAAGAGGTTAGATGACTAAAGAGACAGTTTAGCTACTACATACTATAAACCACCTAGTGGGACTATTGATATAGCAACACCAAGCCCCTAATGTCTTATAGCATAGAAATGTCAATGAACCCATCAGCTTTGATAGGTTCATAAGAGTAGTTAAGGAATTTAACCCCAGAGTGGATGACCCAATCGAAGCTGAAGATTAGGTACAAGAAATTGAGAAGGCATTTGCTACCTTCCAAATACTAGAAGATAGGAAGGTAAATTATGCTGCATTCATGTTGAAGGGAACTGTAGCAAAATGGAAAGCTTCGGTTCCTAGGCTTGTAGGGGAATGCATGAGCTAGGCGGTGTTTAAAGAGCTATTTTATCAAAGATATTTCCCTAGCAGCTCTAGGGAAAAAATGGAGAATGAATACTACAATTGTGAATAGGGGAATCGAACGGTTGACGAGTATAGGTAGAGTTGAATTTCCTCATTTAGTTCCTTCCTGAAAATGTGCGTAATGATAATAGGTCCCGAGCTAGAAGATTCTTGAAAGGCTTGGAATTAGTTCTACAACTTGCAATAGGGGCCTTTCAGCTGAATACATATGCTGAAATGGTGGATAAGGCTAAGTATCTCAAACAGAACAAGAAGATTATAGAAGAACAGAGGAGCCATCAAGCAGAAATAAAACTAGGAAAAAGACTTTCTTCTAATGGAATGGGGTAAGACAGGAGTAAAAAAAATCACATGCTGTAAAGCAGAACACCGAAAACTATAGCCTCTCCTCTTTAGATCAAATAAATGCCTTTAGCACTCACTGCAATAGGCCCAGATGTTAAATGCCCCAAATGTTATGGGCCCCATGAGTTAAGAGAGTGTAGATAGCCATATGGGGCATGTGTCTCTTGTGGGAAGACTTGGCACATTAGCAGACATTGCACTAAAAGGTCAGTTCCACTAATCTTCTATCATGTATGTAACTAGAGGGGACATAAAGCAGTCAACTATCCTTAGGGACAAATCAGGAATCAGACAAGGCTAGTTCAACAAGCAGCTAGATCTCTAGTGAGAGGACACGAAGGTAAACCACAGGTTGGAGGTCCTAGACAAAAAGTTCTTACCAAGGTATTTGCCATTCATCAACAGCAACACTAGGATATCCTAAATGTAGACAACATTGCAGGTATGCTTCCAATACACTCCTATAATGCATAAGTGCTATTTGATACCGGTGCGTCTGTGTCCTATGTGTCTGAGAATTTTGTTTATGCATGTATTTTGGATGTTAAAAGTATGAATGATTGCCAGGCTGTTAGTACTCCTTTAGGAGTAGGAGGAAGAATAAGTAGGGTATGCATAGGAGTGAAAATAGAGATAAATGGTAGGATAATGCCAGCAGGCCTCTGAGTATTGACATTATATTGGGTGTCAATTGGCTATCAAAATATCATGCCACCATTAACTGTCACAACATGGTAATGCAATTTAATATACTAAGGGATGGATATTTTGAATACAAGTTAGAAGTATAGAGACCCATTAAATTGCTTACTTGTTAGATGTGGGGAAAAAGTGTATTGGCAACCATATTTGTTGAAGGCAATGAAGAAGTGAGGATGAAAGAAGTATCGATAGTGAGGGAATTTCTTGATGTGTTTCTAGAAGATCTTCTTAGTTTACCCCCAACCAGGGAAATAAAATTCAACATCAACTTGGTATAGGATACAGTACCCATATCAAAACTAGTATACAAGATGGCACCAATGGAATTGAAAGAATTAAGGAAACAGTTACTAGAGCTACAGGATAACGGTTTTATAAAACCTAGTGTCTCTCCTTGAGGTGCACTAGTCTTGTTTGTGAAGAAGAAGGATGAAAGAACGAGACTTTGTATAGACTATAGGAAGTTAAACAAGGTCATAATTAAGAACAAATATCCTCTTCCCATGATAGATGACCTATTTGACTAGTTGTAAGGAGCTTAGGTGTTCTCTAAAGTAGACTTGGGATTAGGCTACCATTAACTCATAATCGGAGAAGAGGATATCCATAAAATAGCATTCTAGACTAGGTATGGCCACTACGAGTTTCTAGTGATGCCCTTTGGACTAATGAATGCACCAACTGCATTCATGGATTTAATGAATAGAGTATTTAGGGATTTTCTGGATAAGCTTGTAATTGTCTTTATAGACGATATCCTGATATACTCTAAAAGCACTGAAGAGCATGAAGAACATTTGAGACTGGTATTGGGCAGGTTACAAGATGAGAAGTTGTATGCCAAATTTAGTAAATGTGAATTCTAGCTAGAACAAGTAGTTTTCTTGGGTCATGTGGTTAATAAGGATGGGGTATCTGTGGACTAAGAAAAGGTGAGAGCTATAGTAGAGTAGCACAGACTCAAAATAGTTATAGAGGTAAGAAGTTTCCTAGGTTTAGTAGGCTACTATAGGAGATTTGTAGAATGGTTTTCCAAAATAACAACTCCTCTCACCAGATTGACAAAGAAAAATGTGAAATTTAAATGGAATGACGGATGTGAAGCCAGTTTTCAAATGCTTAAAAAGAAGCTAGTATCGATGCCAATTTTGATTTTGCCCAAGAGTGGAGAAGAGTTTATAGTGTATAGCGATGCCTTAGTTCAAAGGTTGGGGTGTATATTGATGTAAGGTGGTCAAGTAATAACTTATGCATCTTGACAATTGAAGCCATATGAAAAGAACTACCCAACTCATGACTTAGAATTAGCAGCTGTAGTGTTAGCTTTGAAGTTATGAAGGCATTACTTATATGGAAAAAGGTGCAAAATCTTCACTGACCATAGAAGCCTGAAGTACATATTTACGCAGAAAGAGTTGAACATAAGACAGAGGAGATGGTTGGAGTTAATCAAAGATTATGATATGGAAATACAATACCATCCAAGAAAAGCCAATGTAGTGGTAGATGCCCTTAGTAGAAAGAAACAAGGCAATGTAGCCACTCTCATCACTTCACAGAAGGAATTATTAGATGACATGAGCAAAATGGAACTAGAAGTTTTAACACAAGAAGTAGGAGTAAAAATGACTACTTTAAGGATTCAGCCAATCATAATGGATAGAATTAAAGCTAGTCAGATGGAAGATAAGGACATTCAAGAGATCAAGAGCAAAATGGAACAAGGCAAGGCATCAAAATTCAACTTAGATGCAGAGAGGACCTTGAGATATGAAACGAGACTATGTGTGCCAAGGGATGCTGAATTGAAGAGGGTGATAATGAAAGAGGCACATTACTCCACCTATACAATATATCCTGGAAGTACTAAAATGTACAAGGACGTGAAGAACTGTTATTGGTGGAAAAACATGAAGAGAGAAATAGCAGAATATGTAGCCAGATACCTCACATGCCAGTAGATCAGAATAGAACATTAAAGACTAGTTAGAGAATTATAGCCTCTTCTAGTACTAGGTGCAAGTGTTAAGGGAAATGAGAACCCAAAAGATGACTTGGGTTTGGGTGAGCCATAGAGACAGGAAGATGAAGATTACCATTATTATTATGGTGATTAAGATTTAGAAGATTGTGTTATTTAACTGTAATAGACAATATCTTTAGAGAATATTGTTTTGGTGTTTAAAGACTTCTGTTGCGTTAGATGTTTGATATAATTTAAGTTATTATTTGAATTTTGAGGATATATGAAATGCTTTTATATAGGAGCTACAGGTTAAAGTGTATCATAGTTGACTCAAAGCCTTAACGTGTTCTTATGAGGTAAGGACATGTAACGGGTAGTTGCGTGGCCCGGGATTCAGGGCGTTACAGTCTCCTCTGGTTTTTGTTTCACTGTTCACAATGTCAAATTAGGTTTTCTAGGTTTATTCAGTATTTATATCCTCCATATGAAAAGACCCATTCGCCCCTTATTTAAATATGTTTTTACGTCCTTAGCCTCAATTCATTATGACAGCATATATACTAAGATAAATTAATAAAATTTTCAGATATTACATTTAAGCTCCACTTCTTCTAGCAATATATATATATATAATTATAATTTCTTATTTTTTATAATGAAACTAACTAATTTTTTTAGGATCTTTGTGTAGGTAAGTGCCATTGATGCCTCTACTGGTGACCCATTATTTGGGGAATTGTGTACGGAATTGTATATCGCCGAGACTATCGCAATAGTAATTTTTAATTTTAATTTAGAGTAGTAATTAATTTTTAAGAGTTTTTTTTTCTTTTTCTTCTTTTTTTGGGGTTTGTTTCCATGAATTTGTGACTAAAATCATCATTCCTATGCATATTCAAACTTTTGTTTTAGAAAAAAATAGAATTTTAGTAATATTCATCATTTATTACGAACTTTTGACCCTTTTCCTTAATAGTCATGTAAAGTAATAAGTTTGATTCTTTCTTATTATAATAGATAAAAATTATTTTTCTTAACATATACATATAAAAATGGCTTTTACATTGATTCTCATAATGAATAGCAACAAGCTGATTTTTCTTGTAATATTAATTAAATTACAAGATAGAGATTTCATTAGTAATAGTATAAATAGCGGATTTTCATTATTTTTCATTGAGAATAATAATTTAAAAAACTGTATTTTTCTTGTAACATTAATTATTTACTGTGAATTTTCGCTACTTTTCTTCAAAATTAGTAAAAAGCTGATTTTTCTTATATATACATATGCATATGTGCATAATGAATTTTGAGTTGTTTTACACAAAACTAAAAAAAAAAAAAAAATCTGATTTTAGAACAATGAATGTTGAGTTATTTTCCCTAAATAAATTGCTCTAAAAAACTAACTCTTATGATTTGGTGGCTAATAGTGGAGCATAGAAAGATGCCTTTTTCGCTAAAATTAACAAAAACCTGATTATTCTTAAATTTAAAATAAACATTGAGAATTTTTAATTTTTGGTAAAATTGAAACATGATTTTTTCGTTAAAATAATTGTAACAGTTACAAGCTATAGGGCTTTTCATATGAATAATGAATGTTTTTTTTCCCCCATAAATTATTAGTTATGAATTTTACGACTTGTCGATTGAGTTGTGACTAGCAATTTGGAGATTTGGATTTCATTTGCAAAACTAGATTAAATTATAAAATATTACGTGTTATAGATAGTTAAATCACAGATAACAAGTTTGAACATTGTTTACTGAGAAGAAAAGATAGGATTTGCTAATATTAGAGTTTTTCTTTCTTTCTTGTTGATGCCTATTAAAATTTTGGAAACAATTTTTTTTAAAATTAACATTACGGGAATAAAATTTAATTTGAAACAAAAAAAAATGTATTTGTGAAAACAAAAGAAAAACCTTTTAGTGAATAAAAATAAGAAAATGAATATTGAAGTGGGAATGAGTGTGTAACCCTATTGTACAATATACCTACTCGTATACTACTAGATTAGATAGGTTTCAAGTGAATATTAAGAGTTATAAGATAGATTTTGGAAACACATCTTTTTCAAGAACTTGCTCTCATAGGGTAAAATATAGGTACAGGATTTTCCTACTTAATACCCATCTTAGATCATGTACTATAAAGTGTATAAGGTATAGGTTCCAAGATACTATATACGTACACTATGAAAAATTATTATATAATATTAATAAATGAATCATTAATTAGTAAAAACAAAAAAAAAGAGTTAAAGCCTATAAGTTCATTATAAACAACTTAATTTATTGTTGCCTCTTTCACTTTAAGTTTTTCATCATTTTCCTTATTCTTCCCCATTTTCCTCTTCAATTTTACGTTTTTGATTCATTCTCCTCATTCTACTACTTGCTAATTAGTAAAATCACATAAACTTAAAATAATGATGTAGGAATTTCCTTTTTTTTTTTAATTTAATAAATTTTGTTACAAGTTACATAAGTTTTGTATATGAATAACTAGTAATATTACGTCTAGATTACTCTTTTAATATTACATAAACTTGAAATTAATATAAAGAAAGAAAAAATTTACAGGTTCCATGGGATACCCTATGTCATTTAAGTTTAACATGATATAAGTTTCAGGATGGTTTTAGGATATTACAAGATATGTTATGGTTTCAAAATTTAGGACTTATACCTTATATAGTAGGGTTTGAGTAAGACCTTCTATACTACCCACCTTATACCTGCTTATCCTTATATGGAAGGCAAAAAGAGCCACTATAAAAGATTCTTTTTAGAGCATTATGGAAAGCTCAATCCCTATACTTCGATGATATTAACACACCATATATATAGATGAGTGGTGTACAAGCCTTAATACATAAAAATATAAATAATAGTTTTTTAAAAAAATACCAATTATCTTTTTTGAGCAATCTCAATTAATGAAAAAAAAAATCTTATATTTTCTCTGGAGTTCTAAAAATAATAAATAAATAAAGTGAAAATAATAAAGTTTTCTACTTACATAGTTACACTATTGGAAGTATCATCCTTAAAATAATATTTTAATTTTATAGCTATTCTAGCTTTAAACTCCTCACAAATCATTGAACTTAAAATTTCATGACTATTTCAAAGGCTAGTGCTTAAAATTAATCCACCACATTCACTTTATCAACATCAATCTTTTCTTGGAATCCTACCAAGTTTGTGCGCTCAACCTCATCAAATATGTATCATAGTTCACATTCAAATTCCGAGGCATCTCAAATGCTTCAATGAATCTTTCAACATGTGTTACCTAATCTACTACCACATCAGACCAACTAGTATTGCCCTCAAAATATCTATTGCACTAAATGAACTCAAGCAGCACACTCCTTTGTAGCCTATTTTCTAGTGGTGCCACATGAACAACCTCTGCTGGTGTTGTTAGTGGTGGTAGTGGGGGTGGTACCTCCTTTATAGCCACTAGTGGTGGTGGGGTTCGAACTAGTGCTACCTACCCACATTTTAGATTCATACTAAACCATTCATTTTGCTTTAGGTTAGTTTTATCCTTGTTCATCAACCTTGGCATCATCATGTTGTGGGGGTCACTCGCTACCCTTATGTTGTCTACAAAATTTCCTCTTTTAGTCAACCTTTAACATAACAATAATTCACCTTGTATGTTAAATTATAGGCTAACATAAATTGGTTAATTGCATATCTTTACAATGAGATTCATTCATAGTTGTGTATTTAGATCGTTATCTTAACAGTATAAAATACAATTCAATATTAAACAAAATAGAACATATTTTTATTGATTTAGTAGCATGGGGTTACACTTAAAGGTGATCACTTCTAGTGAGTGATACTTTACCTATAGAGTCTAAATACATCAAAGGTACATGTAGCAATATAACACAAGAATCCTAAGTATAAAATGATCATCTATGATCCCTAGAAAAAAACTTGGAGCATCTACGATCACAATACAAAATAGTAGTGATAGCCTTAAGGAGAATCAATCTCTTGAATCCATCCACCCCTATGTATTGACACACCTCAAGGAGGACAAGTGCATGTACCAGGTGTTCCAATAGTTGAACTATCTCCTAGCAAGCCATTAAACCTCTCCTTATCCCACTCAAGTGAGTAAACACCCATCAATCTAACAATGGAAGGTGTCCTTAGCGCTCCTACCTCAAACTCTAGCCAATCCTCCAAATCAGCTAAGTTATACCCATTAAAAGTCATGAAATCTAATGGGTTCGACTCAAGTGCAAACTCATCCAAATCCATCATATTATCTCCACCTGTTAATACAATAAGCCCATAAGGAGTCAAATTCAAGCTAGCTAGAGTAAGATTTATATATGTTAGCTCCTCACTAACCATATGCATAGTTGGAGTATCTAAAAAATCAAGTAGTAATGCCCCAACAGGTACCCTAGACGTAATGCTCCACTTTACACTATGCAAAAATTTGAGAATAACCCCTTTGTTATTCAAGGATTTACCACATAGTATATAAGGTGTACTCATATCTATTTATTCTTAATAGGACCTACCATTTCCAAGCAACAACAGAGCAATAAAATTATAATAATTTCACATCACATAACATATTAAGGGACTAACATCCCACAAAATATCAAACGGGTAATAATAGTTACTAGAAGGTATTAACCATCCAAGGAAGTCTAAGTATTTGCTTGAACAAAATACAACTTAGAAATAAAATAGAGAGTCCATATAAATATAAAAGTGATCTCTCATGCCCTTAACTTGATCTTCACTCTTCCTATCATCTTAGTATCAACCTCTAACATAAGCTTGTCAAGCTCTAACTAGAGGGCTTCTACAACAAAGACATACTATAAGAGTGTAAGCTACAACAACTTGGTGAAGTATTCCTAATAATGTACTGTCAAGTATAAATCAGGCAAGTTAATTAAATAAGCATATGAATGCAACAACCTAAATAGTTAACCAAAAACTATATATAGTATAGATTTAATGACTTTGGTTACTAGGGTTAGGAAATAACAAACTACATATCAACTCAAGTTTTAATTACCTCAGGCTAGCCTTACCGATAAGTTAATAAAAAAAGAATTCACTTTGTTGGATATGATAAAAATAGATTAAATCATATATATATATACATATATGTGCCCCACGGAGTGTAGATGTAGATAGCATTGTCAGTCTTATCCACTCCTAAACGATGAATCCTTAAACTTGACCATGATTAAAGGGAAGCATTTTCTAGTACCAAGTAATTTTCAAAGGACGAGATAAGTTTACATATAGAGATATGCCTCCATGTGCCCTCTTCGTATCACCACGTGATATCAACAAACTTCTCTATGCAAATTTTATGGGATATACAATCTATTTCAATTAAGGTCAAGTTTAATTTAAGTCTAATTATTTGGTAACCATTAATTTATACATAGACACTCATAATTCTATATTTCTAGTGCACATATACATCAGTCATGTAGTTATTATATATTAAAGTAACTTAACACTAAATTCACATCAAATCATTCACAAGTGATTCCCGTAATTCCCTAAGCAATCAATTTCAATCATATAAATATGTACACTACAGCTACATACACAATTAAATATAGTAATCGTAATAATACTCACTTAGCCATTGGCTACTAGTTATAATAGCTAGGTCGTAGCTCAGGATCAAGGTCAATATCACTTGATAAAAATAATAAGGATTCATAAGTATAGGCTTAGAGGTATTAAAGTGTATTAACATTTTAGGTAAAATTGCTATAATTATTGGTTTGGAATGTTTTTGCATCTTAGCCATAAATTTTCTATTTTAAGTTTATTTTGTGTGTTCTTATAGTCATTTTGAAGAATTTTTAGTGTACTTTTCATTTTTAGTGTCAATTTGGTCATTTTGGTCATATAGCTTTCTAGAATTGGTTAAGCAATTTCATAGGTCACATTGTTGGGCCTAAATTGTGTCATGACTAACTTAGGGCCTAGAAGTTCCTACTAAAAGCTACCTTAGCACGTGTGCACTCATTACATGATAATCGTCTTACAAGTCAGAGATCGTAAGAATCTAAATAGTTAATTACATTTACGACTAACCATATTACATATAATTATATAATAAAATATAACTATGGATTTCATATCCTACGGTCAACCAAGATCGTAGAAAGTCGATATCCCCTACCAACCAGTAAAATGGAATAAAACTTTAGGTTTTACAAATTTAAACCTTACATTAGGGCCCTAAAATAACATTTTATCTAAAAAGCCTATCAATCAATTTCTTACTTTATCATTTTGGGCTTCCAAAAACTCTTGATACTTGACATCTTATCCTATCCCAAGCTTTTATGATATTTACATGCAAAATAGTATATGGAAGGGTGAGCACTCTACAGCTTAGTGAATGGGAGTGCAATACTCTCAATGCTACTCATGCACAAGCAATTCCAAATCAAGTTATCAATCATATGCTATGCATGAGCAACCATATGAATGCAGCATCTCATGTGGTCTTCTAGTAACCGACGTGAGGTCTAGGGTTTACGCCCCCCCTTGACCTTAGGTTAAGGATTCTAAAGCCACCATCAACGCCCAGGTCTCATTACCCGATTTAATTATCTTATCTCTTTGATATTCATAATATCTTTACTTTAATATGTGATTGATGTGCTCAAATCTAAGTATAAGCACACGAAACCAAATTGAAAGACCAATTACACAATGTCAACCAAACAAGTCCACAAATCTCAAAAATGGTGTGAAGACCAAATTTCCAAGTGACCCTAATTGGCATGGAACAATTGCTCTGATACCAAAAGATGATATTCCTTATTTTGACTAAAGCATATACATACAAACAATTGAATAAACCTCAATTCAAATACGGATCAATAACCCTAGTTTATGGCGTGAACCCTAAAACCTTCATAATCCAATTTGTAGATCAACTAATCTCAACACCAAATAATGTTGTCCTCAATTGGATTAAACACTCAATATAAGAACA
The DNA here is from genome assembly GCA_037954665.1 of Laguncularia racemosa. NCBI lineage: Eukaryota > Viridiplantae > Streptophyta > Magnoliopsida > Myrtales > Combretaceae > Laguncularia > Laguncularia racemosa. The sequence goes on along the minus strand of JBBMOL010000222.1, from coordinate 72,847 downwards.
AATGAAATTACAATGACCAAGGTTACTAAAAGATGTGAATCCCTTATGTAAAGTCTCCATGCAAACTAGCAATCCCATTAGCAATTGAAACTTCACAATGATAATTCAATATAGGAACCAATTCCATTAAATTGAAAATAATATAATGTTACAAATGGATCCTACAATTGACATGAATTAAGAACCAATCCTAATGAACACTAGATATTACAAACTACCATAGAAGAGGAAAACAGCCAAGGAAATTATATGACTCACAATTCCTTTAGTTGCTAGTCGCCACAATTCCTTGAAGAAATTGATAAGTGTTATGAAAATTAGGATGAACCCTAATTCTCACGAAAATTTGGGCAGTAAAAATGTGTTTGTTCTCTCTTTTTTTCTCCTAAACCCTACTTAAGCAAGTATTTATACTTGCTCCCTTTGGGGTTAAAAAGACTAAACAATTACAACTATGCCACTAAAGGGTGGCCGGTCCTAAATCCCCAAAATACAATCAAATAAAATGTCCCAAAAGCTTATAAAATAAATGGTTCAAAGAAAAATAACAAAATACAAAAATAGTCTTCACAAGCCGATTCTTTAGCTCATCTTCGGTTTAAGTTGGTCCATGGATAACCCACAAGCTGAGTCTTAGTGAGTTTGTCCATCGCCTTATAAAGCCCCATAAGTGTGTCTGCTAAGGTACACAATACATAAGTAATAGAAAAGAGGTTAATATATAAATAATTCCAAAATCGATTTGTTTAAAGAGGACCCTCATTGCTAAGATTTGAAATCCTTTGGCTCTTGCCCTAATGATAGTTCTTGTAGGATTTTGATTCCTATCATCTCATCGGGCCTCAAAAAGATTTGTCCTCAAATCTGAAAAATCAAATGCAGTAAAGACTCTATATCCTCCTAGTAAGCCATCTGAAGAAGTATCGTTGTAGAATCCCAATATCTAAAATACCATAGTGGGTGATTGCTTTCTCTCCTCCATTTCTAAGACATATCTCATCTGCAACACATATAATGGTCCATTATCTACTAAGGAATCTCCTGTCTCAACCCGTTCCACTGATATTGTTGCCCTCTTTCCTTATTCACCTGTATGTTTTTTACCCTCATGGCCCTCTAATGGTTTGCTCAACTTCTCATGGCCCACTGAAAGCTCTGAAGGTGGACACAATTGTCTCTGAATAGTTTGTTCCTCTAGTAGTTGGCTCATTTGACTTTAACCCTTAGGATCCTTTGAAGGTTGGCACATTTATGTCTGATAAGTTTTGTGCTCTATAGGTTGGCTCGTGTAACTAAGAGCTTCAAGAACCTCTAAAGGTTGGCATATCTGCTTCTACTTAGTTTGGTCCTCTAAAGGTTTGATCATGTGGCTATGATCCTCAGGAATCTTTGATGGTTGTCTTATCTGTCTTTGCATCTTTTGGACCTCTGATAGCAACATAGGGTTCAATACTATACGTTTACCATCCTATTAGAACATATAAGTATTTCTATACCCATCATGTAATACCATCCTATCATACAACCATGGCCTACCAAGCAATATATGGGATGTACACATAGGAAGAATATCACATTCAAGCTCATCACAGTACTTATCCCCTATACTAAAGGGTACCCTAGCCCTTTAAGTCACATAAAGACTCTCCTGATCATTTAACCAATGTAATGTATAAGGCTTAGGATGCGGGGTTGTTAAAAGTTCCAACTTCGATACTAATGATGCAGCTACAGCATTAGTATAACTATCACCATCAACAATAATTACGCACAAGTTTCCTTGTACCCTATAAGAAGTATGGAACAAATTTTCTCTTTGTCTATCATCAATGGTTGGAGAAGAAGTCAATACTTAATGTACCAAAGTAGTAAAGAATACACATCATTTGACATGGTTGCTAACTAACTTCAACAAGTTAACAACACACTTCACTACACGTACCACAACAACACACCCTCACACACCTACGGTGCACACACAACCAATACAAGAAATACTTATTGTCACTTCAAGTAAAGTCGAGTAAAATAATTGAAACACAAATAAATACTTCCAAGTAGTTAAGAAATTAAATTCAACCAACAAGTGTTTAAGTAATAAGTTTCAATTACTTTCACACTTTAATGTTTGTTTTTGAATTCAAATTCTACTACTCAAAGCTTCCTTTTCTTGCCACGATTTCACACTACAAATAACCACAATGTGCAGCACCTCACCATACACACAAATGTACAATTTCACAACGTCACACACTTCCCTTGCCCACGGTGCAAACACTCACCACCACCACATGCACCACTTGCAATCCCCTTTACTTCAACACACAAAAACATAACGCCACACACACTCACCCTTCACTTAATACACAAATACAACACCACACACACACACCTTTTTACACACGATGTAGCACATACATACACACTCTTCCACACTTGCACTTCTCTACTTTAAATACACTTTCCAAACTGCAAATTACAAACAAGGCAGCTCAATTCAAAATTCAAATGAGTCCAATTATTGCACCCTTTCCACAATTGGCAAGGAGCCATTTTCAAATTCAAATGAACACACAATAACTTCTATTACTTAATGTGTGTTTTGAAAATCAAATAGCTTCCATATATCCACACACTTAATTCTAAAAATGCACACTATACTCCTTCTGTCCAAAAATAACACAAGCAAGAATATACCTCCACTTCTTCACAAATGAGGTAATTTCAAGTTCTGAAATTTGAATCAATAATACACTACTACTCCTCTTCTTTTCACAACAATTATCAACCACAAGGAACTACAACAAGTCTTTCAATTCAACTTCAACAAGTAGCAAATTCAACTCCTCAATCAAGACAATTACGCAACTTCAATTCACAACATACAATTGTGGATCACAAATTGAAGAACCCTAACTGAACATGAAGATCAAGAAATCAACCAACACTACTCCCTTCTCTAAACTTGAGCTCTGATACCAAAAGATAATGTGCCCAAATCTAAGTATAAGCACACAAAACCAAATTGAAAGACCAATTACACAATGTCAATCAAACAAGTCCACAAATCTCAAAAATAACATGAAGACCAAACTTCCAAGTGACCCTATTTGGCATGGAACAATTGCTCCATTACCAAAAGATGATATGCCTTATTTTGACTAAAGCATATAGATACAAACAATTGAATAAACCTCAATTAAAATCCGGATCAATAACCCTACCTTATGGCATAAACCCTAAAACCTTTGTAATCCAATTTGTAGATCAACTAATCTCAACACCAAATAATGTTGTCCTCAATTGGATTAAACACTTAATACAAGAACAAATGAAATTACAATGATCAAGGTTACTAAAAGACATGAATCCCTTGTGTAAAGTCTCCATGCAAACTAGCAATCCTACTAACAATTGAAACTTCACAATGATAATTCAATATAGGAACCAATTCTTCTAAATTGAAAATAATATAATGATACAAATGGATCCTAGAATTGACATGAATTAAGAACCAAAAGAACCAATCCTAATCAACACTAAATATTACACACTACCATGGAAAAGGAAAACAACCAAGGAAATAATATGACTTACAATTCTTTTAGTTGCTACTCGCCACAATTCCTTAAAGAAATTGATAAGAGTCTTATGAAAATTGGGATGAACCCTAATTCTCACAAAAATTTGGGTAGCAAAAATGTGTCTATTCTCTCTTTTTTTCTCCTAAACCCTAATTAAGCAAGTATTTATACTTGCTCTCTTTAGGGTTAAAATGACTAAACAATTACAACTATGGCACTAAAGGGTAGCCGATCCTAAATCCCCAAAATACAATTAAATAAAATGTCCCAAAAGCTTACAAAATAAATGGTTAAAAGAAAAATAACAAAATACAAAAATAGTCTTCACAAGCCAATTCTTTAGCTCATCTTCGGTTTAGGTCGGTCCATAGATAACCCACAAGTTGAGTCTTAGTGAGTTTATCCATCGCCCTATAAAGCCCCATAAGTGTGCTTACTAGGATATACAATACATAAGTAATAGAAAAGAAGTTAATATATAAATAATTCCAAGATCGGTTTGTTCAAAGAGGACCCTCATCGCCAAGATTTGAAATCCTTTGGCTCTTGCCCTAATGATAGGTCTTGTAGGATTTTGATTCCTATCAGTGATGCTCAAGTGTCTATGCACTTAGCGCTCTCATGACCATGGACAGAGCAACACCATCAAGGAACATACCGAACTCGGAACTGGTAAGGCACTTACAATCTCCTAATCCCTTAGTTCGCACATGGTGGTTTAGTAATACCATGATTATTATCGGATGCCCTGTAGTAGTGATGGCCTTCAAACTTTATGCAATGCATGTCCTGTTTAAATTAAGTCACATCCTTTAATTACTTAATTTAGGGCGATGAATCAATATATAACAGCAAGTCAATCCACATAAAGGAAAATAAAATAACCTATTGGCAATTCAAGGGATACCATTCCACTAACAAGCATCAACAATCAATTTAAATCTCACAATCAAACCCATTACGTTTCGCACCCTTAAACCTTTTCCCATTTATGTATACATCCATCTCATATACGAATCCAACACTCATATCTTCATATATTCTAACACATACTCCCTTTCATCAACACATACATACATCAATACACATATATCGGCACCTATATATATACATCATAGAGTCCTACTCACAAACAAAATAGTTGCATCTTATATTCATAGTTACCGCAACAAGAAGAAATCAAGCATTTCTCATCGTGATTTAAGCAAGGAGTAACACATATATAATATACCAAGATCAAACATAATATATCAAAATCAATTACAACATTTTAGCAAATCATGGAGTTTCCCACTCACCCGTTTATAGTCGTCTTAATCTTAATTGTTGTCGAATGGTTCCGACATGTAATCCTTTTACCTAATGATAAGATAAAATGAAATAGGGTAAATGCCTAGAATCTAAGCTGAGTCTTAATTTAGTTAAAGGTATTAAGTAAGGTTTGTTTATATTTTACATATACCTAATTTAGTATTTTAGTGTAATTTCTCCGTTTTGCATTAGTATTTCATAATGTTATAATGACATATCATTTCCACACTCACTCATACACACAATCGTTTCATCAATGGCACGCATGCATTTTTAAGACTTCTTTTTATAACTTGATCACTTGTTCAAGCTACTTGAGCCGTCGTTTCCATACCGATAACATCTCTTCTTTTCCTATTTAATTTTACTTACATATACACTTGTTTCCTTCATAAAATTCCTTATTTTCTTCTCAACTTCACTGCTCCATTCCTTCTTCTCTCGTTTTCCTTATTCTTCTCCTTCTTAGAAATTTCCCAAATTCATCTTTCCTTTACATGAAGCAACTTTGAATCTTTCACTTATCAATTTGTCTCTAATATCTTTCAATTCTTTTTCTTTCTTCAACATTGGATGATGAGATCCATGATGGGACCTAAGCCAGAAGATGGAATGTGGATCCTCTTGAAGTGCCACCTGGACCAATCATAAGAAATCGAGCGAAACGATTCAAGGAAGCACTTAACGGGTTGATAAAGGATGTCCACGAAGCCGAAAAGGATTGGAGCAATCATGAAGCTGGAATGGATTGGAACAACCATGGTAATGCCCTTGCTCTTGTACAAGTCATAATGCATACAGGGTTGAAGAGGGCGCGTGTTTACAAGGTACGGCCATGTAGGAGTCTGGAGGTTACACAGAATCATACAGGGTCATATACAACGTTCAAAGGCACGACCGTGTATGTTGTCAAGATTTCCACAGAAAGATACACGACTAGAAGTACACGGTCGTGTACATTGGCAACATTTCCACAGAAAGATACACGGCTAGAAGTACACGGTCGTGTACTTCTCCAACGCTAGTTGTGTATATTTTCAACACCGGCTTAAGGCCGGCTCCAAGGCTGCCGGCCTTCATGTCTACACCGCCGGCCTACATGTTTGTTTTGTTGATTTTTACGCAACTTATCTAAGTTATGTCGTTTTGGGCTTTATTGTTACGAATTGTAAACCCTAATATAAAGCTCCTAGGGTTAGAATATAGAATATACAACATTGAAAGTTTGAAAACACTTTGAGAGAATTCCTCTCTTGGTTCTTTAAAGAACTAATCTAGAACTTATCGGATTTTATTTCCGTGACGTTCATCCCGACTTATCAATCGGTCTTTCATCCCGATTGTGGCGTCTTCATATTATACCAAAGTTCTTGTCTCGCTTATAAAACAACGGGTCGCGGTTTCCACTTGAGTGTGTTTGGCATCTTAGGTAGCGAATTCCGAACGTATTGGTATTGGGTTTCGTCACACGTTGGCGTGGTTCGTATCGGTTAGGAATCCGAGCAAACCGATCTCGTATCAGTTTGGTATCAGAGCTTAGGTTTGTTAAACATCAGTTCGGTTTGAGGAAGGTAACATCAAAACCCTAACCCCAATCGTCCATATCAATTGTTAGTATTCAATTTCATAGTATTAATTGTTTATTGAAAGTGTAGTACTTACTATTCAATTTTGTTACAAAAAAAAAAAAAAAGAAGAAGAAGAATCACGACACAAAAAAAAGGAGCGTGATCAAGAGCAACAACAAAGACAAAAAAAAAATTCGGAAAGAAAAGAGGAAATTTACAAACCCTAGAGTTGTTTTAAATTCTACGGAAGGGAATTGGTGTAGTTTAGGTTAGTTCCAAGAGAATTGAGAAGAGGAATTGGTGAGTTGCTATCATCATTGCTTATGAGAATACATGAGTGACTGTGTGATATCATCCTTTGAGCGAAACACGTAAGGGAGTGTATCGTGAGGCTTAATTTTATATATATTTGTGTTAGTACTAATCTTTTCTGCAGGAGTTATGTCGAAGCAACATTCTCTTGAAAGTAAGAGGGGAAAGTTTGATGCTAGGTTAGTGATTGAGGCATTGAGGGGTGAGATGAAGAGATTGTTTTAGGAGGGAATGGAACAAATTCATGAGACGGTAGAGTAAAGACTAGAGCAATCTACAAACGTCTTCCAAGGGCGTAAGAGGGAGAGTCGTTCTAGGAGAGTACAAAGGAGTGGAGATGAAATGTCGGGTGATGACTTTAATGAACCTTCTGTCGGGAGTTATAGAGGTTATAGTGGTCGGAATAGAGGAACTAGGGATTGGGAAGATAGAGGAGATAGGAATAGAGAGGATAATCAATTAAGTAGTATAAAGATGAAGATTCCTCCTTTTCAAGGGAAGAATGATCCCGAGGCATTCTTAGAGTGGGAGAAGAAGGTAGAGATGGTGTTTGATTGTCATAACTATAGTGGGAGAAAGAAAGTGAAACTTGCTGCCATTGAATTTTTGGATTATGCCATAGTTTGGAGGGATCAACTAATGTTGAATAGAAGAAGGAATGACGAACCACCTATTGAGACTTGGGAAGAGATGAAAAGGGTGATGAAGAAGCGGTTTGTACCTGCGTATTACTATCGTGAATTGCACAACAAATTGCAAACTCTTAAGCAGGGAAGCCGAAGTGTGGATGAGTATTTCAAGGAGATGGAAGTTACTATGATTAGAGCGAATGTAGAAGAGGATAGAGAGGTTACCATGGCTAGGTTTCTTGCGGGATTGAATAGAGAATTTCAAAATGTTGTTGAATTGCAACATTATGTAGAATTGGAAGATATGGTTCATATGGTTATAAAGGTTGAGAACCAACACAGGAGGAAAGGTAATAGTACTGCACTGTTTCAATAGGGTGCTGGTTCATCCGCCTGGAAGACTAACCAATTGATGAAGGAAGAAAAGCCTTTACCCACCAAACCAAAAGGAAAGCTGAGACAAGCGGGTTCTACTCCTAGTAACCAAGGTAACCCTAATTCTTCTACTTCTAGAAATCATGACATTAGATGTTTTAAATGCCAAGGTAGAGGCTATATTGCTAGTCAATGTCCGAATAGGCGTGTTATGATTTTGCGTGATGATTATGAGTATGAGACTGAGGGGGATAGTGAAGAAGATGATATGCCTTCATTAGAGGATGCTAGTGATGATGAGGAGCCTGCAATAGGGAGGTTAGTGGTAGTAGTGAAGCGAGCTTTGAATGTGCAGGTGAAGGAAGAAGAGGAGGTACAAAGAGAGAATATATTTCATACTAGATGTTATCTAGGAGATCATATTTGCAATTTGATCATTGATGGAGGAAGTTGCACCAATGTGGTGAGTAATTTTATTGTCGAGAGGTTGGGACTCAAGACTATTAAACACCCTAGTCCATATAAATTGCAGTGGTTAAATGATAGTGGTGAGACTAAGGTGAGTAAGTAAGCCTTGATTGGTTTTCGCATTGGTAGGTATGAGGATGAGGTGTTATGTGATGTAGTGCCAATGCAAGCGTGTCATGTGTTGTTGGGGAGACCATGGCAATTTGATAGGAAGGTTGTTCATGATGGCTTTTCTAACAAGTATACGCTTGTTCACAAGGGGAAAAACTTTAATCTTAAACCTTTAACACCTAAACAGGTGTATGAGGATCAGTTGCAGCTACAACAGTCTTTTGCAAAACATAAGGTGAGTGAAAAGCAGAGGGAGAGTGAGAGAGCAAAAGACAATGAGAAAGAAAAGGAATACAAAAGTCAATATCAAAAGGAAAAAGAGAGGAAGGCTGGAAAGAGTGTGAGAGACCAAGTTGAAGGGGGATCAACTTTGGTGGTGAGTGAAAAGGAGAGTGCAGCCTTACAAAAGGAGAGTTGTGTGGCAAGAGCGAGTGTAGTGAGGAGAGCGTTAGTGATGAAGCAACCTATGTTGTTGCTGGTTTTTAAGGAAACATGTCTGAATACTAACGAACTATCTAACTCTTTGCCTAGTGTGGTTGTGTCTATTTTGCAGGACTTTGAAGATGTCTTCCCTGAGGAGATTCCAAAGGGATTACCACCTATTCGTGGTATTGAGCACCAAATTGACCTTGTACTTGGACCATTGATTCCAAACAAGCCAGCTTATAGGAGCAATCCGGAGGAGACCAAGGAACTCCAAAGGCAGGTCGATGAATTAATGGAGCAGGGGTACATGAGGGAAAGCATGAGTCCATGCGCAGTGCCTGTGATTTTGGTGCCTAAGAAGGATGGGTCATGGAGAATGTGTGTTGACTGCCGCGCCATCAACAACATCACGGTAAAGTATCATCATCCCATTCCTCGCTTAGATGACATATTAGATGAGTTATATGGGTCTAGTGTCATTCCTTATGAGCCTTGGATAGATATTTCCATAGATTTTGTGTTAGGATTACCTAGGTCTAGACATGGTCGAGATTCTATTTTTGTAGTTGTGGATAGATTCTCTAAGATGGCACATTTCATTCCTTGTCACAAAACAGATGATGCTTGCAATATTGCTAATTTGTTCTTTAGGGAAGTTATGAGATTACATGGTATGCCTAGAACAATTGTATCAAATAGAGATGCTAAGTTCTTAAGCTACTTCTGGAAGACCTTGTGGGCTAAGTTTGGAACTAAGTTAGTGTTTTCTACTACTTTTCATCCATAGACTGATGGTCAAACTAAGGTAGTAAATTGAACTTTATCTACTTTGTTGAGGGCTGTCATTAAGAAAAACATTAAAAGTTGGGAGGATTGTTTGCTGCATGTTGAATTTGCCTATAATCGTACAATGCATTATGCTACTAAGTTTACTCCTTTTGAAATTGTGTATGGTTTTAATCCACTAACTCCTTTGGATTTATCACCTTTGCCTATTTCTGAGTATGTTAATCTAGATGGCAAGAAGAAAGCAGAATTTGTTAAACAAATCCATGAGAAGGCAAGGCTAAACATTGAGCGAAGAACAAAGCAGTATGTGAAACAAGCTAACAAGGGTCGTCGACAAGCTGTCTTTGAACCTGGAGAGTGGGTTTGGGTTCACATGCGTAAAGAGTGGTTTCCTGTGCAGCGTCGATCTAAACTACTTCCTAGAGGTGATGGACCATTTCAAATCCTTGAGCGCATCAATGATAATGCATACAAGATAGATTTACCCGGTGATTATTAAGTAAGTGCTACATTTAATGTTACTGATTTGAGTCCTTTTGATGCAGGCGATGATTTGAGGACAAATCCTTTTCAAGAGGAGGGGAATGATGAGATCCATGATGGGAGCCAATCCAGAAGATGTAATGTGGATCCTCTTGAAGTGCCACTTGGACCAATCACAAGAAATCGAGCGAAACGATTCAAGGAAGCACTTAACGGGTTGATAAAGGATGTCCACGAAGCCGGAAAGGATTGGAGCAATCATGAAGCTGGAATGGATTAGAACAACCATGGGAATGCCCTTGCTCTTGTACAAGTCACAATGGATATGGGTTGAAGAGGGCGTGTCTTTACAAGGCACGACCGTGTAGGAGTCTGGAGGTTACACAGAATCATACACGGTCCTATACACGGTTCAAAGGCACGGCCGTGTATGTTGTTAAGATTTCCACAGAAAGATACACGACTAGAAGTACACAGTCGTGTACATTGGCAACATTTCCACAGAAAGATACACGGCTAGAAGTACACGGTCGTGTACTTCTCCAACGCCGGTCGTATATATTTTCAACAACGACTCAAGGCCGGCTCCAAGGCCGCCGGCCTTCATGCCTACACGGCCGGCCTACATGTTTGTTTTGTTGATTTTTACGCAACTTATCTAAGTTATGTCGTTTTGGGCTTTATTGTTACGAATTGTAAACCCTAATATAAAGCTCCTAGGGTTAGAATATAGAATATACAACATTGAAAGTTTGAAAATACTTTGAGAGAATTCCTCTCATGGTTCTTTAAAGAACTAATCTAGAACTTATCGGATTTTATTTCCGTAGCGTTCATCCCGACTTATCAATCAGTCTTTCATCCCGATTGTGGCGTCTTCATATTATACCAAGGTTCTTGTCTCGCTTATAGATAATGGGTCGCGGTTTCCACTTCAGTGTGTTTGGCATCTTAGGTAGCGAATTCCGAACGTATTGGTATTGGGTTTTGTCACACGTTGGCGTGGTTCATATCAGTTAAGAATCCGAGCAAACCGATCTCGTATCATTGGACTTCCATTTCCAACATCTACACTTAGCCATTTCCCCATCTCTCATTTCTTTTCTTTTTATTTCCAATGTCACACTAACAGTATCTGCTTCCTTCACGTACATCAAATCCCCCTCTCCTCGAATGTTCACCTCTTTCAATCTTCTTCTTCATCTTGAACATCTAACCTTCTTCCTATGGCCCTCAACTTACCAAATCATTCTTATATTTGTATATGTGCACAACTTCACTTATGCATTAACACACTTACATACTTGCACTTATACATACACTCAACATGTATATACATTTACTCATGTATCATGCACTTCCTCATACCATAGCCATCCCATTTCCAAATCAACTACTTTTGCTATACACGCCTTCCCTCATGCACAACCTCATGCATACAATTACACATCTCAAACACATGCACTGTACACATACTCCACATATATACTTTCATGCATCTTCATGTTTCTCATACAGATATACACATATCTCCACATTCGCACACACATTAACTTGCACATCACACTCCCTTCATCCATGTACATCAATATATACATACATACACACACACACACACACACCTATACTAACACATACACTCACACACACATATATACATTCATGTGCACACACACTCCTCAATACACTCACACATGCAATCACACACATACACATTCACCCATGCACACACATATACTATACACTCCAAACACTCATGCACACACATTCACGCACACACACATATACACATATACTCACGCACACATTTACACCTACACCACACTCCTCACGCACACACACTACGCACATACACAACACATGCACACATACACACCTCATGTACACACACAAACACACTTCAACACCTCCATGCTACACACTAGCACACCCATACACAATTTCACACATCGGATCACCTTCCCATCCCAACACGTACCACAAGATCTCTACTGTTGAGCTTCATTTTCCTCAGTTTTATGTAAAAAAAAATTTAGGTATATTTTCAACAATTTTTCCTTGCTTAAAACACAAGTAAAAATACACTATTATATATTATTCAAACTCAGGATACTCATATTTATAGTATTTCTAACTAATATAGTTAATTTTTAAGCTAAATACTAAAATTTTTACATAATTGACATTAGTACCTAAACTCTGAAAAATAAATCTATTTTGCATAAAATTAGTCTTGTTAAGTTGTACTTGCCTCAAGGAACAAGTTGGCGATCACGGATCGTGAATTAGAGACCATATGCGGAAGTTATGAATTTTTTCTTCAAATTTCCTTTCTCCTCTTTCTCTCACATTTCTCACCTCTCCTCTACTCTCTCTCACGATTTCCACAGGTTTTTGGGAGCTTCTCCTCCTTTTATAGCATTTTGTGTTTTTTTTTTTTCTTACTTCTCCAATTGACCTGCCACCCCGCCCCCACTATTCATATATACATATATATATTTATATATTATATTTTATATTATAATTATTGATATTTTAGGATTTTATTCAATTCTGCACGCATACGATGATATTTATAAATTTTGTAACTTTAGTGTTTTATTACTAAACTTTACGTCTAAGCTAATTTGATTATTCTGAACATAAATATTTACTCGAAATTTTCATTTGAAATTCCTAAATCTATAATTTCAATTAACTTCATTATTTAACCCAATATTGTTCGTAATTTATGTTTCAGGAAATTTATCCTTTTAATTTAAATTGCACAAACTAAAATTAGGGTTTGCAATTGTTTTTATTTATATTTTTATTTATTTATTTATATACCTAGATATAGGTATTTTCTATCTTACTTCATTCCCTAAATTTATTTAGTAATATGTTTCATATAATTTGTAATTCTAAGTTTGTTATCCCTTTCCTCGTATACGATTATTTTTTCCAATTGTTTTAAATGTCATTGTTTGTTATACTTATCAAATGGATCTCACTTCTTCCTCATTTTTCTATTTTACAGCCCATTATCATTTCTCATAAGTTTTTAGTTATTCGTAAATTATTAAAATAATATTAATATATCGCGATGTTTTAAATTTTTTTATCATAAATTTCTCAAAATTTTTAATATTGCAAAATTGACATTTTTGCTACCCCAACCTAAAAGTATTTATTATTTCGCTTATTTTCATTAATTTTTTGTATAATTTTTCAAAAAATTTGCGACATTACAAATTGAGTTCTCATTGTGTTAGGCGTAAAACTTAATAAAATCATTTCTAATTAACCTGTAACTATATTTAGGCTTTCCTTGCGTGTGTAAAGGTTAGAATGTTACTGTACATTCAAAATTTTTAGCCTATTAGTAAGGTGTTACTGTTGTTCCTTTTGGTTTTACTTAATTCCTTCATAAAAGCTTTAATATTGCTATATGACCTAAGAGATTTGATCTAAAATTTTCTTAATCTTTATTTATTATATTTATGAGATGTAAATTAAAAGAAAATTACATTTCTTCCTCCTTCTTTAGGCGTAGGTTTCTACATTTAGGGGGAAATTATGTGCACTTCTCATTCTAACCCATCTTAAGCTTCCTAAATCGATTTCTAATGCCATTTTGAGTTGTGATGTATTTCATGTATTCAAATTGGAAGCACATTAGCTAGCCAATATATTTTGATTGTTTTTATGCCATTTCTAGCTTAATTATTCATATTTTCTTCTAAGCCCTTCTTAATTCCAAATAAGGTCATGTGATAATAAAAAAAATCAAAGTGTAGCACTCTTAAGTCTTTTAATTTTTTGGCTAACTTAATATCATCATCATAAGTCACGTTTTCTTCCATGATTTCCACATCTCCAACTAAAGAAAGTCATCCTAAGCATCAAAATAGGAGTTTGTTCTTACTACGCATAAGTTTATAATCATTTATTACATTTAATAATCTAAACAAGGTTTTTATAAGGATTATTTTTTACAAAAGTAAATTTCAAGCTAAAACCCATTTCTTTTTCAAACCAAAAAAAAAAAAAGGAAAATACAAATGTAATTTGGAAATGAAATGACAATAATCCTAAAGTTGGATTGAGCTCTTAAATCCTTGTTTTTTCTTGAGTGTACTTCAATTCTATGCTCCCAATCCTTGCTCTAAGCTTCACAGCTTCTAGCTCCCTACTCAATTTAGAAAAGTGAATGGTGGAGTTGAAGAGTGGTAGTACATAGAGGATAATGGCGGAGTGCGATGGTGGTTGTATTGGAAGGTTAAGGTGGACTATAGTGGTGCTAGTGGAGTTGGTGTGAGGCTTGAGGGGTTTAATAGTGTAGTTGAAGAAAAGAAAATGAGTAAGGAAGATGTAATAAGTGATTGGCTTGAGGGAGAGAATGAGGGTGTGTGCATGTTCTATTTTTTGTCCCAACATTACTTATGTTACTCTTAATGTACATAGGACAAAAGTGTTAATGGGGTATTATGGTTGACTCTTGCTTAATTTCTCACTATTGGTCAAATCTCCCTTCTATTTTTGACAATTTCTCTTCTAAAGTTAACACTTAACTTAGTCTACCATCCCAACTCTTCCTTGAAACAAGGTGGTCATTGGATTAGAGAAGGATAAAGTCAAATCTCTTCCCTTCCCCAAGCATGGCCAACACATGCTTCATTTATTTCCCATCAATTTATTTCTTTTATTTGTTTGTTAATTAAGTTAGTTTCTAATTGTGTTGTTAGGGTATATTACGGTCGTTTGGTTAGTTTAATTAGTTTGTGACTAAATTAGAAATGATCATGTTTAGTGGTCTTGTTGCATATCATTTAGGAGTCATAGAATATGATTTATTGATTAATTTACATTGATTGGTGTTACCTCATTGTTGAATGTTGTTAATTACACTTACTTACATTAATTAGGTGCTCTTAGTAGTGATTCCCTTTAGATGGAAGTTTTTCCCAATTAAGGGTTTAATTTGGGGCTTTAAAGTGTATTACTTCATTTAGGGCTTTTCATTGTAAATTAAGGTTTTGATTATTTAATTTCGGGTTTTGGAATTGGACTAGGGCTTCAATAGGTCATTTTAAAGCATAGGGTTTTGACTCGATTAAGGTTTCAACTCCGAACTTTAGGCTTTTGTTACATGTGTTAAGTTATGTTAAGGTAACCTCTATGACTAAGGTCAGGTTTTTTATTAGCTTGCCAAATTATCTCTAAGTTATCTTTAGGTGATTGATGTCTTAAATTGAGAATTTTCTAAGGTTTACATATGTAATTATAGATACATATTCATTTAATTCCATTTCTCATATGTTGTGTGAGCTTGTGAAATTTCACAAGGCTTTAGCTTAGTCCATTCGAATAAATGATGGAATTATAGGAGCTTGTCATGGAATAATAAGGGTACATCTAATAAGAAATAGTTAACCCTTAACAAACTAGCTTAGACACATGAATATAACCTATAAAACTAAATCATTATAGATTAATAAGACCTAACAATTAGCAAAAGCTGTTAAACATGACAAAAAGGGAGTTGAACCCTTAGTTCGCACAAGGTGTGTATAAGCTTATATACCTACACATGACTATATGATTTGTTTCATTGAAATGTTAGTTCAAGCCTTAGAATTGAAGATGTATATATAAATGTGCTTATACTCTATAAATAATAAATTATAATGTTAGGTAAACAACTAATATGTTGGTACTAATATAACTTTATGAGATATACAATATAGGTTAAATAACCTATATAAAAGTTACAAGTACTTTTGGCTGTTGAGTAAAATAATTCCCTCTCAAACTACCTATAGGAGTCATGCCTAAGCCCTTTAACCATCCCACTAATTTCCATTATTCCAAAATTAAAAAAATTGAAAATGTAGCAAATGATTTCCCTTATCACATCATGTCAACTCAACCAATATGTTTGCATGCATAGATTAGTCTTCTCCTTCTCAAACTCCCATCACATTATCTAGGAGTAAAAGTAGGCTTTTGAAAATTGTAAAGCAAGGTAACATCCCCACATTAGTTTCCTCATGTTCATAAATATGAAAATTGCACTCATTAAGTACTTCCTTTCAAATTTCATAACTTGTAATTCTTCTTTTTTGGTGATCAACCCTTATAAAGGTAAGGAACTTGAACCCCTTACATACAAGACTCGTTTCTTTAAGTTTTTGTAGAAAAGCATGTCCTTTAGGCGTTATCTATAGTAGAAATTGTGTTAAATGAAACCAATTGTCTGATTATGGTAGAAACTTATATTGTTTTGAAATTTAAGAACATTTCCATTAATCATATCTATTGAAAGCACCAATTATAGTGTCTTAGAATCCATGCATGTCAATTTCTATTAGGTTTTTGGTCATCTCTAATGCTTAGGACAAAGTGTATGTCGATTTTGTTAACTTACAATTCTTAAAATATTGGAAACTTCCATTGACTAAACCTAAGCAATTCGGTTAAGGTATTTAGAAGGCTTATTTAGTATTGTTAATATAAAGAATAAGAGGTTTCAAGTATACTTGTACCCTACAATCATGATTAAGATAAAATTCAACTCAATCCCTAAAGCTAATAAGCATTAAAATAGTGATTTAAGGTAAACTAGAGACTTCCTTATTATAACTTATATAAGTAGCACCCCCATTAATCAAGGAAACCTAATACTGATTCAATCCGCATGTTATTCCATAGGTAAGGGAAGTTTCATTAAGACCAAAAAGCTTCAGGATAGGCTATAAGAGCTCAAAAATCACTATATGACCTTATGTACTATAAGACCCCTATTCAACCAATTAAATAGAAATTCACTAAAAGATACTTTAATTTTTCCTTCAAACTCACAATAATCAAAACTTAAGTGATGGGTATTATAAAATACATATTATTTGTAACATTTATAATAGTATTTTGTTTAATTTTCTCATATTTTAGATGGATATTGCATTTAATTATTCTCTATGTTGATTTTAGAGCTTTGAATTGTAATTTTTAATTAAATAGAAGAAAGATGTGAAATTTGAACCAAAAACATACAAGATACAAGATTAGGAAGCATGATACAATGCATATCATGGCCGTGTCTAAGGGCGTGTTGAACAAATTATGAACAAAGCCTTTTGAAGAAGTTGTGCAAGAGGTTTTGTAAGGGTACACGGTCAAGTACACATTAATGTTGAAGGGCATCTTGAAGGCAATTTTTGGATATTTTCAAGATAGAAGAATACATGGGCATTAGCACAACCATGCCAAGTAGAGATTCTACTTTCCAAATTAATTTTTCAAACTTGGTTTTACTTTTCTAAGGAGCTATTCATCCTGAAGATTTAACTTCCTTTCATGAGAAGTCAAGTTTCCTATTTCCTAGAGATACAATTCTTGCCTATTGCAATAATATTTCCTCAGCTATGAAGATTCTCATTTTTTTACTAGGAAACTATAACTTTCTTATAAGGGAGGCATTGGATTAATATAAAAAGAGTATGAATTTCCAACTATGGGGTGGGGGTTGGGGGGTAGAAATAGAGTTTTAGATTCGTACTAGCATAGTGATAGGATTTATTGTTATCTCTAATTTATTGATTTTTTCTTTATGTACTATTTTTATATTTTTGCTTTTCTTTTCAATATGTTGCTAGCTTAATTTTCTTTTGTACTTAGGCATGATGAATCCTAAAATGAACATATGATTTTCTAATTTATTATTCAATAAAATTATTGCTATTCTTGTGATCCAATTATTTGTACTTTATTGTTTCCAAATTAATATTATTAGCATATTAGTTTCAGGTCTGATTTCTTAAATAAAGATCAAGAGATCCTATATTAGAATAAATCTTGCATAATTGGAAGGAGTTATATGCAATCCTAGAGATAAGGTGATGCAAATCTTCTAGATTAGGGTCAAACCTAATAGTGGAATTCACATAGTGAAAGTAATGCAATTCAAAGGGATTTTAATTAGGAAGAGATTCCAATTTATCAACTTGGAATTAGGAATTAATAAACTTAAGAGAGTTATTAATTCAATATAGGAATTCCTACGGTCTTAGAATATAATAATGGAATTGAATTATAATTAAATAATTACATTAGTAATTATAGAGGAATTCAATATCTAGGTATGCTTTTAATAATTGTTGTTTTACTTATTATTTTTCTACTTACTTCACTTGATTTTACAAACTAGATAATAGGAGAAGGGCTAATACTAATAATCATAGTCCCTATAGGATCAATACTTGATATTAATATCTACTATATTATGGAATCAATAGGTACACTTACCCACAAGTCTGGAGTAGTTGGATAGACCAATATTATTAGGAGAGCCTTTCAACCTTCAATAAGTGTCTTAGTCAACACTAGTAAATAATGAAGGAAAGCTAAAGTAAAAATCGAATTAGGGATAGACATAATGCTTAAAGCCTCCACTCCCGAAATATGTGAACTTCATATTACTAAAGTATAGGGTAGGAAGTGGTAAATTGATGAGAATTAACTCTAAACTTCTTTGCTATTGAATTTTAAATCAAATTATACCAAAACCTTTTGTAAATCTTCCCTTGACAAATCTAAGTAGAAGTAAATTCATGATAAGTATGACTTGGACCAAGGATTTTTGCACCAAACCTATTTAGTACTATGGCACAACCAATATGACTTAGGACCAATAAGTAAACTTTGAGGATAGAAACTAGACAAGATAAGCCTCAAAATGACTATTTACTCACAAAATGTTGACTTAAATTAACTAACTTATGTTCAATCCAAGTTAAAAAAACAAACGGTTGAATGAATAGGATTTCTACTTAGATTTTCCTTTAGAGTAAGGAGTTTCTTTTTTGGTGTTCTAGTTCTACTAACTCAATTATATTATTCTCTAAAAAAAAAAAAAACTAGATTTGGAGGTATATTACCTTGAAGTGGTTGTGACTAAATAAAAAATAAACCTAGTAAAAGAAATAAACCCCAACTTTTCCATACCAATATCACCATATAATAAGCCTTCACTAATGGAATGCTAGTGACTTCAATATACTTAATTAACTTTATAACGACCATATAGGGGGGCTAGTAGATTTTCTTGAAAGTTGACATATTACGTATGCACTTGCAATATGAAAACTACCTAGCAAGTCAAAGATTGCAAAAATTTAATTAAATATTCTTTCCTCACCATAAATGATAATACATATAATTGATTATCATAAAAATATTTATGGAAACTAATATATTAAAATTCACCAAAATCATTGAGAATCGGTATTCCCTATCAAATAGTAAAATTAAGTGATTTCATCATTTAAGAACATTAGTTTGAAAAAGTTTTGAAAATGATGAAGTTAAAAAATAAATAGGCATACAAATTCTTATTTGCTCATCCTATGTTTTCAACTATTTTCTAACTCCATATCTATCCTTCAAGTCTGAGTTTGGAACACTCATCACTTTGATCCTAAGCCATCTTCAACTTTAGAATACCCAGTAAAACAAACTATTAAGGGGTGATCAAAGCCATAGCTTAGTGTGTTAGTCCATTAACATTACCATTTAAGTAAGTTATCAAACATTAATTAGCAAAACATAAAATCTATCAACACAGAAAATGAATGCATGCGTGATGAATGTAAGTAACACACTCATGGGAGTTCAAAACCATGAAAGGGATAGAATTGCGTTATCTATACTTTGATTGACTTTCATACTTACCTACATAGAGCAACTCACCTTACCCAAAAGGTTGTTTGAGGGCAATGCCTTCCAAGTAAACTTGACATTTACCTATTACCATGAACAAAAATGCCACAAGGGCCAATCCAAGTGAATTCCATATCGGGCCATCCACCATCAATCAATTACCAAACAATGCCTCCATAGCCAAATTAGTTGATCCCACACCAAGGCATCTACTTAATTTATTAATAATGCTTGATTAACTTCAAACAAGAGTTATTCCAACTACTTTGCTGATGGGAATCAAATCATGATTCTTACAATGTTGTTCAATATAGGAATCGAAGGTAGATGCCCTTAGGTTGGCCATAAAGGCCGGCAGCATTGATTACCAAAGCCGACGGCTTTGGAACTTACATCTACCATCTAGGCCAACGGCCTTTATTCTAAAGCCAACGGCTTATGTAGGCGAGTCGAATGAAAATTTGTGACTTTTTACATTTTGTTTTCTTTTGCTATATATTTGTTGTTTTGTAAGAATTGGGGGACTTTGAACATTTGAGAAAACACTTTGTGAAGTTTATTCATCAATTTGCTCTTATCAATCCATGGGATTATGGTGAGTGACAGTATTAGATTGTTGTGCATCATATCAACAAATCCATACTAGGACTACTCTCTTGTTGGTGCATCATATCCAATAAGGGTTTAGGGTTTATTTTATGTTATCGTTCGTTATTTGACTATTGGAATTGAATTACTATTGATTATTGCCTCAAAATTGGAATCATTTGATCTAATCATAGTTTTAGGCACATCATCTTTTGGTATTAGAGCTCAAATTGAGATTAGGGGATTGTGTTTATTGGAATTCCTTTGAGAGATTAAGGTTTTGATATTATGGAATTGTGGTACGATTTGGTTGTTATTAAATTGAGATTGTATGTGGACTATCAAATTGGATTGTGTTGTTATTGTGCAATTCAATTAAGGTTATTTGTGGAATTCATATCAATTGAAATTAGGGTTCTTCGTTGTTATTGTTGTGGGTTGTGTGATTTTGTTGTCGTGGGTTATGAATTTCATTGTTGGATTGATTATAGAATCAAGACTGGTTGTAGTTGTTATTGTTTTGTATCCTGGTTAATTGTTACTACACTGGGATTTTGAATTGGAGATTGATCGGAGGTTGAAATTAGGAATTGTGCTAATTGGGGTTATTGTAGTTTGTGATTGAATTAGTGTCGTTGGAGAATTATTGTGGTTTTTATAACTTGTGAATTTTGTACTGAGACTGCAATTCAGTGAAGATGTCGAACAACGGTGTTAATGGGGGAATCGGGAATGAGCCCAACAGTTAGGTAGGAGGAGGAGTATAGGGTCATTATGTTGCAAGTGGAAGAACAATAGAAGAGTAGTTGCAGGACCTAACTACCATTATTGCTAATCTAGCAATATGGGTTAATTAGATGACCTTACCCCAACAACCAGTAGCAAATCCACAAGCACCCCCACCTAAGGTAGCCCTTAATGTTGTGGTTAGGGAAGGAGCAGTGGGAGGAAATAGGGGCAGACAGGTTAGAAGATAGTATCATGCTTACAGAGAGAAAAGGAATGACAATTTTGGGGATGAACTTTATCCTAACCATGAGTTCAGACCACCCGGGGGTCTAGAGTATGTAAATTTGTAAATGTCTTCATTTGCTGGAAATGGACCTATAGAGGATTACCTTGATTGGGAAGATAAGGTAAAAGGACTCTTTGAGTGCTATGAGATTAATGGTCATACGAGAGTTCACCAAGCAATAGTTGAATTTACAAGTTATGCCGCGTTATGGTGGAAGAACCTTGTGGCCAATAGGAGGAGAGATGGTGATGCTGAGATTCATACATGGCAAGAAATGAAAAAGGTGCTGAGGAAGCGGTTTATACCAGAATACTACAAGCAGGAGTTATTCATGCATCTCCAAACATTGAGACAGGGAGGCAAAATAGTGGATGAGTATGTCTAGGAGTTTGAGACACTGAGGATCTGATGTGGGACAGTTGAACCTCCCAAACAAACCATGGCACAGTTTGTGTCTAGGTTGAAATATGAGATAGCATGTATTGTCGAGCTGTAAAGGTATGACACTCTTGATGAGGCCATCCAGTTTGCTTTAAAAATTAAGAGGCAAAGGTGCTCCAATCTATATAGAACATCGAGTAACAAGTATGGATCCACTACTTAGTTATATGGATCAGATAACCAGCAGGTCAAAAAGGGGGAAATTGATAGGATTGTGGAATCAAATGTAACTATTACTGACAAGGAGATGGATAGTTCTGAAAAAGGCAAAGCAGTTATAGGGGTTGATATCCGACAAACAGTACTAGGGTCATCAAGTGGAAAGATTTGTCAAACCCAATGCTTTAAATGCATGGGTTTTGGACACATGGCTGCTTAATGTCCCAACAAAAGGGTGATGACTGCTATGGAGGTAGAAAATGAGGGTGATAAGGAAGATGTACTTGAGCCTATAGATTTATCAGTAGTGCTAAAGGAATACTATGAGGATCCAAACACTAAAGTACATGAGGACAAGGGCAATGATCAATATCTGGCTATTAATGTATTGTGCAAGGTAATGACTACATCTCTAGATATTGAGGCCGTGTAGAGGAAAAACCTATTCCATATTCCCTACAGGGTCCAAGGTAATCTTTGTACCCTTCAATCTAGGGGATTCTTAAAAATGCGTAACAAAAATAGAGGAACCATTAGATTTGAGGACAAATCTTTCATAGGTCCGAGGAGATGATGGGAATCAAATCACAATTCTTACAACATTGTTCAACATGGGAATCAAAGTGCAAGAACTAGAGGTAGACGCCCTTAGGCCAACAGCTTTCAATCTAAATCGGCCATTTAAGGCCAGTAGTGTAGAGATAGGTCGGCCATAAAGGCCAACGACTTAGCCTCCAAAGCCGGCCTTCAAGGCCAATGGCGTTGATTACCAAAGCTGACGGCTTTAGAACTTAAGCCGGTCATCTAAGCTAGCGGCTTATGTAAGCGAGTAGGATGAAAATTTGTGACTTTTCGCATTTGGTTTTCCTTTGCTATATATTTGTTGTTTTGTAAGAATTGGGGGACTTTTGAACATTAGAGAAAACACTTTGTGAAGTTTATTCTTCAATTTACTCTTATCAATCCGTGGGATTGTAGTGATTGATGGTATTGGATTATTGTACGTCATATCAACAAATCCGTACTAGAACTTCTCTCTTGTTGGTGTGTCATATCTGGTAAGGGTTTAGGGTTTAGGATTTATTTTATGTTATCATTCGTTATTTGGCTATTGGAATCGAATTACTATTGACTGTCACCTCAGAATTGGAATCATTTGATCTGATCATAGTTTTAGGCATATCATTTGCCCTCAACAAAGTTAGTATTGATAAAATTACCATCAGTGATACTAAGGTTTTATAAACAGTGACTTCTAAGGTCACATGCCGATTTTTCATAAAATCTTTACGAAAACATTTCGAAAGACTTTAAATGTTTCAAAAAAATTCTAGCAAAATTTGAACACTCTACATTCCTCTCCATGTATCCGTTGGGTCATAGACATATAATAAGTATATCTAGTTATTATAGTTAAGAATTTAATTTTACCTATTAATACTATAATCATATGGATGATAGCATAGAAGGTAATCACTCATTCCATCATACAATTAATAGTAATCAACAAAACATCATATAATTAGTAAGCAACAAGCAAATAGTAGATCATTTGAACTCTCTTAGCTAGGCATGAATAAGGATCATAACAATCCTTAAGTAGAGACTAAGGATCTTTTGAAAAAGCTAAATAATTAGACATAAAAGAAATAAATATAAGAATAACTACTACTAGAATATACTATTCTAATACCCCAACCTTAGCTCCAAATATTATTAAAGTCTTTTAGGGTATTTTTAGTATTAAGACCTTCATTCAGGGTTCAGTCCATTATCAAGGTCCATGCTTAGGTCTTTGTCAAGGAAAGTCCTATTGTCAAATCTTGTCATATAAGGGTAAATAAAGGTCTAAGAATAAGTCTAACAAAGTCTAATACAGTCTAATAGGTCAAAAATAGTTATAAAGAATCATAAGTTCTAAAGTTTTAGGAAAATAGCCTTAATATTCTTTCATTGAACTTTTCTAATTAGTAAAGGTTTGGAAATATATCAAAATATCTAGAAAAAAACAAACATTCTAAAGAAAAAGTGATGGAATGGTCTTGTGAAAATAGGATTCCTTGAGGTAGAATGATCAATAGAACCTACACTTCCGAAAACATGCACTAGTAGTATACTTAAAGGTTAAACTATAAAGATGACTTTGGTAGTTTAAGATTACCTTCTTAATTGAGAATTCCTTCAGAAACCTATAATCATGATCTTAAAACAAAGGAAATAAGTAAGATTAGTAAATTCTTTTAGAAATTTAGTAGAAGTTATACAAAATTCTTAGAAGTTTCTTACTATGATTCTTAGAAAAGTGGTCCTCAATCTTTTTATCAGTTTTAGAGATAAGTGTGAGGCTAAATGAGGGTGTGGTTTTCTTTTTATTAAATGGAAAGTTAGGTGAGATGGATAGGTGGAAAAGGCATGGATGTTCATGAGAAAAAGGAAGAGAAATGGAATAAAAGTTTTACTTAGGTAAATCATGTTTTTCACCTCCTTTTTATAATGTTTTGTTTTATTGTCTTATACATGATGAGAGACCTATTTTCCACACTTAAGAAGAGGGAATTATTGGCTATTCTAAGACAGCAATGATTCCTTAAAATAAGATAGAATAGGTTAGGAAATGATGGCTTAGGATGAAGTAGGATGACCGATTACACATGATAGGATCACATGGAAAGTTTTCACAAGCTTTGGCTAGCCATGTGAATGAATTATTTTTCTGCTATTTCAAGTCCTTTTTCCTAGTTTAGAAAAGATAATTTAGGGTAAATTAGGATAGGTTAGGTTATGATAAGATAAGGTGAACTAAATGGAGATTTGATAGGCCAAATCGGAAGGCATATGCATATGAAGATTTAAGGCATTTGAATTGGTTTTGGCTTGATCTCTTTACATCATTTTAAAGTCATTTTCCTAGGTAAACATGATAAGATTAAGATAGAAGAGGATAGGATGTGACGGGGATAAGATAAGATTGGGTAATATAGTGTAATGATACCAAAATTGGGTTAAAATTACATGTTTGTTTTTTTTTTCCCTTTTTTAAAACCCACCAGTTTATTTCCTTATCTAAGTTTTTTTTCTTAGGTTTGGCATGATGGGGTTTAGTTTGAATAAATTAGATTTTTATGAAAATAGGATGGGATTTTTAATAAAATAAGATAAGGTTTTTTTTTTAAAAATTTTTTTAGAAAAAATTTTAAATAAACCTAAAAGGGGGATAAAATTATTTGGGTTTTTTCTTTTTTTTTAATTTTTTTGGAATTAAGGGGAAAATTTTTAAATTTTTTTTAAAATTTTGGGTTGTGGCAGTAAAATTTTTTGTGGTTGCCCCAAAATTTGAAATTTTTTTTTCTAGGGGTTATGTGGTAAAATTTGAATTTTAATTGTTTTGTTGAATTGGGTTTCACTTAATTGGGGAAAAGGTTTTTAAAATTTGTTTTTTTTAAAAAAATTTTTATTTTTAATTGAGAAAAATTTGGTTTAATGAGAGGGGGGTTTGTGGTTTTTTTTGAGTTTGTTTAAGTGAAAAAATTACTTTTGAAAAAAATTTGAAAAAAGTTTTTTGGGGTTTTAAAAATTTCAAAAGCTTTTATAAGTTATAAGAATTTTTTGAAAATTAAAAAACCCCAAAGAAGTTAATAATAATTTGGGTTGTAGAAAACCCTTAAAATTTAATTGTTTTTTAAAGAAAAAAATTATAAAATTTTAAAAGTCCAAATTGACAACAAAATTCTTTATAAAAATTTGGGGAAAACTGTATAATTTTTTAAGGGGAAGGGAAAAGGGGCAAAATAATTTATTAAAAGTTTAAAATTAGTGTTTAAAAAAAATTTTTAAATTAAATATTTTTTTTTTTTTAAATTTTAAAATGGTTGTTTAATTTTTAAAAGAACCAATTTTTGGGTTTCCCCAAAGCCAAAGCCTTTTTTAAAAATTTAAAAGTTTCTTTTTTAGGAATTTTATTTTTTTAGTTTAAAATTTTTAAAGGGGGAAAAAAATAAGTAAAAAATTTTAAGAAAAAATTTAAAAAAACCAAAACAAGTTAAAATTTTTTTGAAATTTTTTTTTTAATCTTAATTTTTGAGGAAACAAAAAACCAATTTGTTTAAATTTTTTTAAAAAGTTCTAAAGAAAATTATAAAAAAAAGGGGTTAGAAAAACCCTTTTTTTGAGATAAAAAAAAAATTTTTATCAAAGATTTTTTAAATTTTCAGTTTTTACCCACTTTTTTGGGTATTTCTTTAAAAAAATTTCAATTTAAGGGGGGTTTTGGGTTGGGGGCCAAAATTTTAAAAGATAAATTTAAACTTTTCTTTTTTGAAAATTTTTTTGTGATTTTATTTTTGCCCAAAAAAATTTTGTTGAAAAGGGATTTTTTTTTTAGAATGAGAGGAAAAAAGGGATTTAATTTAAAGGTTCTTTATAAAAAAAAATGTTGGGAAAAGGAAAATTTTGAATTTAATCAAAAAAATTTAGAAATTGAGAGGAATAAAACCCCAAAACACAAGACAAATTAAAAAAAAAAAAAATTTTTGGGTGAGGGCCTTTTGAGCAATCGCCCCCAAAAATTTTTTAAAAAATTAACCTTTTCTTTATTCTTGTTTTGGGTTTTTTCCCCAAAGGCCCCCTTTTCATATTTTATAGGAAAAGGCAAAACTCCCTTAATCAGCTTTGGGGTTTTCCATGGACCGACCCGACCGAGAGTTGGGCCCTGAACCTATAGAAACGGCACTTGGAAAATTTTTTTTATTTTTTTTCTTTTTTTTGGGTATTTTGTTGTTTCATTTTGGGAAATTTTTTTTCTTTAATTTTTTTAGGACTAGCCACCCTTTAAAGTGGCAAATTTAATTTTGACCACTTTTCTAACCTGGGTTCAAGTATAAATTTCTTGTTAGAAAGGGTTGAGGAGGCCCAAATTTTTTAAAATTTTTAGGACACTTTCAGTGTGGAAAATTGGGTTCTTTCCTTAGTTCAAAACTTTTTATCAATTTCAAATAAGAATTGGAATTGTGGCGGTGCACGAAGGGGAATTGTGATTTTATCATTCCATCTTTGTTGTATTTCATTTCTTCTTAGGGAGTCTATCTGGGGAGATTTGGTTTTCTTGATAAATTTGTTTTTTTTTTTTTTGGGGAAAAACATCTTTTAAGATTGATTGTTTTTGAGAAATTTAATTGCTCTTATGTTGGGGGTGAATTGGGAAAGGTGGAAAGGGGGGGATTCATGGGTTTTTTAGTTGTCTTTTTTTTCCATTTCACGTTTTAAAATCTTGTTCTTATTTTTGATTAGTGAAAATTCCATTGTGGAAGTTAATTGAATTTTGAATCATTGGATTTTATCGAATTCCATTGGGCACGCAATTTCCTAGTCCTTGGGCCGTTTTGTAAAAGACTTTTGGCTTTTTTCTTTAGTCATTTTATTGTTTGGGGTGGTTTTGAGCACATATCTTTTTATCAGAGTTTGGGTTTGTGAAAGGATTTTTGCAAATGAATTCGAAAATTGGGTTTTTAGAACCCTATTGAAAATTGTTCATAAATTAATTTTTTTTTATTGTTAATTCTACTTTTTATTAGGTTTAAAAATTTGGGGTTTAAAACTCTTGGATTCCTTTTTTGGCTAGAAAAGTGTAGTAAGTTTTAAGAAAAAACCAAGGATTATTAGTTAAATTTAAAGGGTTTTTGTGAATTTATTTTTAAATTTAATGGTTGAGTTTAGATTTGAATTTCCAATTTGAGGTTAGTAAGGAAACAATTTGGGGGAAAATTTCAAAACACACTTAATATTGTTTTTTTGTATTTGAATTTTTAATGCCTTCCATTGTGGGAATTTCAATTTAATGATTCTTTTGATTTGAATTTAAGGTGCCTTTTTTTGTGAGTTATGGTTTAACTTATAGAATGGGAAAAAATTTTTAGGGGAAAATGGATTTGAATTGTTTTCAAAAATTCGAAATTATAGTGTGTTTTTGGAATTTTCAGTTCATTTGGTAAAAAAAAAAAAGGAAATCATTTTGAAAATTTTAAACCCCCTTCAATTAATTTTAGGAATTATTTGGGGATTAATAAGTTTTATTTAATTTGAATTGTTCTTAACTTTTAGGGATTCATTAGTAAAATGAATTTTTAAAAATCTATTTGCCCACCTTTAAAGGGATGGGGGGTTTGTGTTTTTATGGGAAAAAAATTTATATTGGAAGTGTATGTGTTGCATTTTTAAAATAAAAGGGGGTGTGTTTTGTTGGGGCTAAGATAATAGTAAGTGTTTCAAATGGAATTTGGGTTTGTGGTAATATCATCGTGATGTGGTATGTGTGGTGGTTTAAAAGATTTTTCTTGTTCTATACCTGCTAAAATGCCATGTCCCGATTGGCTCATGCCATTTTCAACTCCCCAAATGTAAGCCTAGACTTCGTTATAGCCATGCTAAGGTGAGTGATACTCTAGGATTACATGCTTGATTGTGCTTGGCATGACTAGATGGATCATAACTTAATTTACTCATAATGGAACAAAGTAACTAAGGATAGAAAGGAAAAATGTATGTATTTGGTATTTGTTTAATTTCCATAACACTTTAATAGACAAGGAACAACTATGAGTGTTACTTGTTTAATTGATGTATTTATTTATAATTATTATCTATTGAGTGTCTAACACATTTGGTTGATTTCCCACAAAATGGACTAAGTAAAGGGTGGGCATTATTAATGAACTATCATGCAATGCACACTTGCATTAGAATAAGGCCATCGACACTATGCACCCACCTTAGAGGCCATATAAAGGTGATTCTACATATGAAGTTACCTTATCCCAATTTGTAGAAACTATTGTACATTGAGGAACGCCATCCTTTGATTAGGGCCCAACAATTCAATTAATGGTCACTATCGAATAAGAATAGGCTAAATTGTTGATCAGGCTACCCACTTAGGGATGGGGAGGTTCTATGTAAGCTCTACTATATATGCAAAAGGCTGTTACAAACTAATCACCTATGTGATCGCTGAGTAGGCCTTAATGTAAGTTGATACTAGATCCTGGTTTAGTTAGTTGTTCATGTATAAGCATAGGTGGGTAAGCTCCTATGCTTCACTACGCTTGTTTGCTAACCTATTGGATTAACTCATGGTAACATAGCTTTATGTGCATTATTGAAGTCTGATGGGTGTCGAATCCAACAAAAATAAAAACCTACTCCTAGGCGATGATATGATTTGCGTATAGTAGTGAGTAGGGTCGTATCCACAAGGATTGGTTAAATATATTTCTATTCAAAGAGAGTAAAGAGGAAAAGAAAAATGGGGGGTTTTGTTTGTGAATCAAAATAATATTGAAACAAGATAATAAAAACGAATATTGATAAAAGCCTAGCCAAAGGAATCAAGATAGTTTAATTCTAGGAATTGATCATCGACGCAAATGTTTTCTATTCTTATTTCTAAATAAACTGGTTATGGTTATTAACAAGCTCTAATAACCTATCTCTCCTTACTTCCTCGATAATCAAAACAAGCTCTTTGATTATTTCTCTTATCAATTAGACAACCCTAAACAAGCTATTAGGATTTAATCTATCAATAGCATTAAAAACAAGAGAGACCACCAATTCATACCAGTACATTATAAGATAACCTATTTAAACAAGATCATACATCTCCATAACATGAATTCGATCATCTATTTTATAATCAAACATGTTATTGTGTCACCGAGACTAGAACTATCAAACAATTACGGATTTGACGTGCTAGTTGACAATATATTAACTTGCTAATTGAGTAGAAGAGCTCTAATTCATACCAATCAACAAAGATAATATTGAGAAAACTTCCAGAAAATATATGAATATCCAAAAAAAAAGAATAGATTAAAGACAACTCAGTTAGATCTCACAATTCGTGGAGAATTAAACTTCAATGACCCTTTGGCTAGAAAATTTGCTTAGCTACACATGTTCATCATCAAAACGAAAATTAAAAGTGGAAACATGATAAGCCTCTGTTCCCGGTTTCCTTGCTCTGCCTCCTTCCTTCCTTCTTGTCTCCAAGATGATCCCCCCAGATTATTAACTCCTCTAGGGTTAGTTCTATTTATATTGTTAAGGGAATGGTAGAGGATCTTTTGCTAGCAAGATATGAAAATATCTTTCCTTTTTTATGTAAATCTCGAGAAGTGAATAATCGTCCGCCTGGCACGCCTTATAACACGGCCGTAGGTCCAGCCGTGCCTTCCTCTATGTATAATTCACATATCATCTTCCGTGTCCAGTGTGTGACACGGCTTCAACCACGGCAATATCCTAAGCCGTGTCATCCTCTGATCATTCTTCAACAATTTCTCCTCCTTGTTTAGTATATGGAACGTCTTCCATTTCAACTTCAACCACGTCTTCCACCACAGCCAGATCACGAGTCGTGTCTCTCTCTGTTGATAGTCCACATTTCCACCTTCTTGTGCAGTGTATAGCACGGCTTGCACCATGGCCGTATTACAAACCGTGCCTCCTTCTAGATAGATACACGGTCGTGTACTTCAACCGTGTATTTTCCCATGGATTCTTCAAGACAAATACACGGTCGTGTACTTCAACCGTGTATTTTCCTGTGGCTTCAAAACTAAGTACACAGCCGTGTACTTCAACTACACACCCATGTACTTTCCTCCGGCGGTGTAAATCCTTGCCTTTGATTCAAATTGTAGATGACTTCTCTAATTTACTTAAATTAGCACTCTTGACTCCATTTAACCTGATTTATCACCATAATAAAATTAAGTACCATTTCCTTATGATTTCTATAAAATCAATAATAAATTAACACAATTCATACTATAAAGATTGAGTATAAAATGGCTCTATTAAATTCCCCCACACTTAAATTCTTGCTTGTCCTCAAGCAATTGAATCAAATCAATTGAGAAATCCGTCATAGATTATATGAACTTTCTTTTCATCATTCCAAGCATCTATTCTTTTGTAATTCATGACTTGTAATTTTAATGTCTACTACTTCAACCAAACTGGTTTCATGTGATCAAATTACCATGGACAAAATTTAATAGCTAATCTAAACAAAACAAACTTTAATCCTCATGTTTAGCAAAAGAATTTTTATTCCAAAAGTAAATACTTAATCCACTAAGGAAAAATACTCAATTAAACTTCATTGGATATTATCAAGTATATAATCCTTGCAATATAAAGTAAAAGCATATAGTATCAACTCTTTCCATAGATTTTCTCCCTTTTTATTATAAGTCTTGTTTAATTCAATGAATGCTTACATTCATTGTTCTTTTGATTTAATCAAGCATCTATTTTGACGGGTTTTTGCCCGCTTCTTTTCATGAACTTTTGCCTTTTTCGCCCTTATCGTTATAGTGAGTTCATTGAGTCGGCACATCCCGAGCTCGTCACTCAAGTGACTGGGTTTTGAGATACCCCTATGGACTCTTCCTCACTCCAACATTCAAGTTTAAATAATCTTAACTCAATTATTTGAATTATTGGAGTAATGGCTATGCTTGATTTTTTTCTTTTTTTTTAACAACAACTTCAAAGAGTATACAGTTGCTAATATAACCTAGAAGTAAACTTGTTTATTTTTCACTTAGGGACTCGACTTACTCTTAGACTTCCAATTCTAAAGCTAAATACAAGGTAAATTTGTTTCTTAAAGATTTCACTACTTAATTTCAACCAAGTATTCTAATCACAACAGTGGGTGAGTAAAGCATTTGAACAAGTCAATTTCTCATTTTGTAGATGCTTATTACAACATTTAGTACAATCTCCAGATTTCATGATAATTTTGAAAAAAATTTGGCTTAAAATTACTTAAGGACAAACATTCAAAGTATGAGTCAATTCTCTATTCTCTATATTTTATTATCCTCTCCCCCACACTTAGCTTGAACAGTGTCCTCACTGTTCCTAATTCAGCACAATTAAAAAGGAATCAACACAAGGAACATTAGAGAATAAGAGAAAAGGAATACTGGTACTTCCCTGGTATGAAGTGCAGAGTAATTGGAGTTCTCCCCTTAAGCACTAGAGAGTGTCATCTGATGATATATACCCTTGCTGCAGCTAATCAAAAGAAAAAGAAAAATCAAAAGAAAACTAAAACAAAATAAATTGATATGGGTTGCCTCCCATGAAGCACCTTTCTTTAACGTCTTTGGCTCGACGTTCCTATAATTAATCACAATACTCAGGGTGAGTTAAACTGGTTTCTTCAATATTACATACTTGAAATTCTTCATAAAAAGGTTTCAAGCGATGACCATTGACTTTGAAGTTCTTATCGGTTTCAAGACTTGTGATCTCAACAGCACCATGTGAAAATATGTTAGTGATAACAAAAGGACCAATCCACCGTGATTGTAGTTTTCCAGAAAACAACTTCAATCGAGAATGATAAAGTAGTACTTTTTGACCTACAGAAAAATTCTTTCGGGAAATCATTTGATCATGAAAATTCTTTGTTTTTTCCTTGTAGATTTTAGTACTCTAATAAGCTTCTCCTCGAATTTCCTCAAGTTCTTGTAATTGAAGTTTTCTGTGCTCACCAACTTCATCCATTCGCATGTTACATTGTTTTACAGCCCAGTACGCCCTATGTTCTAGCTCCACAGGGAGGTGACACGGTTTGCCTAATATCAAACGGTAAGGAGACATACCTATAGGGGTCTTGTAAGCTATCCAGTAGGCCCATAATGCATCTTCAAGTCTTGTACTCCAATCCTTCCTGCTTGAATTGACGGTTTTTTCCAAAATAGACTTGATTTCTCGATTTGAAACTTCTGCCAATCCATTGGTTTGAGGGTGGTATGCGGTGGAAGTGCGATGAGTGACCTTGTATTTTTTTAGTAGAGTTTTCACTACTCTATTACAAAAGTGTGTGCCACGATCACTGATAAGAGCCTTTGGTGTCCCGAACCTAGCAAAAATATGAGATTTAACAAAATCCACAACAACTTTAGCATCATTAGTTCGGGTCGCTTTGGCTTCCACCCATTTTGAAACATAATCCACAGCAAAAAGGATGTAAACATTACCGAAAGAAGGAGGAAAAGGACCCATAAAGTCAATACCCCATATATCAAATATTTCACAAGCAGGAATAGGGGTAAGTGGCATTTGGTCTATATGTCTTAAGTTGCCAATTTTTTGACATCGTTCACAAGACTTACAAAACATAAAAGAATCACGAAACAATGTAGGCCAAAACAAACCACATCCTAATACCTTTTGAGCTATCCTCTTAGGGCCAAAATGTCCACCACATGCATATGAGTGACAAAATTGCAAGACAGAAGGAATATCATCTTGAGAAATACACCTTCTAATGATCTGGTCAGCACAATGTTTCCACAAATACGAATCATCCCATACATAGTACTTAGCATCACTTTTAATTTTATCTTTTTGAGCCCTAAACAAATCACTTGGTAGTGTCTTAGTAACCAAATAGTTGACAATATCGGCATACCACAGAATTGTCTTTTGAATAGAAAAGAGATACTCATCTGGGAAATCATCTTGTATTGGTGTTAACCCTTTACTGATAGTTATTCTACTGAGGTGGTTGGCAACTAAGTTTTCAGAGCCTTTCCTATCACGTATTTCCAAATCAAACTCTTGTAATAAAAGTATCCATCGAATAAGTCTTGGTTTTGCCTCCTTCTTCGCGAGTAGGTATTTGAGAGCTGCATGATCAGAGTAAACAATTACCTTAGTACCAAGTAAATATGATCTGAATTTTTTTAATGCAAAAACAACAGCCAAGAGTTCTTTTTCTGTTGTGGAATAGTTGCATTGAGCATTATCCAATGTTCTGGAAGCGTAATAAATGACATGAGAAGCTCTTCCAATTCTTTGGCCAAGAACGGCTCCAACTGCATAATTGCTCGCATCACACATAATTTCAAAGGGAAGTTTCCAGTCAGGTGGTTAGATGATTGGAGCAGAAGTTAACTTATCCCTCAATGTGTCAAAAGCGTGTTTACAAGCCTCATCGAACTCAAATGTCACTTCTTTTTACAGCAATCGACATAGGGGTTGAGTAATTTTCGAAAAATCCTTCATGAAGTGTCGATAGAATCCTGCACTCCCAAGAAAAGAGCGAATTTCCTATACACTTACAGGGTAAGGTAAGGATTTAATCAATTCTACCTTAGCTTTATCGACTTCAAGCCCCTTAGAGGATACAATATGACCTAAAATGAGACTCTGTTCAACCATAAAGTGACATTTTTCATAATTCAACACTAGATTCTTATCTATACATCTTTGAAGCACTTTTGTAAGGTTAGTCAAACATGAATCAAAAGAATTACCATAGACGGTGAAGTCATCCATGAAAACCTCTATGATATTCTCCACATAATTTGAAAATATACTAATAATACACCTTTAGAATGTGGCTGGGGCATTGCAGAGCCCAAAAGGCATCCTTCGATACGCAAAAGTACCGAATGGACAAGTGAAAGTAGTCTTCTCTTGATCTTCCGGTGCCACTGGAATTTGATGAAAACCTGAATAACCATCAAGACAACAATAGTGAGAATGGCCAGCCAAACATTCAAGCATCTGATCAAGAAAAGGAAGAGGGAAGTGATCTTTTCTAGTTGACGCATTTAACTTCCTGTAATCAACACAAACCCTCCATCCATTCTGAACCCAAGTAGGAATTAACTCACCATCAGAGTTTTCAATCACAGTCAAGCTTGTTTTCTTTGGAAAAACTTGAATTGGACTTACCCATTTGCTATCAGAAATTGGATAGATCATACCTGCATCAAGAAGTTTCAAGATCTCTTTCTTAACTACCTCCATCATAGGCGGGTTCAAACGACGCTGAACTTCCCTTGAAGGTTTGCAATTATCTTCCATTAAAATCTTGTGCATGCATGTGGAGGGGCTTAGTCCTTTGATATCGGCTATGGACCATCCAATGGCTTCTTTATACTCTCTTAACACCCGAATCAACTTTTCTTCTTCTAAAGTACTTAGTTTGTTAGAGACTATCATAGCAAGAGTCTCATTTTCTCCTAAGAAGATGTACTTTAGATGTTTGGGTAAGGGTTTTAATTCCAGCTTTGGTGCCTGCACAATAGAGGGAAGAAGTATTGTGTTAGAAGGGGGTAAATTAATGTAGGACACATCATACTTGGTAGGTTTTAATGATTCCAACTCCCAAATCATGTCCTGCAAATCAAAGGATATTACAAGCTTCTCCTTAAGAGTTTTCAATGCATTAATAGTAAGACTCCTATTAAGTACAATTTTCAACTCATCATCGTCTATCAAATCAAATGTAGCCTGTGTTAATGGGTCAATAACATCTACAACAAAAACAGGGGAGATATCACTAGGATATTTCATGGCATCATAAATGCTAAATTTAATCACTTCACCATCAAATTCCATAGTGAGGTTACCGTCATGTACATCAATTTTCGTTCTGGATGTCTTAAGAAATGGTCTCCCTAATAATATCATTGATGAATTACGAGAATCATCATTCTCCATGTCAAGCACATAAAAATCTACAGGGAAAACCAACCCATTAACTTGTACTAAAACATCTTCTAGAACTCCCTCAAGATAAACATTGGACCTATCAGCAAGTTGAACAATAACACTTGTTTCCTTCAAGGGACCAACATTCAAACTTTGATAAACAGACAAAGGCATAACATTGATTGAAGCTCCTAAATCACACATAGCTTTAGCGATTCCAAGATTACCTATTTTACAAGGAATGGTAAACATACCTGGATCCTTACATTTAGGAGGAAGCTTCTTCTGAAGAATAGCTGAAACATTCTCACCCACACTAATCTTTTCATTACCTTTCAGCTTTCTTTTGTTAGTGCACAATTCTTTGAGAAATTTAGCATAACAAGGTACTTGCTTAATTGCATCCAGCAAAGGAATATTTACCTCAACTTTTCGAAAAGTTTCAAGAATCTCTTTTTCTTCAGCTTCATTCTTGGTTTTCGCTAATCTAGAAGGGAAAGGAGGTGCTGTTGTCATTACCTTTAGTGGTTCAACGAGGGATCCTTTGGTCTGGTTGTTCTGCTGGTCCGGAGTTGTAGTCTCTTTCAAAGTCTCTTCCTCAAGATTAGTTCGGTATCTTTTCTCATTTGATTCCTGCAATTTCGTTCCACTTCTCAAGGTAATTGCGTTAGCGCTTTGCTTTGGATTTGTGATAGTCTGAGAGGGTAACTTACCTTGAGTTTCTAACCTGTTTATAGAAGAAGCAAGCTGGCTTACCTGATTTTCCAAGTTGTGAATGCTCTGCTTTGTCTCATCCTAAAATTTTTTTGTATTAACAGCAAGAGATTTAACAATTTCCTCAAGAGACATACCTGAAGTGGAAGGAGCTTGTGGTACTTGGTTTGATGGCTTAGGTTGGAATTGTTGGAAGTTTTGTGGTTTATTGCCATATCTGAAGTTAGGATGATCCCTCCATCCAGGATTATAAGTATTTGAGTAGGGATCATATTTCCTTTGTGGCTATCCTGGGAATCCTTCTACAGCATTGGCATGCTCATGATTGTCATCTTGCAATGAGGACACATGTCGGTGGGATGATTAGGAGCAGCACAAATTCCACAAGCCTTCACCTATTGTGTATTTCCAAGAGCTATCTGCTACACAAGGGAGGTCAAGTTAGAAATTTGATGTTCAAGGTTAGAAACACTTACCTCATTTACCTTCCTTGAAAATGTATCATGCCTATACCCAAATTGTTGCGAATTAGCAGCCATAATGGAGATCAATTCCCTAGCTTGACCAGGGGTTTTATTCACTATGGCGCCTCCACTAGCAGCATCCATCATCTTCCTTTCCATCGGAAGCAGGCCTACATAGAAGTATTGGATGAGAAGTTGTTCAAATATCCCATGTTATGGACAGCTTGCACAAAGTTGCTTGAACCTCTCCCAATACTCATGAAGAGTCTCGGTATCCCTATGTTTGATACCACAAATTTCTCTTCTTATACCAGCAGCTCTAGATGCAGGGAAAAATTTGTCCAAGAAGAGCCTCACCATATCTGTCCAAGTGGTTATTGAACCTGGAGGCAAATAAAACAACCATTCTTTAGCTTTAGTACTTAAAGAAAATGGAAAAGCACGTAACTTGATCTGATCGTCGGTTATTCCTTACGGCCTCATACTAGAACACACTATATGAAACGCTTTTAAATGTTTATGAGGATCTTCATTCTCAAGACCATGAAAGGTGGGTAGCAGATGTATCAACCCAGATTTCAACTCGAATTCAACAGCTAGTTCGAGATAGTGAATACAAAGGGGTTGTTGATTCACATCCGGTGCAGCCAATTCTCTTAATGTTCTTTCGAGATTTGCCATATCGTCTTCTTTTTCAGAATCAATGGATGAATCAGACAAATCCGATGCCAAGTTCAGTCTAGGGGATGATCTAGCTTCTCTTCGCAGCCTCTTAAGAGTCTTCTCAATCTCAGGATTATAAGTGAGTGCACCTGTATGAGAAGAACGAGTCATACAAGAATAGAAATAAATTTGACACCAGTCCCCGGCAACGGCGCCAAAATTTGATGGGTCTCAAATCCAACAAAAATAAAAACCTACTCCTAGACAATGATATGATTTGCGTATAGTAGTGAGTAAGGTCATATCCACAGGGATTGGTTAAATATATTTTTATTCAAAGAGAATAAAGAGGAAAAGAAAAATGGGGGGTTTTGTTTGTGAATCAAAATAATATTGAAACAAGATAATAAAAACAAATATTGATAAAAGCCTAGCCAAAGGAATCAAGAAAGTTTAATTCTAGGAATTGATCATCAATGCAAATGTTTTCTAGTCTTATTTCTAGATAAACTGGTTATGGTTATTAATAAGCTCTAATAACCTATCTCTCCTTACTTCCTCGATAATCAAAACAAGCTCTTTGATTATTTCTCTTATCGATTAGACAACCCTAAACAAGCTCTTAGGATTTAATCTATTAATAGCATTAAAAACAAGAGAGACCACCAATTCATGCTAGTAGATTATAAGATAACCTATTTAAACAAGATCATACATCTCTATAACATGAATTCGATCATCTATTTTCTAATCAAACATGTTATTGTGTCACCGAGACTAGAACTATCAAACAATTACGGATTTGACGTGCTAGTTGACAATATATTAACTTGCTAATTGAGTAGAAGAGCTCTAATTCATACCAATCAACAAAGATAATATTGAGAAAACTTCCAGAAAATATATGAATATCCAAAAACAAAGAATAGATTAAAGACAACTCAGTTAGATCTCACAATTCATGGAGAATTAAACTTCAATGACCCTTTGGCTAGAAAATCTGCTTAGCTACACATGTTCATCATCAAAACGAAAATTAAAAGTGGAAGCATGATAAGCCTCTGTTCCCGGTTTCCTTGCTCTACCTCCTTCCTTCCTTCTTGTCTCCAAGACGATCCCCCCAGATTATTAACTCCTCTAGGGTTAGTCCTATTTATATTGTTAAGGGAATAGCAGAGGATCTTTTGCTAGCAAGATACGAAAATATCTCTCCTTTTTTATGTAAATCTCGAGAAGTGAATAATCGTCCGCCTGGCACGCCTTATAACACGGCCGTAGGTCCAGCCGTACCTTCCTCTGTGTATAATTCACATATCATCTTCCGTGTCCAGTGTGTGATACGGCTTCAACCACGGCAATATCTTAAGTCGTGTCATGCTCTGATCATTCTTCAACAATTTCTCCTCCTTGTTTAGTATATGGCATGTCTTCCATTTCAACTTCAACCACGTCTTCAACCACGGCTTCCACCACGTCTTCCACCATGGCCAGATCACGAGCCGTGTCTCTCTATTGATAGTCCACATTTCCACCTTCTTGTGCTGTGTATAGCATGGCTTGCACCATGGCCGTATTACAAACTGTACCTCCTTCTATACAGATACACGGTCGTGTACTTCGACCGTGTATTTTCCCGTGGATTCTTCAAGATAGATACACGGTCATGTACTTCAACCGTGTATTTTCCTGTGGCTTCAAAACTAAGTACACGGCCGTGTACTTCAACTACACGCACATGTACTTTCCTCCGGCGGTGTAAATCCTTGCCTTTGATTCAAATTGTAGATGACTTCTCTAATTTACTTGAATTAGCACTCTTGACTCCATTTAACCTGATTTATCACCATAATAAAATTAAGTACCATTTCCTTATGATTTCTATAAAATTAATAATAAATTAACACAATTCATACTATAAAGATTGAGTATAAAATGGCTCTATCAAAGTCCTAGAGACAATAGTGGAGGTTTCTTTTGGATTTCGTAGCATGCATGTAATACTATCATGACAAAGGTATTTAGCGGGGCTTAAAACGTTAAGACCAAATAATATACTCTAGTGGAACTATGAGCTCATTATTTTCATTAAACAAAGCTTAGATTGACCATTCTTGACCATTCTGCTTTATTCTAGATACATTCTATATGATAAATGTGATTCGATGTAAACCAATTTTATGGCGAAAATGAGTATGTAAATATAGAATTCTAAATGGGTTAGGATTAGTGGTTTCAAAATTGAAAAGGTGTAAAAGAGCTTAAAATGAAAGAAAAAAAGAATAAGAAAAGGTAAGCTAAGGGCAAAAGGGAGAAAAACCAAAGGAGAAGATTGTTAATAACTTATAGTAAATTTTATTACTTGAATAGCACATGGCTCACCAAGTGCTATTTGGTCATGTCATTACTTTCCTTATTGATATTTAATTACCAACTTTCTTTTTCCACTGAAAGTTTCATTTGGTTGTTGCATTGATGTAAAATTCCTTTGGAAACCCAACATTAATCAATGAAATAGGAAACCTTCTCATGAGAAACGTTGCAAGCAAGATTTGTTTTGGAGAAACTCACTTTAATTACTTTAATTAGATCACGTCATGTCATAGATTCAAGCACTTGTGTTGTTCACCAATACTTACCAAATTAGAATCCATCTTTTATTTATATAGGAGAAC
Organism: Laguncularia racemosa; assembly: GCA_037954665.1. NCBI lineage: Eukaryota > Viridiplantae > Streptophyta > Magnoliopsida > Myrtales > Combretaceae > Laguncularia > Laguncularia racemosa. The sequence continues at coordinate 32,852 of JBBMOL010000222.1, read as the reverse complement.
ATAAACTTCATGGTCCTAATGTTTTATTGAATCACTCCCACATACAATTTTTTTTTTCTATTTTCTTTCAAACCAATCCCCACAAACACCACACCCGCCCTCAAAAAAAAAAAACAAACAAAACAAAAAACTACGTAGAAAAAATATTAAACGATACAAACTTATAAATGTTTTCTCCCTTACTATACAAGTGCAACATTATTAAGCAATTCTATTTTGATTTCCAATTATTTTTCTACTTTATTCTAGTATTATATAATATATATATAGTTTTAGTTGTCATCCCAATAAAATTTTACAATAAGACCAAAATCATAATTGATATCAGGTGGTTTTAGGAAGAGATATATAGAGTATCTTTGTTAAAGTTTCAATCGGTAACTCTAGTTAAGATTCAAAAAGTCTTACCAACTAGTCTTAAATTTCGAAATCATATTCAAAGTGGCTTATGCATGCTTTCTAGCTCTATATCTTTTGTTCCCATTTCATTGAGATGTGACTAAAGAAGACCAATTATGCAACACATTCTATTACATTCAAATCTAAAAGGATCCAATTCCATTGCCATTCATACGCAAAGAGAATCCCATAAGTTTCCTTAATTGGAGACATTAGTACTAACTTTTAAGACAACTCCTTTTCAATATATTAGTTAAAGCTTGCATGGTAAGAAATAGCAACATAAATGACTTTACTTGTCCTCCTCATTCAAATGTAGCACCATCCAACATCCTCGCTTCACTTTCAATTTCATTTTCAAACTTCCATACCCTAGCACATTAAGGACCACACCATAACTTTGATGTGCATATGTCCAAAACTCTTCAAAATAAAATTGAACAAAATATTACGTTGCCTTCAACTTAGTTGCTAAGTTCAAAGATAAGGTAAACAATTCTTAAACTAAGCTTCTTTAGTTATATCTTATCATACATCACGATATATTAACTTTCTTATGCCATATCTTATGATTTAAGATCATACTGTAATACCTGAAAGATTTCAATTATTTATTTATTTATGTAATATAGGTATTATCATAAAGAGCTAAGCACGAGAATGGAACTTTATAAAATTTCGAGGGGCAATTTGGTCATTTTACACGGAGAATATAAATACTCCAAGTTAACCTAGAGAGCCTCCTTTATCATTCTGAGCAGTGAAACAGAGCTGTAGAGGACAGATGCTCCATACAAGAAACCCTAGGACAATGATAGGAAAAAGAAGTGAATCAATTCTAAGAACTTGAGGTAAAGATTCTACAAGAATTTCAAATTAGGATTAATGGAATTCAGAATTTATGTGTATCACTTATTCATACAGAATACGAAGTTTAAGTAAGGACGATAGGAGAACGAGAATCAACAACTCGAGATTTGCGATTCGTGGAAATTGAAGTAAGTAATCTAATCCATGTAATTTATTCATAATTACATGTTTAGAGACTTAATTGAGCTTAAGAATATCTAGGATTGAGTTTTGGAGAAATTGAAGTAAAAGAATTAGGATTCATAGAGATTACCGAAGGTAGCACAGCCTCCCAACATGGTCGTGTTTCAACCGTATTGAAATGGAAAGGTGCACTAAGAGATATACGGCCTTCAACACAGTCATGTTTCGACCATGTTGAGTCAAGGATAACACGTCCTCCTAACACGGTCATGTTCCAACTGTGTTGAAACCAAGTTTTACACCAAAAGATACATGACCCCTAACACAGTTGTGTTTTAGCACGTGTTGAGCAACACAATCCCCAACATGACCGTGTTGAATAAAGTATCACATAATTATATATTCATTTAACTTCAAATTAAACTAATTTCCACACAACCTAGATAATTAGTAAGGCCTTAGAGAGATTAAAGGAATAAGATTAAGAAAATTAAGAATGATATTGATCTTAAATTGAATACTAAGAAGAGCATGTTAATGTGTATAGATTTCCAATTAGATTAAGTCCAAAATCGAGAAGTGCTTAACGCTAGGATTCAAGGTGCATGTAACTTGTGTGCTGTTTTGTGTTTGTTTAAGTTAGTACATGTGCTTAAATTGATTAAGTTAAATGAATTGGCTTAAATATTTAAGTGGTATGTTGTATGTGCTTAGTTCAGCCTAGGGGCCTATAGTGGTAGATCCCTAGGAAGCACCCTAATGATCCTTTTATGATGTTGTCCCTAGTGGAGTCGTGCTTAGAAATGATCTAGGATGAATGTTGATTAAGTGTTTAAGTGTACATGGATATGGGGCCCGTAATGGTAGTTCCAATCACCATGTTTGAGTTTTAAGTGTACATGGGTGTGGGGCCCAATGTGGCAGTTCCCATCACCAAGTTTAAGGTTTAAGTGTACATGGTTGTGAGACCTGAAGTGGTAGTTCCCATCACTAAGTTTAAAGTTTAAGTATACATGGGTATGGGGCTCTTAGTAGCAGTTCTCATCACCAAGTTTAAAGATTAAGGGATGATGGGTATGGGGCCCATAGTGGCAGTTCCCATTACTAAGTCATGCTCCAATGTGTTAAGTGTGTTAAGGGGGTAATGAGTGCCCTATTATTTGCTTGTTGACATAAAATATATTAAGAAATGGTTGTTTGTGTTTAAGTTCTGCATAATGTGTGTGATATTTGTTTATTTTGTTCATGCGTATGTGTTTATGTTATACGTATTGGGCATTAGCTCACCCTTTGGGGAATCATTTTTAGATGCAAGTGTTAAGGGAGATGAGAACCCAAAAGATAATTTAGGTTTGGATAAACCACAAAGAAAGGAAGATGAAGATTTCCATTACAATTATGGTGATTAGGTGTTGGTAGAATTATGTTATTGGACTGTGATAAACATTAACTTTTGAAAATGTTATTTTGGTGTTTAAAGACTTCCACTGCATTAGATGTTTGATATGGTTCAAGTTATTATTTGAAATTTTGGAGATATATGAAATGTTTTTATATAGGAGTTACAGTGTAAAATATATTAGAGTTATTCCAGAGTCTTAACATGTTCTTGTGAGATAAGGACATGTGGTGAGCATTAGTGTAGCTTGGGTTTCGAGGCATTACGGCTTAGGTGGTATCAAAGCTCTAGGTTTTATGATCTTTAGAGACTTAAGTTTGAATCTATAGAGAATAGGCTCATGATCCTTATGACCTAATTTTTTATCTATAAAGCATAGGTTATTGATTCTAAAGAATTTAAGTAATGATCTTTAGACTAAGCGATGATCAAAAAACATAAGTTTTAAACAATAAAGCTTAAAATATGATCTTTAGAAGGTTAACCACCAGATCTGTAAGATAGTGAGATATGAAGAGAGTGGGTAAAACGTGGGACATTTATTTAATTGCGTAATTATTTTCTTATAATATTATTTTACTTATATTCTTCTAACTGCTAAGCTTTATATACGAATAGACCCCTTATGCAGCGGTATATATATATATACTTACACACTATGGAACTGACCCTGACTGATACTAACATAAGTAGATCCGGTTGTCTCTTCTTAAATAGAATGCCTCTAAGAAAAATTATCAGATCTGGAATTGGAAGGAGTGCTAAGTGTGATAACCCCAATGAGGGGGAAACTCAGAACCCATAGCCACAAGGGGAAAGAGGTCAAATGGCTGAAGAAATAGTGCAGCTACTACATACTGTGAACCACCTAGTGGGACTACTAGCACAACAACACCAGCACCCAATGTCTTACAACATAGGAATGCCAATGAACCCATTAGCTTTGATAGGTCCATAAAAGTAGCTAAGGAGTTTAACACTAGAGTAGATGACCTAATCGAGGCTGAGGATTAGGTACAGGAAATTGAGAAGACCTTTACTGCCTTCCAAATACCAGAAGATAGGAAGGTGAATTATGCTACATTCATGCTGAAGGGAACTACAGTAAAATGGTAGGCTTCGGTCCCTAGACTTGTAGGGGAGTGTATGAATTGGGCAGTGTTTAAGGAGTTGTTTTATTAGAGATACTTCCCCAACAGCTCTAGAGACAAAATGGAGAATGATTATTATAACTATGAATAGGGGAACCGAACTGTTGAAGAGTATGAGGTAGAGTTGAATTGCCTCATTCAATTCCTTCTCGAAAATATACACAATGATGACAGGTCCCGAGCCAGAAGGTTCCTAAGAGGATTGGAATTGGACCTACAACTTGCAATAGGGGCCTTTCAGCTAAATACATATGCTGAAATGGTAGATAAAGTAAAGTGCTTTAAACAAAATAAGAAGATCATAAAGGAACAGAGAAGCCACAGAGCAACAATAGCTTTGGGAAAAAGACCTGCCTCTAGTGGAATGGGGCAAGAAAAGGGTAAAAGACATCACTTACTGCAAAGCAAAACACCTAAAGCTATAGCCCCTCCTCTCTAAATCAAACAAATGCCTTTGGCACTCACTATAGTAGACACAAATGCTAAATGTCCTAGATGTTATGAACCCCATGAGTTAAGAGAGTGTAGATGGCCAGATGGGGTATGTTTCTCTTGTAGGAAGACAGAGCACATTAGCAGACATTGCACTAAAAGGTCAGTTCCCCTAATCTTCTATCATATATGCAACTAGAGGGGACATAAGGCACTTTGTCCTCAAGGACAAATCAGAAATCAAGTAGGACCAGTTCAACAGACAACTAGACCTCTAGTGAGAGGACAGGGAGGTAGACCACAGGCAAGAAGTCCAAGATAAAGAGTTCCTACTATGGTGTTTACCATTTATCAACAACAGCACTAGGATATCCCAAATGTAGACAACATTGTAGGTATACTTCAAGTACACTCCTACAATGCATATGTACTATTCGATACTGGTGCGTCCGTGCCCTATATATCTGAAAATTTTGTTTGTGTATATGCTTTGGATGTTGAAAATATGAATGATTGCTTAGCTGTTAGTACTCCCTTAAGAGTAGGAGGAAGAATAAGTAGGATATTCAAAGGAGTGAGAATAGAAATATACGGTAAGGTGATGCTGGTAGACCTCTTGGTATTAGAGATGAGTTTAACATTATTTTAAGTGTCAACTGGTTATCAAAATATCATGCCACAATTGACTATCACAACATGGTGGCACAGTTTAATATACCCGGAGATGGATATTTTGAATACAAGTTAGAAGTATAGAGACCTATTGGAGTGCCTACTTATGAGATGTGGGGAAAAAGTGTACTAACAACTCTATATATGTTGAAGCCAGTGAAAAAGTTAAGATAGAAGGAGTACTGATAGTGAGGGAATTTCCTGATGTGTTTCTAGAAAATCTTCCTGGTTTACCGCCATCTAGGGAAATAGAATTCAACATCGACTTAGTACAGGGTACTGTACCCATATCCAAATCAATCTATAGGATGGCACCAATGGAGTTGGAAGAACTATGGAAACAATTACAGGAGTTACAAGATAATGGTTTTATAAGACCTAGTGTCTCTCCTTGGGGTGCACCAGTCCTGTTTGTGAAGAAGAAAGATGGAAGCATAAGGCTTTATATAGACTATAGGGAATTAATCAAGGTTACCATAAAGAACAAATATCCTCTTACCAGGATAAATGACTAATTTGATCAGTTGTAGGGAGCTCAAGTGTTCTCCAAAGTAGACTTGAGATCAGGTTATCATCAACTCATAATTAGAGAAGAGGACATCCAAAAAATAACATTCAGGACTAGATATAGGCACTACAAGTTTCTAATGATGCCCTTTGGACTAACGAATGCACCAGCTGCATTCATGGATTTAATGAACAAAGTATTCAAGGATTTCCTAGATAAGTTTGTAATCGTCTTTATAGACAATGTCTTGATATACTCTAAAAGTATTGAGGAGCATGAAGAGCACTTGAAATTAGTACTAAGCAGACTACAATATGAGAAGTTGTATGCCAAATTTAGTAAATGTGAATTCTAGCTAGAACAAGTAGTCTTCTTAGGTCATGTAGTTAACAGGGATGGTATATCTGTAGACCCAGAAAAGATGAGAGCAATAGTAGATCGGCACAAACCAAAGACAATTATAGAGGTAAGAAACTTCTTAGGTCTAGTAGGCTACTATAGGAGATTTATAGAAATTTTTTCCAAAATAGCGACTTCTCTCACCAGATTGACAAAGAAAGGTGTGAAATTTAAATGGGATGACAGATGTGAAGTCAGCTTTCAGAAACTTAAAGAGAAATTGGTGTTAGTGCCAGTTTTGACTTTGCCTAAGAGTGGAGAAGAGTTTACAATGTATAGCAATGTCTTCAAGGGTTAGGGTATGTATTGATGCAAGGTAGTTAAGCAATAGCATATGCATCTCGACAATTGAAGCCGTATCAAAAGAACTATGCAACTTACAACTTAGAATCGGCAACTGTAGTACTAGCTTTAAAGCTATGGAGGCATTACTTATATGGAGAAAAGTGCAAAATCTCCATTGACCACAGAAGCCTGAAATACATATTTATGTAGAAAGAGCTAAACATGAGATAGAGGAGATGGTTAGAGTTAATTAAAGATTACGATTTGGAAATATAATACCATCTAAGAAAAGCTAATGCGGTGGCAGATGCCCTTAGTAGAAAGAAACGAGGCAATGTAGCCACTCTCATTACTTCACTGAAAGAGTTATTTGAAGACATGCACAAAATGAAGCTAGAAGTCTTAACCCAAGAAGTGGGAGCAAACATGGCTACCTTAAAGATTCAACTAACCATAATAGAAAAAATTAAATTGGGTCAAATGGAAGATAAGGATATTCAAGAGATCAAGAGCAAAATGGAATATGGCAAAGCTCCAAAATTCAACTTAGATATAAAAGGGACCTTGAGGTACAAAATGAGACTATGTGTGTCCAGGGATGTAGAATTGAAGAGAAAGATAATGAAAGAGACACATCACTCCGCCTACACAATACATCCTGGAAGTACCAAAATGTATAAGGACATGAAGAGTTGTTATTGGTAGAGAAACATGAAGTGAGAAATAATAGAATATGTAGCCAAATGCCTCACATGTCAACAAATCAAAATAGAACACTAGAGACCAACTGGAGAATTACAACCTCTTCCAGTACTAGAGTGGAAATAGGAGCACGTGACAATGGATTTTGTTACAACCCTCTTGAATACCAGGGAGAAGCAGGATGCAATTTGGGTCATAGTGGACAGATTGACCAAGTCTGCTCATTTCATACCTATCAAAGTAGGATATAAATTGGAGAAACTGGCTCAAATATACATATAGGAGATAGTCAGATTACATGGAGTGCTAGTGATAATCACTTTTGATAGAGACACAAAGTTTGTGAGTATATTCTGAAGCAGCATTCATAAGGCATTAGGCACCAAACCATAGTTCAACACAACATTCCACCGACAGACAGATGGTTAGTCTAAAAGAACCATACAAATATTGGAAGATTTGCTTAAGGCATGTGCACTAGATTTTAGAGGAAACCGGAATGAGCATATACCATTGGTGGAGTTTGCCTATAATAATAGCTACCAAGCAACCATTTAGATAGCACCATATGAAGCTCCTTATGGAAGAAGGTATAGATCCCCACTACATTAGGATAAAGTGGGAGAAAGACAAATGATGGGGCCGGAGTTAGTACAAGAAGCAGTTGACAAGGTGAAACTAATAAGGCAGATAGTATAGACCACCTAGTCTTGACAAAAGAGCTATGCAGACAAAAGAAAGCGTCCTTTGGAATTCCAAGTGGGAGATAAGGTGTTATTGAGGATTTCTCCAACAAAGGGAGTAATCAGATTCGAGTTGAGGGCAAAGCTAAACCTGAGGTATATAAGCCCATTTAAGATCTTAAAGAGAATAGGCGCAATGGCTTACAAGTTAGCCCTTCCATCAAATTTGGACGGGGTACAAAAACATAGCGTGATACCAATAATCATGTTAACCCTAATTGTGTGAATCAAGTTACTATAATGCCAAATCATGATGAGGATCACTTGCAATTGTAAGATATATAAAGGATAACATAACAAGGAACTGAATTCTAATCAAATTGGGCATGAAACAAATCTGAAAAATTAGAACCCTAAATCACATGAGCAAGAACAAAGTAAAACAACCAATTACAACTAGATATGAACACTAGAAATAATTGGAAGCAACTTAGGAAGTATTGATATGACTCACAATAATCCTTAAGCCAACTCGCCACAATTGAAATTGAAATTGATAAAAGTGTATTTGTGTGAAGATGGAACTCCCTCATAGCAAGAAAAGGCAGATTTTCTAATTGTTCAAAAGTCCTTTCTAAAACCTATTTAGCAAGTATTTATACTTGCTCTAATTAAGGTAAAAATAACAAAACCAACAAGCGATCGGTTTTAAATCAACAAAAGACAATTACAAATAAACCCTCAAAATGGTCAGTTCTTCACTTCCATGGAGCAATTGTTGGACCGGTACTTCTTTGATTTGTAGGTCCATGAATAACCCACAAACTAAGCTTTAGCAAATTTATCCACCGTCCTGTAAAAATCGACAAACGTACCTGCCGGAATGCACAACAAATATGTAATAGAAAAGAATATACTAAACAAATATTCCTGCGGTCTGATTATTCAAAGAGAGCCCTCATAACCAATTTTTGTAACCTTTTGGCTCTTGCCCTAGTGATAGGAATCCCCATCCACCACCAAACACATCCATTTCCAACAAACTAACCAAACCTTAAACAACAACCATCCAAGCTAATTTCTAGATATGGTCTACACCAATTAAGAGGCCATTCAAGGAGCTAAGGACTCAAGAAAAATCAAAACAACAAGGTTACACCAAGAGAAAGTAAGTAAAGGCAGGTTGAAGCACTCGTAGGTGACTCCAACTTATAAAACTTCACTCCTTTTCTTGCTATTTTTTTTGTGTAATATTATGGTTACTCAGATTAAAACATGTTATTTTACTTTGGTTTTGTAAGTTTTACATTTATATTTAGACTATATTTAGCTTAGAATACAAGTTGGAAATGTAAACCTAAAGTTATGATGTAAACCATGAAGGATCAACCCTGAAATGTATCATGTATGTTAAGTTTTTGTGAACCGTAATGGAAATCAGAATTTAGAGAATTGTTGTACTTTTGGATGCCCATGTTTGAGAGCCAAAGGAGTGTAATTTTGACATTGTATATACATCTTTAATTATGGAAAGATTTAGGTGACAACCTAGATACTCTAGTAGTAGGAAAAATGAAAAGAAGTGTAAGATGTGTTCATAAGCCTTCAACCAATGGCCAAACCTAAGTATATCTAGAAATGTTTTATTTTCTAGAACCTAAGGATGATAAGAAAACAATAGGAAAAGTCTAGAAATAAAAACCTTGAAGGAAAGTATCGAAATAATGCAAAATAGGAGGGAAAATGGAAAACCGAGGACTTAAGCAAACCATCCGAAATTCTTTGACAAAAAATTCCAAAATTTTAGAAAGGAACAAAACCTTTACATACCAAATAAAAGCCTCAAATAAATTTTCAAGAGATTGGAATTAAATCTTTTAAGGTATTAGATGTAAAAAGAACTCCACAAAGGAACCTAAATAATGCGCACCCAAACTATTCTAACCATAACTTAATTTTCTGAAACTCAAATAACCAAAACGACTTTAGAAATAGAAAGAACACTAAAAAACCATGGGCATACCTTGTCTTGACCTTTAGATAGAATTAGGAGATGCTGCCTTTTGATTGAGACCTAGGAATACCTAGTCTAGGTATTCATTGCTTAAGAGTGATTGAGCTTGTGAACCTTTCACAATCCATACCTCATATGAGCTTAGTATGTATATACATATTTTTAAGTCTATAGAAATATAGTACGAATACATATAGACTTTATAGCTTATCTCAAAAGATAGCTTGAGGTCATTGGATCTTGAATCCAATGTATAGTTCATGATTTATTAACCTAAGCAATGGAGGGCAATAAATTTGTGTTGTATGCTATGCTCAATGAATCATATATATTGTTACATTCATGTAACTACTCATGCGTGGCATATGCTTAAATAAATAACTTGCTTGTTGTTGCTTGTTGATTCAGTAGGAGGGTATATCTCACTAAGCTATAGTAGCTTACACCCTCACAAAATTTCCTTATTATAAGAGTAAATCTGGTTAGAGCCTAGCAAATAAATGCTAGAGATTAGTATAGGCAGTAAGGAAACAATGAAGGATTTGAGTGAAAAGATCAAAGTTATATTTATGTCTAAGTTCATATTTTAGTTTTTCAATATTTAGTAAAGACTGAGATGTATTAAGGTTATCAACCTTTAAATTATGTTATTAATTGATGTGCCCAAAACGATGATCTAATCAAATGATTCTAATTTTGAGGCAACAATCAATAGCAATTGAATTCTAAGATTCAAATAACGAACGATAACATAAAATAAATCCTAAACCTTTACCGGATATGACACACTAGCGAGAGAGTAATCCTAGTGATAGGAATAAAAATCCGACAAGACCTATCATTAGGGCAAGAACTGAAGGATTTCAAATCTTGGCATTGAGGGCCCATTTTGAGCAGATCGACCCTGGAATTATTTATATATTAACCTCTTTTCTATTATTCTTGTATTGTGTTTTCCAACAGGCACACTTATCATATTCTATAGGGCAATGGACAAACTACCTCAGACTCAGCTTGTGGATTATCCATGGACCGACCTGAACCGGCGATGAGTTGGGCCGATGGATTTTATAGAAGACCGGCATCTTGAAGACCATTTATTTTATATATTTATTCTTTTATGAACTATTTTGGTTGTATTTTGGTTTTGGGAAACTTTTATTTCTTTGTAACTTTCATTTAGGGTTAGCCACCTTAAAAGTGGCAAACTTGTAATTTTGAGCACTTTTTAACCCTAGGAGTAGCAAGTATAAATACTTGCTTAAGAGAGGGTTTGAGGAGGCTTATCATTTTGCATATTATACACTTCCTTTCACGTGAGAATTAGGGTTCATACCTTGGTTCCAAACTCTTATCAATTTCAATTCCAAGAGTTGAAATTGTGGCGAGTGCAACATCTTGAAATTGTGAGTTATATCAATTTCATTTTGTTGTGATTTCTTTTCTTCTCTAGTGTGTCATATCTAGGGTTGAATTGAGATATTTCTTGGTCAGAAATACATCTTATTGTACACGAATTCTTGTGCTTATTTGAAGTATTTATCAATTATATTTGGTTCATCATTGAAAATTTCCCTAGGAAACGTGTTCTTCACTATTTGAAAGGGATTATTTTTGTTACGGTTTTCTTTTCTCAAATTGTGGATTATTTGCGTGGATTATATAAGATTAGGGTGTTGTTAGAAGGTATTATCAGTGTGGTATTCTAATTATATCATTGGACATTTGGAATTCATCATATCTTCACTTGGTTCACGTCATTTTGCCCTTATTTTTAGATCCGATTTTGCCTTGACTTGAGATAGTTTTTCTTAAGTCTTTTGAATGTGCTTTCAAGTGTGTTTAGGCACATCACCTAGTAAGGATTTTTTTATATAACACACAACAATCCAATACTGTCACTTACTATAATCTCTTGGATTGATTAGAGTAAATTAGAGAATAAACTTCACAAAGTGTTTTTTCAAATGTTTAAAAGTCCCCAAATTCTTACAGAACAACATATATATAGAAAAGGAAAAACAACATTCGAAAAGCTACAATTTAACCAATTTAAAGACAAAGACCGCCAACTTTGGAAAGCTACACCACTGACTTAGGAAAAGAAGGCCGCCGGCTTAGAGAGAAGAAGGTCGCCGACCTTGTTGTTGAACGCCGCTGGCCTTGAAGGCCGGCCTTGGAGGTTAAGTCAACGGCCTTTATAGTTGGCCTATCTCCACGCCACTGGCCTTGATTGGCCAGTCTAAGATGAAAGTTGCTGACCTTTGTGGTTAGCTTAAAGGTGTCCAGCTCCAGTTCTTATTCTTCAATTCCCGCGTTGAACAATGTTGTACGAATCGTGATTTGATTTCCATCATCTCCTCAAACCTGTGAAATATTTGTCCTCTAATATGATGATTCCTCTATTTTTGTTACGCATTTCTAAGAATCCCCTAGATTGAAAATTTTGATCTGCAAGTTTCTATCATCCTGAAGTCATGGTTATCCTGAAGGTTTTTTAATTACCTATATCTAATTCACCCTATTTAGGTCATCCCCCAATCCCTTCCTCTTTACTATCAAAGACTTCTTGTTAGTGGATTTGTTGATCTGCTCTTAGGCTTCATGTACCTTAGTTGGTGACATGGGACTTAAAACAACCTATTTACCATCCTTCTGAAACATATAGATGTTTCTAAACCCATCATGCAACATCGTCCTGTCAGATAACCATGGTCTACCTTGTAATATATGTGTTGCGCACATAGGGAGAACATCACAATCAATTACATCCTAGTACTTTTTCCCTATGTTGATTGGAACCTTAACCCTCTGAGTGACATGCAGACTGTCTTGCTCACTCAACCAATGTAATTCATAAGGCCTAAGATGAGGTGTATTGACTAGTTATAGTTTATTCACTAATGCAGTAGCTATAATATTAATGCAACTACCACCATCAATAAGAAGGGTATAAAGATTACCTCGGACCCTGCAAGGAATATGGAATAGGTTTTCCCTCTGCACATCCTCAATATCTAGAGATGTAGTCATTACCCTACGTAGTACATTAATAGCTAGATATTGATCATTGCCCTTGTCCTCATATACCTCAGCATCTGGATCCTCATAGTATTCCTTTAACACTACTAATAAATCTATAGGCTCAAGTACGTCTTCCTTGTCACCCTCATTTTCCACCTCCATAACAATCATCACCCTTTTGTTGGGACACTAAGCAGCCATGTGTCCAAAGCCCATGCATTTGAAGCATCAGGTTTGACGAATCTTTCCAATTAATGACCTTGGTATTGTTTGTCGGATATCAGCCCTTACAACCTCTTTGCCTTTTCCAAAACTATCCTTCTCCCTATCAATAACAGTTGCATATGATTCCACAGTCTTATCAATTTCCCCCTTTCTAACCTATTGATTATCTAATCCATATAACTGAGTAGTGGATCCATACCTGTTACTCGATGCTCTGTATGGATTGGAGTGCCTCTGCCTCTTAATTTTTAAAGCCAACTAAATGGCCTCATCAAGAGTGTCATACCTCTACAGCTCGATAATATATGCTATCTCATATTTCAACTCGGACACAAATCGCACCATGGTCTTTTCAGGAGGTTCAACTATCCCACATCAGATCCTTAGTGTCTCAAACTCCTAGACAAACTCATCCACTATTTTGCCTCCCTATCTCAATGTTTGGAGACACATGAATAACTCCTATCTATAGTGTTCTGATATAAACGTCTTCCTTAGCACCCTTTTCATTTCTTGCCAAGTATGAATCTTATTATCACCTCCTCTCCTCCTGTTGGCCACAAGGTTCTTCTACCACAATGCGGCATAACCTGTAAATTCAACTACTACTAGATGAACTCTCGTATGATCATTAATCTCATAGCATTGGAAGAGTCCTTCTACCTTATCCTCCCAATCAAGGTAATCCTCTGTAGGTCCCTTTCTAGTAAATAAAGGCATCTGCAGTTTTACATACTCTAAAACCCTAGGCGAACTGAACTCACGGTTAAGATAAAGTTCATCCCCAAAATTGTCATCTCTCTCCTCTCTATAAGCATGATACTGTCTTCTAACCTATCTAACCCCGTTTCCTCCTACTGCTCCTTCTCTACCCACAACATTAAAGGCTACCCTAAGTGGGGGTGCCTGTGGATTTTCCACTGGTTGATGGGGTAAGGTCATCTAATCAACCCGTGTTGCTAGATTAGCAATAATGGTAGTTAAGTCCTACAACTGCCCTTCTACTGTTCTTCTTCCACTTGCATCATGACAACCCTGTACTCCTCCTCCTACTTAGTTGTTGGCCTCATTCCCGAATCCCCCATTAATACCGTCATTCAACATCTTCACTGAATTACAATCTCAACACTAGAACTCCAAATCACAACTACACACTACATAAACCCAATCAGCACAATTCCTAATTACAACCTTCGTTCAATCCTCAACTCAAACCCAACACAATGACAATCAACTAGGATACACAAACAACAGCAACAATAACAACCAACCCTAATTAACTATTAATCAATTCAACAATAAAATTCACAACCCACGACAATAGAATCGCACAACCACAACAATAACAACGAAGAACACTAATTTTCAATTTATATGAATTCCACAAATAACCTGAATTGAATTGCACAATAACAACACACTCTAATTTGATAGTCCACGTACAATCTCAATTCAATAGCAACCAAACCATAACACAATTCCGTAATATCAAAACCCTAATCTCTTAAAGGAATTCCAATAGACACAATTCTCTAATCTCAATCTGAGCTCCGATACCAAAAGATGATGTACCTAAAATGACGATTTAATTAGATGATTCTAATTCTAAGGCAACAATCAATAGCAATTGAACTCTAAGATTCAAATAACAAATGATAACATAAAATAAACCCTAAACCCTTACCGGATATAACGCACCAGCAAGAAAGTAGTCCTAGTACGGATTTGTTGATATGACACACAACAATCTAATACCGTCACTTGCCACAATCCCACGGATTGATAAGAGTAAATTAAAGAATAAACTTCACAAAGTGTTTTCTCGATTGCTCAAAAGTCCCCAAATTCTTACAAAACAACATATATATAGCAAAGGGAAAACAACATTTGAAAAGCTACAATTTAACCCATTTAAAGACATAGGCCACCGGCTTTAAAAAGCTACACCGCCGGCTTAGGAAAAGAAGGCCGCCGGCCTTATTGTTGAACACCGTCGGCTTTGAAGGCTGGCCTTAGAGGTCAAGCCACTGGCCTTTATGGCCGGCCTATCTCCACACCGCCGGCCTTAAATGGCCGGTCTAGGATGAAAGCCACTGGCCTTTATGGCCAGCCTAAGGGTATCTACCTCCGGTTCTTACACTTTGATTCTTATGTTGAACAACATTGTAAGAATCGTGATCTGATTCCCATCATCTGGTAAAAGTGATGTGCGTAAAACTATGATCTAATTGGATGATTCTAATTTTGAGGCAACAGTCAGTAGCAATCGACTTCCAAGATTCAAATAATGAATGATAACATAAAATAAACACTAAACTCTTATCAGATATGATGCACCAGCAAGAAAGTAGCCCTAGTACTAATTTGTTGATATGACACACAATAATCCAATACCATCACTCGCTACAATCCCATGGATTGATAAGAGTAAATTGAAGAATAAACTTCACAAAGTGTTTTCTCAAATGTTCAAAAGTCCCCAAATTCTTACAAAACAACATATATATAGCAAAGGAAAAACAACATTCGAAAAGCTATAATTTAACCCGTTTAAAGACATAGGGCACCGGCTTTAGAAAGTTACACTGTCGGCTTAAGAAAAGAAGGTCACCGGCTTAGAGAGAAGAAGGTCGTCGGCCTTAGAGGTTAAGTTGCCAACCTTTATGGCTAGCTTATCTCTACGCGGCCGGCCTTAAATGGCCAATCTAGGATGAAAGCCCGCCGACCTAAAGGCATCCACCTCCGGTTCTTACGCTTCGATTCCCATGTTGAACAACATTGTAAGTATCATGATTTGATTTCCATCATTAACCTATGGACTTTAATATATTTTGCTACTCTGATTAATTACTTATCTTTAAATTTTCTTGAAAAATTTAATCCTTAATTGAGATTTTGGATGCGAGTACACCTTATATGCTATAAGACGAACCTTTGGATAATAGAGGGGTTATTCCTGAGTTTCCATACAGCGTATGATGGAAATTGTACTTCCTAAGAGGCCCATAAGGCATGACAGGTTAAATACAAAGAGCATCCAATCTATTTCCCACTTCATGTGTCACCATCTCCAATTCCAACTTGTGCATGTCTTCCAATATTTGTCTCTAAGAGGTGATTAGAGCTGCTATGTTGATTTGTTTATTTCGAATCAAATCATCTATAATAACATTTGCTTTCCCAAGTTGGTAATGAATTTCCACATCATAATCATTAATTAATTCCAACCACCTTCTTTGTCTCATGTTCAAGTCTTTTCGTGTGAGTAAATACTTTAAGCTCTTATAGTCCGTGAAAATTTTTCACTTCTCACCATACAAATAATGTCTCCACAATTTCAACGCTAAAATCATAATCACTAACTGTAAGTCATGTGGATTAATTCCTCTCATAAGATTTTAGTTGGCAAGAGGCATATGTAATGACTCTCCCATTCTACATGAGCATGCATCCTAAGCCTTGTGTTAATGCATCACTAAACACTTCAAATTCTCCCCCTGTCTTTGGTAGGGCTAATACTACAGTCATTACCAACTTTTCTTTTAGTGTTATAAAACTCTTTTCATAATCTTCATTCCACAAAAATTTGACCTTCATCTCTATCAATTGGGTCAAGGGAGCTACTAGCCAAGAGAACCCTTTCACAAAACATCTGTAATAGCTAACTAATCATAGAAAGCTCCTAACCTCTATCATAATTCTTGATTTTGGATAGTCAATCACTGCCTTTACCTTCTCAGAATCTATTGATATGCCCTCTTTATTTACCACATGTCATAAGAATGATACCTAATCTAGCCAGAACTCACACTTGCTGAACTTGGCATGTAATTTCTCCTCTCATAGTCTTTCCAAAACCATCTTTAAATGTGTCTTGTGTTCTTCCTTACTCTTAGAATATATGAGTATATCATCTATGAATATAACTACAAACTAATCTAACAAGTCCCTAAGCACTTTGTTCATCAAATCTATGAAACTAGTTGGAGCATTTGTCAACTCGAAAGGCCTTACTAGGAATTCATAATGTCCATGCCGAGTCCTAAAGGCAGTATTTTGTATGTCTTCTTCCTTGATTCTTAACTAATGATACCCCAATCTCAAGTCAATTTTAGGGAAGGCCTAAGCTCCCTGTAATTGCTCAAATAGCTCAACAATTCTAAGGAAGAGGTACTTATTCTTGATAGTGACTCAATTCAGCTCCCTATAGTCAATACATAACCTCATGCTCCCATCCTTCTTCTTAACAAATAATACTAGAGCACCTCATGGTGAGACACTTAGCCTAATAAACCCATTGTCTTGCAACTCTTGAAGTTAGGCCTTTAATTCAAACAATTCAGTGCGTGCCATTCTATAAGGTGCCTTAGATATTGCTGCCATTCTTGATGCCAAATTAATGCAAATTGTTTTCTTTTAGATTGACGATAAGTCTGGTAGATTTTTGGAAAGACATCTGCATACTCCTTCACAACATATACATATTCTAATTTCATGGCTTGTCTTGTCTCTATTGATAATGTCGATATTCTACTTATATCCCACAACTCATATTTAGGAAAAGTTGTAGGCCTCTATGCATTTAGTTTGAACATTATTAGGTCTTATTGGTGAAATTAAAACAAACCACTAGATTATGATAATCTATAGTGGCACAATACTTGGACAACTAATTGACCCCTAAAATCATATCAAATTCTATCATCTCTAACACAAACAATTCCACTAGCATTTTCTTTCCTTGTATTATAATTTCTACATCCTTACACGTTTGATCTATTCTTTTTCTTGCTCCAAACAAAGTATTTACAATCATAGCATCACTCAACAGCATAGGTTTCAATCCTCGCATGCATAAAAACAAGTGATATGCATGAATGTGTGGCACCCATATTAAATAACACATAAGTTGTATTTAAGTTAATAAGTAATGTACCTTCAATGGTATCCCGGTTTAGAGCATTATGGTGCTACTATTGTTGTAAGGAAAATACATGACCAAGTGCTCTCTATCTCGATCTTAAGTATTAAGGTTTATCCATTGGTCCTCTAGGTGTGGGTTATACTAGCTACTGTGTTGGGAACTGTTTAGGTACCACAACCGTCAAATTATGGGTAGCACTACACTCAAAGGATTTGTACCCCCTTTGCTTATAAGTATAGCAGAAAGTCTGATGGCTGGATTTTTCTATGCAATTCTTGCTAGGGTGTCTTATCTTACCACAAGAGAAACATGGCCCTTCGGGCCTACTACATTGATGCAATTCATGTTGTCCTAAACACTTGGGATATCTCCTCCTCGGTCTTACCTATGGTAGTGGAGGTAATGCTAGAGGTGCTGGCCTAATCTAAAGAGGTCTGGAAGCAAAAGCCACAGGTCTAACTTGATATACCATAGGCTACTTTCCCTTATCAACATATGGCACATTAGAGGCCAGTCTCTTTCCCAAGGCAATTCCCAACCTACAGGATAGTCAATCCTTTATTCTCCTCCTACTTTACTCTAAGAATTTCGCTTTATCAACAACTTCTACATAAGTGGTTAATTGAAGGCTTCCACTTCATGCTAGAGGTTAGGTTCTAAGCTTCTCATAAATCTTCTTATCTTAAAGGAATCATCAATTCTAATAGCTTCAAGCAAGAACTTGATCAAGTGGTTTAGCTCCTCTTCATATGTCTCTACTATTTGATTGCCCTACTAACAATTATAGTATTCAACCTCCATCATGTCCTTAATACTGTTAGGGAAGTACTTCTCATAAAATAGCTCCTTGAATCTCTTCCACTAGATAAGAGCTCTTGTTAACTTGGACGTACTAGTCCATTAGCCAATAGTTGATCCTTTCAACATAAATGCTATAAATTTGCCCTTCCTATCTTCGAGCACCATAAATGCCTCAAACATCTTCTCTATTTCATTTATCCAATATTCAACCTCTATTAGATTATCAACTCATAGATGAAATTCCTTTGCTTGCTAGATAAACTTGTCCAGTGCACATCGTTCTGTTGTAGGCTTGGTAGGTCTCATGGCCTATTGTTGCTATTATGCTAACATCCCTACTAGAGCATTCATAGTCTCTAGTAGTTGAGCAACCGTGACGTTAGCTTGATTTAGAGCTCTCTACTGAGGTAGTCTTGGAGGATACCTTTCCTCTAGAGCATATCCACCTTATCTAGCATTAGATGAGCCCTATCTGGTGTTTCTTCTAAGAGACATTCTATTTGAGATGAGGCAACAGAATGATTCCAAAAGTTAGAGTCAAGTATAGGGATTTAGTGATAGTATACATCTATGTATACTCATGTCTACACATATATACATATATATACATAAATAAAACAGGAATTTAAAAGAAAGTACAATTAAAGAAAATAATTGAAATAGAATAAATTACTATTAAAAAACAATTGCCCTATAATTCAACCACTTTCTTCATCTTTTACTACTGTACAAATTTCCATGCTTAATCCACCTAAAGATCATACCTTGTTTTCTATTAATTAAGCTTAAACTTACTGATCAATAACCCAAAACTTAATGATCTTCATACCTAAGTTCCACATATCACAAACTTATACTCTATTGATCAAAACCTAAGCTTTAATACCACTTATGCTACAACACCCCAGAACTCAAGACATCATAGCCCTCTACGTGTCCCTACTACATAGCGACACGCTAAGGTTCTAATTTTGTTCATCAATCCTATTCATCTCCACTTTACATTAACACCAACATAATTTCAACAATAGAATTGAGTGATTTTTAGGTGAATCATTCCAATCATCATTACTTAATTCAATTACATGAAATCTCCATCAAAAATATAGAATATTGTTTATCAACATATAACAATTAACACAATAAAAATTCTAATGATTATCTCCATATCCTTGAATCAATAACCTAAAGTTCTACAAAAGATTCATCAATGAGTTTCATATTATTCCTCATCGATATATTAGTAGTTCCTCTTCCATACTCATCCTAATAATGACCCACTAAGTTTTCATTCTTATCATAATCAATATGCTCATCATTCTCACCTGTAACTAAAAAATAAAAAGGAATGAGCCTAAGCCTAGTATGTGAGCACCACATAGACATGTGTGTGCTAAATAACAACAATATCACATACATATATGCAACAGTAATACTCAATAAATCAAATAATCAAATTACTTATAATCACTTAATCCACAATTAAGTTTATATAACATTTAAAACCATTAAACAAATACCTAACAATCACAACCAATGAACACGGTAAACTTGTACTTAGAGAAGCATTATCACTATAGTCTCTTATGTCTCTAAGAAAAAGATGTAAACTCGTTTAAGTATAAAGAACTAAACTTAGTTCTATTCTACAAGTAATCTAGGTTTACTAATTGGTGAATTCCTTATCCTAATTATAGAATTCCCTTCCCTGATGTCTGATTATATTTAATTCGTAATTTAGAATTAAAATATAATGAAATAGAATCAAATAGGAAGTGTTCCTGGACAATACAGTCATATAAGAGACTGTGCAAAGGATTACGGGTTAGAGCACAATCATGCTAAAGGCCGTGTATCTTTCTATGTAATTTCATCATTTTAGCGTGCCTAATGATGTGCCTAACCAAATTGGATGGAAAACACATCAATCACAAGGCGTGAACAACCAATTCCCTTAACTAAATGGCGTATCAAATTACTTCAAATAGGAAGTCCAATTCATGAGTTTGAACACTAATTGGATGTAAGAATAAACAAGTGTGTGATCTTCAATGGAACAACATGCAAATGAACCAAAATTCAATCTTAAATTGAAATGAAAAAATCCGAAAATATACAACCTTACTTCATATGATAAGAACAAGTAGCCAACAAATTGTACTTAGATTTTACTCACTGAACACAACTTGCAAAACAACAAGAGTAAGATTGATATTACTCACAATCTACTCTAGTTGATTCTTGCCACAATTTCACAAAGAAATTGATAAGAGATCTTTGTATGCAAAGGATGAACCCTCACGGTACAAAGTATATAATTTTCTCAAAATGTCAAAAGCTCCTCAAAAATCCTAGTTAGCAAGTATTTAT
This sequence comes from Laguncularia racemosa, assembly GCA_037954665.1. Classification (NCBI taxonomy): domain Eukaryota; kingdom Viridiplantae; phylum Streptophyta; class Magnoliopsida; order Myrtales; family Combretaceae; genus Laguncularia; species Laguncularia racemosa. The sequence continues at coordinate 11,871 of JBBMOL010000222.1, read as the reverse complement.
ACTTGCTCCTATTAGGGTAAAAATATACCAAAAATTACACAGATACCACTTAAGTAGTCGATTCCCAAAAGCACAAATTACAAATATAACCAACAAGTGATCGGTTTTGAATCAACAAATTACAAGTACAAATGATCTTCAAGTGGTCGGTTCTTCACTTCAATTGAACATATTGTGGACTGGTTCTTCTTTGACTTATGTAGGTCCATGAATAACCCACAAACTGAGCTTTAGCGAGTTTATCCACCATCCTGTAAAAACCGACAAGCATACCTGCTGAAATGCACAACAAATATGTAATAGAAAAGAAGTTACTAAACAAATATTTTTTAGGTCAAATTGTTCAAAGAGGACCCTCATCGCCAAATTTTGTAACCCTTTGATTGGTTTTGATTCCTATCATCTCCTCGAGCCTCAGGAAGATTTGTCCTCAAATCTAACAGGTCTTCATGAACATCATCTAGTAGATAGAGTGACAAGTCTATAACATCAAATGCAGTAGAGACTCTGTATCCTCCTAACAAGTTATCTGTAAAAATATCACTGTAATCTCCTAGTACCAGAGATACCACAGGGGGTAGTTGCTCTCGCCCCTCTATCTCTTGGATATATCTCATTTGCAATATATATAATGTTCTATCATCCGTTGTGGCCTTCCCTAACTCAAACTGTCCCACCAATAATGTCTTCTTCTTCCCTATTCCACTTATATGTCTCTAAACCTCTTGGTCCTTAGATGGTTTACTCATCTACCTTTGAACCTTTTAGACCTCTAATGGTTGACACATCTGTTTTTGAACCGCTTGGTCCTTTGAAAGTTGACACATCTAACTATGAACCTCTAGAACCTTTTATGGTTGACTCATTTACTTATGAACCTCTTGGTCCTCTAAAAGTTAACTTATCTGTCTTTGAACCTCTTGGACCTCTGATGGTGACATAGGGTTCAATACTATACGTTTACCCTCCTGTTGGAACATATAAGTATTTCTATAGCCATCATGTAAAACCCTCATGTCATATAACCAAGGCTTGCCAAGCAATATATGGGATGCATACATAGGAAGAATATCACATTCAATTTCATCATGATATTTATCCCCAATACTAAAAGGTACCCTAGCCCTCTAGGTTACGTGGAGACTACCCTACTCACTCAACCAATGCCATTTATAGGGTTCTGGATGTGGGGTAGTTACAATTTGTAATTTTGATACTAATGAGGTAGCCACAACATTAGTACAACTACCACCATCAATAATAATAATACACAAATTACCTTGCACCCTACAAGAAGTGTGAAACAAGTTTTCTCTTTGCTCGTCATCAAGGGTTGAAAAAGTAATCAAGGCTCGATGCAGTACATTAGTAAACAAATACAAATCACCTGACATGGTTGCTTACTAACTTCAACAAGCCAACAACACACTTCACCACACACACTATGGCAACACACACTCATACACCCACATGTAATAAACAACTAATGCAACACACACCCTCAATGGCTTCACACACACACTCCCATAATCACGCTACACACACTCTCCCATGGTTCACTTTACTTTACATCATAACACACACCTCCACATTTCAATTATGGTTACAACAAGTAGAAATAATAATAACACTTCTCTAATAGTAAGTTAATAATTCCAACTAAGCAAAGTGTTCAAGCATCAATACATAATAACTTCCACACTTTAATGTTTTCTTTCGAAATTCTAATTTAACCACTACAACTCCCCTTTCAATCACGGCACATATATACACTTACACTCTATGTACAGCACCCTTCTCCATAACACAATACGTTGCAACACCCTTCACAACATAAACTCACTTCGCCACACACACACACCTCAACCACAATGCAAGCTTCAAACACAACCCACACTTACACTTCACGGTCCAACACTTCTACAATCTACAAAACACTCACTTCATAACACAATCACGACACAACAATTCAAATACTACTTCTTAATGAAGCCTCTCCACAAATGGTAAGAAGCAAATTAAAATTCAAATAGCATTCATTCAACACTATACAATAACTTCTTCAAACTTAATGAATGTATTTGAATTCAAATAATTTTCCTATTCTCTATGCAAGGAAAATCTGGAAATGCAATTGACAATCCTCAATTTCTGAAACCGCAAACAAGTAATTCACTCCTCGTTTGTCTCGAGGAATGTATCTCCAATTCTGAAACAAGCACAAGGAAAACACACCTCCTAATTCCCTTTCTCTTCACGGCAAGTTCAAGAACAAAAGGACTACTACAAGATCTCCACTTCCACTTCAACAATCACAAATATAATGCAACAAAAACCACAATAAACTACTACAATTTCACTTCAATAATTCAGATCAAGAATTAAAATTCAAGAACCTTAAATTTCAATTGAAGTTCACGTAAACCCTACTCCACAACCTATGCTCTAATACCAAAAATTATGATGTGCCTAACCAAATTAGATGGCAAACACATCAATCACAAGGCGTGAACAACTAACTCCCTTAACAAAATGGCATATCAAATTACTTTAAATAAGAAGTCCAATTCATGAGTTTGAACACTAAATGGATGTAAGAATAAACAAGTGTGTGATCTTCAATGGAACAACACGTAAATGAACTAGAATTCAATCTCAAATTGAAATGAACAAATTTGAAAATATACAACCCTAATTTACGTGAAAAGAATAAGTAGCCAACAAATTGTACTTAGATATTACTCACTAAACACAATTTTCAAAACAACAAGAGTAAGATTGATATGACTCATAATCCACTCTAGTTGATTCTTGCCACAATTTCACAAAGAAATTGATAAGAGATCTTTGTATGTAAAGGATGAACCCTACGGCACAAAGTGTATAATTTTCTCAAAATGTCAAAAGCTCCTCAAAAACCCTAGTTAGCAAGTATTTATACTTGCTCCTATTAAGGTAAAAATACACCAAAAATTACAGAGATGTCACTTAAGTGGCTAGTTCCTAGAAGCACAAATTACAAATATAACCAACAAGTGACCAGTTTGAATCAACAAATTACAAGTACAAATGATCTTCAAGTGGCCGGTTCTTCACTTCAATTGAACATATTGTGGACCAGTTCTTCTTTGACTTATGTAGGTCCATGAATAACCCACAAACTGAGCTTTAGCGAGTTTATCCATCATCCTATAAAAATTGACAAGCGTACCTGTTGTAATGCACAACAAATATGTAATAGAAAAGAAGTTACTAAACAAATATTTTTTTGGTCGGATTGTTCAAAGAGAACCCTCATCGCCAAATTGTGTAACCCTTTGGCTCTTTTTCTAATGATAGGTCCTGTAGGATTTTAATTCCTATCACCTAAGTATACAAGCATATCCTTTGTCTATGTACCTTTCTATAGACATTCGTGTTTCTACATCAGCAAGTACACAAGCGTATATCTAACTGTGTAAAATACCGGTCATCATAAACCCCTTTTTCCTTTTCTCCAATTTGTTCCTAAGCCTATTTCCTAGAATTCTAAGTCTAATTAATCAATTAACACACTAATTCTAACAAATTATGTGAAATTGTGTGCTTACTTGATTTCATTAGTGATTTGAATCCCCAATTCGTCCAATTCTATGCCCATTCCTTTTTCGCTCTCGTTTCGTATCCTATAGTGTGTCAACGATTTCATTTATAGGTTCACCAATCTATCCTTATAATAAATAATCTTGATGATTATAACCTTTACTTAATGAATTCAAATTGGTTTCACGTTCTCCTCCAGGTCACTTATGGTCTCTATAAAGTCTCTCGTAGGTTTCTTTGGTTACGATTGCACAAATGAGGAAAAAGCAAGAGACATTAGGTTAATGCGACTTATATACTCCTACCAAGGAAAGACTAAACTCCCCCCATAACTTTAACTATTTACTTCTTTAACCTTAATCTTATTTTATATTAACTATTTAATAAATATGATCATTGATATACAAAAACATGTATTTACATAATTTCTAATCAAAACAAGGTTATCGGGTGGACAAATCCATGCTAGTGAAAAGATATTCAGTGACAATTAGGTTGTTACAAGAATTTAGATGGTAATCATTCAGGACTCATTTACAAAATTTTCTAACAATTGACTAAGTGTATAACCAAAAAGATTCAAAAACTAAAAGAATTGAAAGAACAAGACTTAAGATGGGAAGATTGAAGGAAATTAGTTAAAAACTAAGTTTATTTCTTATTGTATTTTATTCATTTTTATTAAGTGAATTTGAATCAATTCTTGATTATCCAGAACATTACTTCAATATTTGATGCAACATAGCATTGTGAGTATCTACAATGATTATTATTTTGCTTGTGATTATAGTATAGTTGTACTTAAGATATATATCTATCAATTGGTGATGTGTGGCTTTTATGAGTTGTGTATGTGGTTGACTTGTTTTAAATTTTGCTTGAAAAGATATTTTAATCTATTGTAATGCCTTACTTGTTGCATTAATTAGTTGATATCTTGCTGAGTGTCCATTGATTTGGTTGATCACCAAAAAGAATATAATCTAAGTATATTGAAGCCTACATAGACTTCATAGAGTTTTCTAGCTAACCTCATGTGATGATCGCATTCATATGGCTTATTCATGTATAGCATATGTTTAAATAACTTGCTTGAAAAATTATATGAGATGATATCTCACTAAACTAAATGTAGCTTACACCCAAATAGACTTCCATTTCTGTAGGAACCTTTCTAGACATATTATGGCAAAACTGATCATATGGTAAGCTGATATGCATAGAGGGCAATGGGATGGAAAGAAAAAGGAAGAAGACTAGTTAATATAGTTTTTCTTTGGATTTTCTTAAATTTTATGGATGACTGTAATATTATCATCATTATTATTAAGCTTCTTTAAGTTGATGGATATGTACTATTATAAAGAGCACTCATGAAATCACAAGCCAAATCATAGTTATAATTTATAATTAATGCATAGTTAGTTATTTAAATTCATTAAAATATTGTTGTACAAAAACTCATGATCCATGGTGTAACCGGTGGTAAAGATGCCATGTGTGCTATGTTGAAGTTATTAACTAAGCATAATAAGGATTAGTCATTAACTTTAATATAGTACATAGTGGGCTATTATAACTAGAGTACCCTTTAGGGTGTAACATAGTTTCACTAAAAAAGCCATGTATATTACAATGAGATAATTAGTGACATGTTAACAAAGTGATAAAGGAGTCTAAGAAATTATGTATAGGCATCAATCTTGTGGTATAGAGTTTAAATGCAACATAAACTTGACCATTTTTTTCCCATTGCTTGTGGCTTTGAGTCCTAAGGATTGACCTTGCGCATTAATTTGCCAATAACATAAGTTGTTTTAAACATTAAAGTTCAATAATGAAATATGCACATGAGTGCACGAAATGAGGCTAAACGGGACATCTTACTAAGGTATCTATAGAAATATAATGGCATAAGTACTTTGTTGTAGGCTCGGTAGATCAAGGAACCCTAGAACGTGACTTTCTTAAAGAGAAGTTTCCTTAACCGGAATACAGTCGGCGTGTTATCACTAGTGAATTTGACAATGTCTGCCCTAAAAAGGTTGGAAGTGTGACATTTTGCGAGGTTCTCGTGGGATCTAACTCATTGATCATTAACCATCAAATTTTAATAAAATCTTCTTCTAGGTCCTCCTAATGGTCACCCGAAATATCAAAAATTCTATAGGAACTTTTTGTGTTTTGAAATTTATATTTGAAATTTGAGTATGTTAAATCTCATACTCAATCAAACTTTTATTTATTAAAGTTTATAAATAAAGTTTGAAATTCGTAAATATCAATATATAATCCAGTATTTACTTGTCAAATTTACTACTTACGCCATCTTGTAAAAGATCGCATATTAGATACTTATTGAACAAAAAATATAAGTATGAAATAATCACGAGTGAGGTAGTAGTTCAATTAAATTTAAAATTTAGTAATTTCAACTTTTAGATAAAAAAATTACAAAAATACTCAAAGTTTAGAATATTATCCCTTTACCTAAGCCCCAGCATCCCAACATTAGCCAGTTTAACACAGCATAAAGCTTCTGAAGTCTCAATTTATTTTGGCCATGTCACGCACGAGCCTTGAGGCCTAGGCCTGTTCAAACCTTTTTTAGTTTACTCAGATCAATAACCAACTATCAAGGCCGCAGACCATTAACTACTAGAGTTTACAAAGCTCTTAATTAGAAAAGAAAATAAAAAAAGATCCTATGCTTATATGGTGATTTGAACCTAACACTTTATATTTTTATCGGAGTTTGCATCAGGCTAAATTGTACAAGTTATAAGAACAAATACGTAATTAATATATTCGTTTGAAAATAGTAATCCATCATAATTCATACATACTATGTTATACATTGTGCTAGTAAATTATTGGAAAAAATTTTTCATTGTAGGATTTTGTGAAAGTTAATTTATTTTACTTTAATATACAATATTTAGTAATATTTTATTGTTCTGATACAACTTTAACTGAGTAAGGTTTTTATGCGCGAAAGGCTCCCATTACCATGAATCTATCAATTTCATAATATTATCATCTTACAAAATGAATATATCTATTGGAAAGCCATTAACCTCCTATCACTTTAAAGACCAATAAGAAAGCATTGTCATCATTTAATCAGTGCAAATTTTGCGTGCACATGGATATGATAGACCGGAACAACATAGGCACTAAAATTTCGTCAGGCGACTAGACACAAACACAAAAGTACTACGGATCAAACTCACTTAAGCACAACCCAAGGATGAAAACGATTTGAATCAGCTTGCTACAACCCAAGTGCACCCAATGATACACTAGCTCAAGATGCATACATAGATAAGGACACTAAAACAAATGGAGGTGTCATGCCCAAAATCGCAGGATATGAATAGTATGTTGTATATTCCTATATATGATGGGAACATGCAAAGTTCATAATAAATTAAAAATATAGAGTTATCTTATGAGATGATGATGATGATAACAATAATAATTTTCTTAAAGATAATTGTTGAATTTTCTAACGCTTCACATTATAAAGACAATACTTGAAAAAAAAAAATCATTCTCGGTAAATCTACGTAGGATATTGTTTCACTTGGTAGGTAATTGTATATTCATGATCTAAACAACAAACGTCATGCCCCATTACCTAGGATTCAACCACCTCATCACATATTCATATCACAAAATGAGTATGCAAAAGATAAAAAACCTGCTATATTCCACAATTACACATAATAACTACTAAACACAAGAAAAGGTATCATTATAAAGTTATAAAATCCATAAGTTGCTCACATGACCAAACTTTAGTCAAGATGTTACAACTATAGAATATATTAAAACAGTATACATAAGTCTATTGAACCCATCAAAAACTAAACTAAGTCTTATAAACATAAACATTTGAAACCAACATCTTATAATTGTCACAACAATCAAAGCTACTATTATAATTCCTACTCCCTAATACAAATCATATCCAAGTACATCTTAGGGTTCCAAGTATTACTTAAAGCAAGTCCCACAAGAGGTGAGTTAAAGCCTAGAATATAATCAACACATGCACAAACATATGCCAAGCAAAAGTGTGATACCCAGAAAAATAAATAATAAATAAAATAAAATAAATATAATAGCAATGGCATTAAAAATAATAAGTTGTTAAGATGGGAGGCAAAATAGTCTTTTTCATTAGAAACTATAAATTCCCCTTATCGTAACCCTACAATCTCATGTCCTCTCTTTTCGCACACTCTGTATCTAATAGGAAGCTCTCTCACTCATAGATCTCTTCTATCAACACGCATGGTTCCACATTGTAAAGTACAAAAAACCACTTCTTTCATAGTCACTTTTTCATATAGATTAGTAGTAAGTCTATTTAGGGATTTTTGGTGTAAAAAATGTACAAGATTTGTAAAGGTTTTTAGTATAATCACAAACTTTGGACAATCAAAGCAAGTAAGTCATAGAATACTCATATAGATTTTGTGTTTTGACACTTTAATTTTTGTAGAATTAGAAGTGAAAGAGTTAGTTTTGGGAATTGAGATGGTAGATGAGTGGATTTAGAAAATAGGAAGAAGAAGAAAAACGCATTAATAGGTACATAGCCAAATACACTACTGTATACTTGAGCATATACCTTGTTCTTTTTTCATAGAGAGATGCACAACCATATACACAATTGTGTTTCTCCCCGTGTTCTTCTACACGACTATGCTTCCTTGAAACTTTCATGTTACACTTTTTTTTTTTATCTTTCATTATCCTCTCTTCTATCTTGAAATGGGTGGGGAAATAACCAAATCACTTGCAGTAGCGAAACCAAATGATCATAGGCAATGTTTTAGGTTAATACTAACAATAGTGTACTTTTGTTATATAATAGGTTATGATAGTATTAATAACTGCAAATAAATCAAAACAGTTCTTCTAGGTACGTGTTTACCATATTTGATACTTGTGTTTACTAGAATAGGTAACTCAATGGAATTAACATATATTTGAATTAACCTTGCTTGTTGCTTGTATGTAGCTTAGCCTAAGGGTTGGAGATGGCAGCTCCTTAGGGAGTACCTTAATAATCGGTATATAGTGTTGTCCCTACTGAAGTTCTATACTAAAATGATATATGGTAGATTTTAGAAGTATTGGGGTTAAAGGTGGCAATTCCCAACCCAGGATTATATATATGTATTATATGGTATGACGGGGTCATGAGTACTCATGTCTTATTCGTTAGCTAAATCAAAGATAATGAATTTAATGATTGTGATATATTTGTTGCATTGCATGTGTATAATATAATTGTTGTGGCACATACATATGCTTATGGTACTCACATACCAGGTTTAGGCTTTTTTTTTTTTTTAGCTACAAAACTTTGGGAGTGGGTTTAATGTTAGAACATTGAGACATACAAATAAAATAGGTGGTTATAATTCTACTTTTGATTAAATTAGGGTAAATTTTAAATTATTTAGAAAATTTTAGAGTTATGTATATCATCAAATGAATAGAAGATATTTCAATGTGATATTTAAGAAATTGATGAGTTATTTTATTCCGTGAAGACACAAAAATATTTGTGATTTTAAATAAATTAAGAGCTTTAATGTGTCACTATTTAATAATGACACATGACGGGTTATGACATTGTAGGTTCTAAGGTGTTACAAAAAACATCAAATACAACTTATATCTAATAAAAACATTAGGTTATTATCATTATTTAAGTGTTGCACATAACACTTAGAGTAGCTCATGACTTCTTATGCATTCATATACAAATACCCACACACAATTGATTCACTACAATCATTTAATCTGGTCACACAACACAATTAGATTTTGATGGTTTTTTCTTTTTTTTTTCATTAAAATATGGATCATAGATGATTGCCCACCACCATAGGTGGATCAAATGACCCAAGGTCTTAACCTACCTATCTATATGTGGCCATTTCAACCACCTTAAGATTAGGTGGTGGCTGATTTTTTTTTTATAAATTTTATACACCTTTTTTTCTAGTTTTGTTATTTTAATAATTACATTAATTTATATATATAATTATATTGTTGACCTTTGTTTTATGCATGTGTTCCTTTTTTTCCAATTTTTTTAGTACCTTTTATATATATATAACTAGATACTTTTTTAGTTTTTTATAATTTTGTATATTGTTTTATGCATGTGTTCCTTTTTTTCCAATTTTTTTAGTACCTTATATATATATAATTAGATACTTTTTTAGTTTTTTATAATTTTGTATACTTTTTTCTTTTTTTTTTCTTTCTTTTTTATTTGTAATAAAATAGTCACACAAACACCAAATCAACACCATTAGCCACATTAGATTAAATTAACAATGTTATGATGAAATCCTCTATTTGAATCATATAGCATAATGTTGATTTTTTATATTAATTACTTAAGAATTTGATTTTTTATTTGAACTTAACTTCAAAATTCACACATAGTAGTTTCATCCCAAAGTCATTACAAGACTAATCATTAGCACAACTAATCTACCACAACCATCCATACAAACATCCTATAATACCTATGAAACTCAGTTGTAGCTTCCCCCAAGTACATTAACACATATTTTAACTCACTGACCAATAACATGTTGACCCTAAAAACACACGCACAATAGCACCAATGTTAATCTATACTATCACATCATTCTGGATTATTGCCTCCATCAAGATGATGCAACTACTAGCCAATGATCACTATACAATCATCAATAATTTTGGATCTCTCAATTGAGGTATATGCATAATCGACAAACAATTAATGTGTTTTGATATTTTTAGGTTCATCCAATTGCTACCTAAACAGTTATGAACATTAAATAATCAACTCCTGATACACATATTTCTTAAGTTGTTAAACTCCCAATTATATTATAGATTTGTAAACCTAAATTTAAGGATTGATTTCTTGCTTAATTAGGTAATTATGATCTAAAAGTAATTATTTATGACCTTTCAAGGGGTAACTCCATTGACCTAGGGGTTACTAAGGTCAACCACAAACACAGACATAAAGGAGGAGTAGTCAACTAGATAAGCAAGTTGATCAATCAGCTCATAAAAAGGTGGGGCTATTAACCCAAGGTATAACACTAGTCAAACAACCATTACTTCTAACCATCCCCTCCTCAAAGAATAGCCTTAGTCAATCAAGGTTAAGGCATAATTGATCGCATGTCTTCCTCAATCAACTCTTAACTTCAATACTCATTCCCAAACAAACCTTAATTGAAAATTTCCCCAAATTCAACCACAATTCAATTCATCTTCAATCACAACTCCAAGAAGCAACATTACATCACTAATTTGTGCAACAAACATGAATTTATAATGTACATTTTACATGTAACAGAACATTAAATCACTAATTCATAAGACATTGTTTGTATTTTATAGTAAAATTCTAATTGTCTAACTTCAACACTAAAATAATCTAAAATTAATAATTTGCACATATCCTAAAATCATGGTAACAATAAGAGAAGGGCGTGTCACTACACCTTTTTTTCATCATTAACACAAATTTAACGTCTTTATACCTAACACCACAAGTTTATAATATCACTACTTCCATAGTTTCCTTCAATGAACATAGATGGTGGTTTGGGAACTTCATGTAATATCCACACATAAAGTAGAAACAACACTTACCAAGACTTGCATATTTGCCTTCCATGTATACCACACTGTCCTTGCCTTAAAATCACCAAATATATTAATTAGCACTTTGATTGAGAGGAGAGAGGGAACAATCGAGGAAATGGAAGGTATTACCATGAATTTCTACATGGAATAGAAGTGATGAGGATCAGCTAGCAACACAAAGGAAGGAACCAAAATCTCATGATCCATTACAAGGTATTGGAAGCCCAATGACCCGAGCTAGAGCTAAAAAAATGAACGAAGCTCTACAAGGATTAGTCATGGACTTGTAGGCCTAGGAATCAAGCTACACATAAGGAAAACATACATGTGTCAACTTGATTCACGTGACCATGGAATGATGAAATATTTTAAGAATATTATGTATTTGCGTGGACAATACATTAGATGATACATTCGGTTTTGTTATTATTTTGTTGGTTTGTTTTCCATGTTATTTAGTTGCCTACTTGGTAACACAAGAATAAGGATAGAATAGGTAACTTAAGATTTCCATATTGTGTTAGGTTGTTTCCATATTGTATTCGTATGCTATATATACCATGCTAAGGGCCGGCTAAGGGACAACTTTGCTATATGAAAACACAT